>PVKZ01000043.1:2353969-2781736 GCA_004027375.1 Macroglossus sobrinus | reverse complement strand
GCCGGCCCGGCGGCCATTGTTGCCGCTGCTTCCTCGCTCAGACCCGCACCGGCCCCAAAGGCTGGGCTCGGCTCGAGACGCTGCGGGCATCGCCCCGCGGCTGCTGCCGAGCACCAGGCCTCAGACCGTGGCGGTCCGCCTGGGAGAACCCACGGCCCGACGCGCCACTACTCACCTCGGGCCCTGGGTCTCCCATTTCCTCGACGGCCTGACAGCACCACCGCGCCTGCTGTCCCTGCAGCCGCCGCCACGACCTCCTTTCCCGCCCAGCACAGCTTAGCGCAGCTGTGTCACGCCTCCATGTGAGCGCCGACGCCGCTGACGCGGACACCAGAAAGAGGTGCAAAACCGCTTAGGGAGCAGCGGCCGGGCTTGGCCCGCTAACCTCCGAGGCCTCTTTGGCACAGTCTGGGCCTCCTGTCCCCGCACCGCGCTGGATGCTGGGAATTGTAGTTGTCGGCGCTCCCCAGACCGCCCCGAGCGTATTTGAAGGGTGGAAAGAGAATAATAGAAGACCTTTCTCAATCTCTCCCTTATTTTTACAGTCATATGTTGGCCTAGATAATGGATCAATGGCGTTAAAATTCTTTTTTGTGGTTTGCTCAGATGTTGACTTACCAAATAGCGGCCAACCTTATTCGTTTCAATATTTACACACAAACAATTGTGAACAAATAAAATTGATGAAACAAAGGTTAATTGAGAACAACATTCTTTTAAAGAGTTTCCTACTAGCCCTATCAACCTTAAATCACCTGTAGTCTGACAAATCTGCAGTCTCCCCAAATCACCTTTATGATTTTGACTCTTGTCTATAGTGAGCGAGGTCATACAACAGAGGAGCTGTGAGGTATCTCACCATTCAAAGGAATGAATATTTTTATTAGAAGAGTTTAAGGAAAGGAAAATATAGGTGAAATTTAAGTGAAGTGGGTATTTCGATAGGTTCAAAGCCAATTAGGGCTTTGTGCAAAGAATTCAAATCATGTCTGTCTCAGAAATTACCAAGTTAACATAAATACTAAATGTTGTCCCAGAAACCCCTTATCTGTGGCCCTGAACTGGGTTTGGAAAATGAGGATGGCTCTGTGTCGAAATGACTAGTCAAGGAAGAACATTTAATTATTACTGATACATTTTTAAGCAATGAAATGTCTGATATTTCGTGATTTTAGAGAACAAATTTTCTCATTAAGTAATAGTCACCAAAGTCACCTTGACACTATATGTGCAGCATTTCTTTGGGAAAAATATTGTGTCTTGTTAATTTTTCAGCTGACTTTATCTATGTATGTTATTTGAGCCCAGCAGATATCCACTTACTCAGAGACCTGTTTTGCTGGTCTAATGAAAACGTGGCATGTGATTATTTATGTTTATAGCTAGTATTAGATAAATCTGTTATTTTGTTTTTTTTTTTTTTTGCATTTCCACGAAGTGTACTGTAAGTACAGCTGCATTTGTACCAACTAAGTTTGAGATTTGTACTTACTGCCTGGAAAACAATCAGTAAGTATGTGTCTACAGCCTAAATATGCTCTTGCCCTCAAATCAGTAATTGTTGCAAGGATAGTCTTTTTCATTTTAGATATCCTAGTAGGTGTGCAGTGATGCCACATTGTAATTTTAATTTGCATTACCCGAATGACAAATGTAGGTCTCCTTTAATTTCTCTCAGCAAAGCTTTTTTTCTTTAGCTAAGCCAATATAAGAGGTAATGTACACGTTACATTCAGCCATAACTGTAGAGCAGAACTACTCCAGAATGTCACAGTTATAGAGCAAAGGATGGTAAGAGACTGTTGTTTTTGTCCAAGCAAGGTAGATCTCTCAAAAGGTGGTTGCAGCGATCAGATGGCGATGGATATTCTAGATCCACTGAGAAGTTCTATACAGCAGACATGCAGTCCAACAATTTGTACCAGCGTCACTGGTCTCTGGCTTTCCTTATTTCCGATGTGGCTTCCACAGGTGCACAAGCTAGCAGTTTACTTGGACCTCTTCTTCATTTTTCTTCTTTTGCGCTTCAGCCTGTGCATTCACTTCTTCCACTTGGCTCTCATGGCATGGAGATGTCTAAGAAAACGACGCTAAGGCCAAGAGCACTCTCAACAATGTTTTGTAGTTTTCAATGTATGGAGGTTTTACATATCTCGTCAGATTAATCACTAAGTATTTCATATTTTTGAATGCTATTGTTATTAGTATAGTTTTTCAAATTTTAATTTCTGATTGTTCATTGCCATTACAGAAATAAAACTATTTTTTCCCTAGCTTCACTGAGGTATGATTGGCAAATAAAAATTGTGTATATTTAGGTGCATGACATTTTTTGATATTACACATTGTGAAATGATTACCACAATCAAGTCAATTAAAATATTCATCACCTCACATAGTTACCATTTTGTATGTGTGGTGAGAACATTTAAAATTTACTCTTAGCAAATTTCAAGTGTACAGTATTTATCAACTATAGCCACTATGCTATACATTAGATCTCCAGAACTTATTTATATTGTAACTGAAAGTTTATACTGTTGGACCAACATCTTCCCATTTCTCCCACCCCCACAACCCCTGATAACAACCATTCTACTTTCTATTTCTATGAGTTCAATTTTTTTAGATTCTGCATATGAGATCATGCAGTATTTGTTTTACTTTTTCTGGTTTATTTCACTTAGCATAGTGTCCTCTGGGTTCATTCATGTTGCTGTAAATGGCAGAATTTCCTTTTTTAAGGCAGAATAATATTCCACTGTATATGTATTTATTGCATTGTCTTTATCCAGTCATCTGTCAATATAATAAAGAATATATCATTGTTTTCCCAACACCAATTATTGATTACTCTAGCTTTGTAATATAACTTGAAATCAGGAATGTGATGCCTCCAGCTTTGTTCTTCTTCAGGATAGCTTTGGCTATTCAGGGTTTTGTGTGATTCCATAAAATTTTTAGGATTGTTTGTTCTATTTTTGTGAAAATGCCATTGGAATTTTGATAGAAATTGCAATTGAATCTGCAGATCATTTTGGGTAGTACAACATGTTGTGAAATGATTACCACGATCAAGTTAAATAACATTCTGTCATCTCACATAGTTACCATTTTGTGTGTGTGGTGAGAACACTTAAGATCTACTCTTATGCACATGTCACTTAATGTACAGTACTGACCCCAACAGGAAGAGATGTACCTTGCATCTTCAACAGGAAGTGATACCCCTGTTATTACCTCTGCATGGGGAAAGAAAAGATTCTTCCCTGCCCAGTAATAGCTCAGACAATGAGAAACTGCCATAACTCAGTCAATGAAAATTAACTATACTTTGAACTTTCAATTTCCTCCAATGGATTCTTCCTTTATAGCAGCCCTTCCTAAGCCCATAAAAGAATCTTCATCTCTTTTGTTCTTTGGACTTAAGTGCTTTGCCATTAGACTGCATGTCTCGAATTGCAATTCTTTATTGTTCCTGAATAAACCCATTTTACTGGAGACATATCTGGCTGTCTATTTGTTAAAGATCAACACTATAAGGAATGGAACCAGTCTCAGATCTCTACCTCAGAGCTTAATCCTGGTGGGAAAATTTTTCACCTCTAAGTCTCCTCATTTATGGACAGTGTGCCTTCTGTACTCTGCTTATTCCCACTTTATGATTCAACTAGAGCTCAAATTACCACTAGCATGCTCCGCACAGCTCAAAAGTCATCCTGAAAACCTCTAAAGATCAGTGGAAAAGTGATGGCCAAAACAGGCATAACAGTTAGCTATGAATTTGTATCAACCACCACTACAAACCATTCCAAGTACTAAGTAATTTTGGGTCCATTCCAAAGGTCAGTGCCCCAAAGTTTATTTATCTATCTATCTATCTATCTATCTATCCATCCATCATCTATCTATCTACCTATGCACTTACCTACAGAACCTCCTAAAGACATCAAAGCTGGTCCTTGAAAAAATGTATAAAATTTCTAAAGCAATTTGTCTTTGAAATTTCCACTTCTGTCTGTGGCTCCTTTCTATCCTCTCTTCTCCTCCCCAGGTCTATTTCTTTAACACTAGTAACTCCCATTGAGGATGGTAACCGATTGGGGCTTAAGATTTGAGCCCTCGCAAGGGTCTGGGTATTTTGGAAAGAAATTTCTAAAAATCACTGATGTTCCGTAACTCCCTTCCTCATGATTCCTACTCAGAAACCTGTGTGGGTTTAATTTCTAGATCTCTACCCTATTGAACCTTTACCAATAGGTCTAGTGTGTATGGATTATTGTTATAAACCTAATTTTGTAATATATATGTATATATATATATATATTATACAGAATGTTTCCTTTTTGAATAAGAAAATGAAGAATCATTTTTCTTATGTGACTTTAAGATAGAGACATTTGCCTATCTGATAAATTACGCATTACTTAAGTATGTATATTATTGTAACCAGGTGGAAATTTCAGTTTTAAACTGGCTATATAATAGATTTTTGCTAAAATATGCCTTAAAAATCTTTTACTTCAAGAGCAAATGATTCTTTGAAGGAAGCAAAAAGAGTGCTATGGCACTGGCCCCGAGTTTGTGGTAGTTAAGAGCATTTTTTAAAAATTACATGCTAATACAGATTACTATCTCAAATGAATGCCAGAGAGCTCAACAGGGACCCCAACCCTGGAGCTCCAGTGACCAGGTTCTTGTCTTATGTTATGAGAAGAAATTCAAGGACATGACAAATAGCAAGCAGGAAAGCGCAAGCTTTATTAAAGTGAAAGAACATACTTAAGAGAAAAGTACCGGCAGCTCAGAAAGAAAGTCTGCTGTGAGCCATCTAAATTATGGGCTTTATGTTTTCTTGGGGATGGGAAGCATACAAAGCTATCCAGACTGCCTCCGGGTCCTGGCTTGTTTCCCATACCATCAGGAGGGGAGGATGTGGCCCAAGGCCATCTTCTCTCCTGGATTTGGCTTGTTTCTCATGCTGAGGTCTCAAGCTTGAAATAGAAACAGGGAGAGGGTTCAGTAAGGGACTGAGGAAAATTCCAGAGCTGCATCCTGGAGGGTGGGCTTCCTTAGGCTAACTATCCTGCTTCGAAACCTGTTGAGTATGGCAATTTCCTCTTAATTAAAGAGAGATGTAGGAGTTTTGCCTAAGTGTTCAGTTTTTCAAGCCTGTTCTATTGGAATGACAAAATCTCTTAAAATCCTTTTTTATTTTATTTTTGGTGATGAGTTAGTTTACTGCAATATATGTGGCCTCATTTAGCTCTCAAATCTAATACTGTAAATACAAAGCTCAAATACATGGCTATAGTGCTTGCACTGGAGCATTTTTGCTCATTTTCAAAGGTTGAAAACTTAATCTGCACCTTTCTCGTGCAGGGTAGCCCTTTGCTTTTTGAGTCAATTAGAACTTCTACATAGAGGTAAGGCTCTGTTAGGTATCATCTTTTGTTATTTTCAGTGATGTAGATTAGTGTGTACAACTAGGGTAGAGTGCGATTTTTAAGGATAATAAATAAACTAGTTGACATTCATAAACAGTGTTTTCTGAACATAGTATATTTTGGACTGTTAAATATAAAATGGCTAAAATTACAGCACTGTTATATATGGGTTATATGCTAACTCTGAACATACTCCAGAAAAACAGGTTAACTTCCTTGATTGTGAAAGTATGGTATGTATTAAAAAAAAAAAAAGGTATGTATATATGTATATATATACACATATATATGTATGTATACATATATATATAATTTTGCCAAATGCTTTTTATGCATTTATTACATGATTATATGGTTTTTCTCTTTTAGTCTTCTAGTATGTTAAATTACATTGATTTAAAAATTTTTAACCAATCTTGCTTTCCAGAAATAAACCTCTGTGTTATAATTCTGTGTTATAATTTTTACATATTGTTAGAGAGGATTTACACTGCTTTAGGTACATCCCACAAATTTTGATACGCTGTTTTAATTTTCCATCAGTTAAAAGTACTGTCTAATTTCTCTTTTGAGTTCTTTTTTGTCCTGTAAGTGAGTGAGTTATTTATTTATTTATTTAAAATTTATTGGGATAACAGTAGTTAATACAATTATATAATTTTCAGGTATACATTATAATTTGACATCTATATATTCTATTGCGTGATTATCACTCAGAGTCCAGTTTCCTTCAGCTACCATATATTTGATCCCCTTTACCCACTTCACCCTCCCCCTAACTCCCTATATTTGACCCCATTTACCCCATCTACCTCTTTCCTCCTCCCCAACCCCCTACCCTCTGGTAACCACTAGTCCATTGTCCATGTCCCTGAGTCTCTGTTTGTTTTGTTCATTTGTTGCTTTTAGGTTTGTATCTCACATATAAGTGATATCATGTGATTTTACCTTTTTCATTCTGGCTTATTTCACTTAG
Organism: Macroglossus sobrinus; assembly: GCA_004027375.1. Taxonomy (NCBI): domain Eukaryota; kingdom Metazoa; phylum Chordata; class Mammalia; order Chiroptera; family Pteropodidae; genus Macroglossus; species Macroglossus sobrinus. The sequence goes on along the minus strand of PVKZ01000043.1, from coordinate 2,775,313 downwards.
CATGATTATCTCGAGGTCCATCCAGGTTGTTGCAAATGGCAGTATTTCATCTCCATAGGTTTTTTAGAAGTCTAAAGTTTCATTTCAAATATTTGGGAACTTTCAGAATATCTTTGCCATTGATTTCTAATTTAATAAATTAGGCTCTGAGAACATACTTTGTATGACTTAAATCCTTTCAAATTTATTGAGATTTGTTTTATGGTCTACCACGAAAAACATTTTGCATATACCTAAAAAATACATGTACTTTAGTGCCATTGTGTGAAATGTTCTATAAATCTCAATTAAGTTAAGTTGGTTGATAGTATTGTTCAAGTCTTCTGTATTCGTTTTGATGTTCTGTCTAGTTGATCTATAATTTTTGAAGAAAGGGTTTTGAAATCTCTAGTTATAATTGTGGATATGTCTATTTTTCCTTATCTGTCTCTATCAGTTTTTGCTTCATATGTCTTAAAAGTTCTGTTATTTGGTACTTAAATCTTTAGGATTGTACTGTTGATGAATTGATCCTTTCACCATTATGAAAAAGCCCTCTATATATCCCAGGTAATGTTCTTTGCTTTGAAATCAATCCTAAGCCTCAGGGCCCGAGTCCAGTCCCAATAATTTAATTTGGCTCTAGGTTTCAGAAGGAATGCCTGCTTGTCCATAGTATACTACATTTCACACAGTGCCCTACATTTCACGCAGGGTATTTTAGGTGAAAAATGGAGGGGTTGGGACTATTTGCTGTCTCATAGTCAAGCGAGAATGGCTCAGTAGCCAGTTTAATTTATAGATCTTGCAGTAGGTTTGGGAGAAGCAGCTCCTGGACACTAACTTCTCCTCGGTTACCTTCTACATCTGTTAAAATGAGGAAATAGACTCCATGGTCTCTTCCAGCTCTTAACAACTCGATATTTTAAGTAAATTAAGAAAGAAATATGCAAACAGACTATTTACAAGAAAAGTAATACAAATACCCATTTAATCAATCATAAGTAGAGAAATGCAAACTAAACTATAATGAGATAGATGCCATACATCTCCTATTTTACTGACAGAGACAAAGTGAGGAATACAATGAATAAGCCTACTATCACTAATATTATTTAACATTATTTTGAGAATTGTAAGCAATTCAATAAAATAAGGATGAGAAAATAGCAAAAAATGTTAAAAAGGAGAAGCAAAACTATCATTATTTGAAGAATTTCTTTTGGCTAGGAAAACAAGGAGAAAAAATAGAGTAAGATAGATGCTTAAAGTACAGTAGATTTGATGCATAAAAAAGAAAGACAAACAATTCTTTTATATAGCAGTGATCAATTATATAACAATAAGAAAAATAAAATAACCTATACATTAAAATACCAAGAAATGTGTAGAAACTATATTAAAAGATGAAAATGTTTCCTGAGGAATAGAAAAGCTATAATTTAATTCTGACTTTGTTCTTAGAAAGAATCAGTTTTGTAAAGATAAATTCTTCTCATATTAGAAAATTACTTAAGTATAATTCTAAGAAAATTTTTAGCAGTATTTTTTTAGAGTAAAAAAATTGACAAAAGTTTATCTAGAAAAATAAATTAATGACAATTATGCAAATAGTAAGGAAATTTGTGAAAAAGAAAGAGTATTGAGTGACATTTTATTTTTCTCCTGATTCCTTACAGAAAGGAATATAAAGAAATTAATGAATCCTAACAACAGCAAAGTAGGGAAGAGTTTGGGTGGAGAGACATGTGTTATCTCCACCATCATCAATGGCATTATTATAACCAGGACCCTCTGAGACTCTGAGAGTTTACGTAATATTATTTCATGTAATACAAAGAACATAGGTATAATAATACAATGATATAGTCTTTATTATATGTATTTATGTGTGTTATAGAAACATATACTGTATGTATATCTCATATGTCTCCCAGAATTAAATTATAAAATATTATTTAAAAAATAAGTACTATGTATACTTATTATATATACTTTACATATAATAGGCATTGTATATAAATATATACTTTATATCTACTATACTCATTTTGTATTTCCTAGAGTAAAGGCTACAAATATCTAGATTGAAAGGGTTTTATTGTGTACCCAGCACAATGATTGAAAAAAGGCATATTTTCCTCAAACTCTAGTATATAAGGGAAAGAGAAGATCAGAAGAGCCTCAGTGAAGATTAGGAAACATTCTGAATAAAAGAATGAGAATTAGAATTACATTAGACTCTTCATAAAAAGTGGTTGGCAGATTTAGCAAATAAAAATATAGGACATCCTATATTTTTTTGAGATAACTGAGTAATTATTTAGTGTAAGTATATCCCAAATACTGCAAAGCATATATTTACACTAAAAAAAATTGTTGTTTGATTAAAATTTAACTGGGTATCCTTTATTTCATCCAGCAATCCTATAGTAGCAACACTGGATGTAACTCTCCACTATTTACCTTTCCCATATCTAAGAAATCAAATAAAACAATCAGGAGAAATAGAACAACAACAACAAAACACTCTGCCCTGCTATTTTTAGCAACTATTTTGCTAAATAAAGCAATCAATAAAATCTGCAGAATTCAAAGACTTTTTTAAAAATTTCTAAAAAGAAGTTAAATTGAGAAGAAAATACAAGGAGAATGTCAAGGTGCCTCATGAGTGGCAGATCTCAGGAAGTACCAGAAAAAGTACACCTCCCGAAAAGGAGAAACTCACCTAAAATTGCAAAATCTATACCTTATAAATCTAACAATCGAGGAGTGAAGTAAGCTGAGCTTCAGCAGAAGAGAGGAGGTTGGGATACAGAAACAAAAGGCACAGAGAATAGCTACAGTGGTCCTAGCAGCAGATCTCAGAAAGATCCAGCAAAATCATACCCCCTTCAAGGTGAAGGGCTCATCTGGAAGTGCAAGGGCTTGCTGCTGCTGGTGAAAGACTTGGGGACTCAGGCCTGGTAATAGAAATCCTTCCAGATTCAGCTTAGGTCATAGAACCAGAAGAAGCAGGACTACACAAAAAAATTTCTGAGGATCCATATCCACCAGATGAGTAGTCTCTGTGACAGCAAAGAGAGGGCTATTGAAAGGTTTGAAGCCTGCAAAGGAATCCTGGCCCCTCCCACCATCCATGAATCCACATGCAAATAGCTGAACCAGGATAAACCATGTCATTAAAAAATGTGTTCAAGAAAGACTATGGCAGTGGTACAAGATTTTATAAGAAAAAATGTCAAAGAACAGATGAAAATGCATGGGGTAAAAATAACATTTTGGCATTCTGCCATGGGGTAAAAATGTTATTTAACAAACTATCATCTCTGTGTAAGAAGTCCACAGAACATGTTGAAACTCAGACATTAGCAAAATTTTTTTGGCACTTTGCTGCACTTCTATAGACTTAGAAAGTCCTCCTCTTTAGAGAATATAAAAATATTCATTTTTAAAAATCTTAGTCCAATTTTTATTTGTTATTTTTTATTTATGAAATATGGTTTGAAGAATAAAATGTAATTATTTTTCATTCACCAGTTGTCTAAGTATTATTTATTGAATAAACCTTCCTTTCCCTACTTACTAAAGGTTCTACTTTAATTGTATTCTAAAGTCTTATATATATGAATACATAATATATACATATACACATATGTCCTCCTTAGTTTTCTTAATTTGTAGCTCATTTAGATCCAGTATATGAAATGGATTTTAAAAAAATACATCTATTCTATAATCTATAAAAATTTCAACATATCACAAAATACTTTAAGGAAGGACCATAGACATTCCAGTTGAATAATACAGTCATATTATACAAAGGAAATTTTATTTACATTTAGTAGGCAAAACTTATATTACAAAGTATTTTTAAAAGGCAATAACATATGTCTTAGAAGATTATCCTTTCAATAAAAATATTAAGCACTCTACACATCATGTGTATTTTCTACACAGAATGGGCATTTACTGTGGATGTTGTCTATATATCCTATACAACCTGGCTCTTTAGAAGACAAAAAGCCAGAGCCATGTAGTCCATTTATAATGGTAATGCCTCAGTGTGTGGGTAAAGAAGCCATTGACCCAGAAAAGGACTTTTTCCCTGGATTTCATAGATTTATAAAAAACAAGCAGATACTTTTTATGTTTCAATGGGATTTATTTATATTTAAATAAAAGTATCAAATGTTAACATAAGTTATTTTCTTAAGAATATTTATTTTGTACAACCACACTGTTATCAAGCAACATTTATGGAATGTTTCCTGGGTCCACAGTACTGAACTTTTTATTATACGCATCCTCTTTTCTAAGTTTAAGCATAACCTTGTGCACTGAAGAGGTGTCGCTTGGCAATGCAGAGTTGTCCCGTGACAAGCTGACATCAACGAGAAGCTTCTTGATGAAGAATATTTTATCTTGCATTCATTTACAAAATGATATTTTTCTTTTTGTATGAGATTATCAACTCCATGTGATTTTGTTTTCAACTTTTTTCTTCTGATAGTATGAAAACAAATCAGTTAAAACTAAGCAGTATAGCAATATAACCAAACAAATACATAGGATATTATATCTTATACAAGATATTCAGAAGATATTGATGTTTTATATTACATATCTGTATTTATACTTTGGACAGTAAAAAGTTAGAAGCATGTAAACAAACGAACTTAAGTTTTTCTGCAAGTTGATGCATTATTTTAATAATCACAAAAATTGGAATTTATTTTCTTTTTCAGGAGCACAGTGGAATAGTTCTATATTAAAATAAAAAGGTCTCGCTGCTCTCTTTTTTAAATTTTTATTTTATACATTTTAAGTAACAGAATTATCCTGTAATTTAATTGCTAAAACACTGTTACTTGGTTAGATATGATTATTGTCAGATTTTAGGCTGATTTTGCTGCTTTTATATTTGTGAACATTGATTATTTCACTGTACTTTTCCAAACATGTGCTTATGCTAAAGATCCAAAAACTAAAAGGGATATTGTTGATAATACTAAATGTACAGCAATCAATTAGGATAATAACAAATCTTAGGGGTTGAGCCTTTTGTTGTTATAAGAGTTCTGACTATCTTGTTAAGTTAGCTGTACAGGGAAGCGTTTGGAGATGGAAAAATGCATATTTCCAAGAAACCATAATGCATGCTATTTGACTGCTAGAAATTCTCTAGTTTGATACATCATGGATATTTAGGGCGGAATGTACATGCAGCTTCTTCAGCAAGCTTGTTGCGCCATCAGGAAAGCCAGCGATGTTAAAGATATCTCACAGCCTGTCACTGCATATGTCTCTCTGTGCTCATTGCCAAGGAGGTTGCAGATTCTCCAACAAAATTCCACTTTAGATTTAAAATTGAAAGTGTTTTATTTCAGATACCTATATCAAAGCAAATTTAAAGAACAAAACGAATTTACTTTAGAATTCTTATAGTATTTTTAACAGTGATATGAGTTGTTTATTTTGTGTCTACTACAAAGTTTTGCTTAAAAACACAAATTGTTAATAATAACTATTACTATTGAGGTGACTTAGAGTTCTTTTTATGATCTATTCAGAGGAATTCCAGCATAGATAACAGATAAACATTTAATATATAGATATATTTTTTATCTCAAATGACTTAAAAAAACTTTTCATTAGTTAAAATTACAAACACACAAAGTAAAATGAACCATCCTCACATACCCATCAACCATCTTAAAAAATTATCAACAATTCTGTTTGTCATTCTTCAGTTATATTTATTGATTGTCTAAATATCAAGCAATTTTCCAAATCTGCTTTACCTTTCTCAAAACTCAAAAAAATCAAGTGAGCTAGGTCAGAGGCAGAATTATTATGAAGCTAATAAACCTTACTTGCTTGAGTACCTTCCAAAAAAAAGGGCCCTACTAATCTCTTCACATGCTTATATATTTTTGTGAATTACCAAAGTTAGATGTTTCAAACATAATTATTTAAGACCACTGTGTCTTTCCACTTAGACTGACACTCTGTCATATTTTCTCCTCTGATTATAACCATGGAATGGCAGTGGGCACTTCTGAGATTTTGTTAAGACTTGACTGAGATATAACTTTTTGCTTTGCAATCTCTTCTATTTATAATTACATTATTACTGCCTATCTAAATTTGAGATGACTTCTAGTAATACTTTGAATGTGGTCAAATCAAAGAATATTTAAGGGCACACACTCCATGGAAAATTGGAAATGCCCTGAGATCTTATTGCTCGGATATCAAAGAAACCTAATAGAAGTTTCCTCAAATTTATCAATAATCCTAAAAATTATACATCTAGTAAAGAGTTGAAAATTTGAAAGAAACATTTGTAAACTATCAAAAATAAAAAAAGCAATTTTCTATCAACTATGCTAGAAGATAGTCTAAATTATTTTCTATTCTTGCTATAGATCAGGCTATTACAAAATTGTTAAGAGGCAACCAACATGTATGCAACTCTATAAAAAGAGGAGAAAAGTATTATACAGATGTTAATAAAAATATTATGTAATTTCCTCTACATAATGTGATATTTGTTAGGAATTTGTTAACTTTTAAACATTATGTAGTTTTTAAGATTTATTTATCAAAATTATGAATACAGATGGTTACAGCTCTGTATCTTAATTTTGATTCTTTTTTTTTTAAAGACCATTTTCCATTTCTATAAGCTTCAGGTTGCACAAATTCTGGTTCCATCCCTGAAGTAGGTAGTATTATTATCCTTCTTTAAATTAAAATTCAGATAGGCCCAGAGAGTTTCCATAGGCTATACATATATTAAGAGGTAAAGCATGCTTCAAAGCCAGACTTTCTGACCCTAAAACATTTAATTTTATGGGTCAATGTGGCTAGGCAATGGTATCCAGTTTGGTCAAACATCAGTCTAGATGCAAAGGTATTTTTAAGATAAAATTAAGATTTAAATCAGTAAATTTTCAGAAAAGCAGTTTACCCTCTAATATGGGTGGGTATCACCCAATCAGCTGAAGGCCTTAAGAGTAAATACTGAGATCCTCTGATGAAGGAGGAATTCTGTCTCCAGGCTACCTTTGGACTCAAGACTGCAACATCAGCTCTCCCCTGGGTTGCCAGCCTGCTGGCCTGCCCTGCAGATTTCAGACTGCCCAGTTTCCACAACTGTGTGTGCCAATTTCTTAAAATAAATTTCATATATATATATATATATATATATATATATATATATATATATATATATATATATATCCTATCGGTTCTGTTTCTGTGGGGACCCACGACTAATGCAATAAGAAATACAAAGAACTATATGGTAGTGTTGACTCTCTGATAGTTACTAATCATATGACCTTGTCAATTCACTTAACTTCTTTAGGCTTTAGTTTTATTACCTCTGAAGTAAAGAAATCATTTTTAGAACAGAATTTTTCAACTTTGACAGAACTGATATTTTTGGCTGGGTAATTCTTTGTTTTGGGGGGCTGTCCTATACATAGCAGGATGTTTAGCAATATCCCTGGCTTCTGTCAACTAGTAGTACCATCTAGTTGTGATAACCAAAAATATCTCCAGACATTTTCAAATATTCTCCAGTTGAGGGACAAGGAACAAAATCTTTCCTACCCTATTTGAGCACTGCTGTATTAGATCATCTTTAAGTTAAAATATATGCATATGTACTATTATGGTAGAGATTATATATACTGAGGCAACTTTGGAAATTTCTGGAGAGTGCTGTTTGACCTCTTAGTGGGATGTTACAGAGGTGACATTTTAACATTCTGTAATTCTCATAAATAAAATTTTCTTCAGGTCCTATAAGAAAGAAGCAAAAAATAAAGAAAGGCCAGAAAGACTGGCAACATCAAGATTTTAGCAAAGTTTAAGCTGCAGGCAACTTGAGGGCAGTGAAAAATAATATGAACCAAGCCACTTTAAAATGGAGTCAGAGCTGCCATCCTAGAGGATGTGAGTTTGCATGTCTTATTCCTCAAACAGTTGGAATGTTAAAACTGTACAAAATAACCTTTGGACTAGGCCTAAAGCAGCATTGTACCCCAAACAATTGTTTGCAAAGATGACAAGAAAGCAGGTATTATGACTACTAGACTGAAAATTAAAGACACTTTTTTATAATTAGCATCACTATGTTAGCTTCTCTGCATGATAGTAATTCCTTTTTTCTATTCAAGTAATTATTCGCCTTCCCTTTCTCATAAATACCCCTTGCCTTTGCTTGCTAATTGGAAGACTATTTGGGTTTCTGACTCAGTGCTTCCCAAATAGCTATTCTTTTAGATCTCAAATAAATGCTTGTTGCCTCTCTCTTGGGTTTTTTTTATTTTTAGATTAACAGAAGTCAAGAAGTAAGAGAAAATAGATGAAAAAGGGGAAGGATTGAATTTAGCATTTATCTTCCAAGAAACGAGTTCCAGCTGATTGTTCCTTCAAATCCAAGCCACCAGTGACAACCCTGAGCTCATTATGGGTGGGGGTTGCTAGGCTTTTGGATGTGTAGGAATTCATATAAGTCTACATGATTTTGCGATACATATTGCCTTGCTAATATTAATGCCAAGGAAGTTATTTTTCCAAAGATTATTTAAGTGTGTATGTGTACGTGTACGTGTGTGTGTGTGTCTGTGTGTGTGTGTGTGTGTGTGTGTGTGTTTGGGGATGGGAGTGGGGGGCTAAGAAGAGGATATGGTTTGCCTAAATAAGTGTAGTCACCTTCAGGCTTCTGTTAGTTAAATGACAAAGAAGAGAAAAAAATCAGCAGCATTCTACTGCATGGTGCTATATCTGACTAATTTGTCAAGCATTTTAAATTTAAGTTTTATGTGACCCTGTCCTTCCCAGTATTTTTTCTCAGCTCCTTTTGAAATAATTTTGATTTAGCTATACTTCAAATGAAAGATACCTGTCAATTTAAAAACAAATTTTCGATTCAGAACATGTTTACTTCCAATACCTGGTTAATCTTTACTTCTGATTCAAAATACATGCAAATCTATTCCAAGCAACTTAGTAACAATCAAGGCTCAGGTTTAGAAGGCACAAGAACACCTTGTATTCATAGCAAAGATTTGTTCCTTTTAAAAATTTTAATTAATGCCATAGCCAGGTGATTTAATAACACTACTACTGACATGTACAAGCACAACCGCTTTAATTTCTTCAACACATTGTTGATTGATATTATCAGAGATAAGTTTTGTGTTTACCCTTGGCAGTCTGAGATATTAAAAAGGCAAAAGTTGGGATATTAAAATGCTTCACAGAGCTCTGACATATAATAATGTGCTACAAAAGATAGCCTTATGACTTGAGGGTATGGTTGCATGGCAGTTAGAAAGGGAACTTGGCCATTATACACCAGGATAAGAGGGCAGCTTCATGTCAAAACTCTACAGAAGTTCTAAGGGTTCATTTAAGCAATTACCTCCTAAGTGGGAAGTTGTGAGCTTCACAATCTACTGAAAATTTTAATTGCTTGGGAAGAAAAATGATAGAAGTAGTCTTGTCTTTTATAAACCTTGAAATCAGTTTACCAGTATATGTGAATCAAGGGAAAGGGTCCCTCTGCAATTGTTACAAGTACTCCTGTTTGTTAGTTTGATTGTTTGTTTCTAAGGAAGAGACTAGTGTTGACCCTCATTGATAGCCTTACTTATATAGCAAAATAATAAGGGACCTTCAAGGAAGATGGGGGTGGTAGTCAGCAATGGGTGGAGAGTGGGTGGGGGAATTACTGCACTACAGGCAGATCAATATTCTACTTAAAACACAGAAGGAAAAGACAAGTATGGTGGTCTCAGAGGTGGCTAGTTAGGTGGAGAACAGGCAAAGTTGAAGTTAAAAGCGAAGAAAATGGATGAAAAACCTCCCTCATATGTTTACCATATACCTCTATTTATTAATTAAACTATTAATAACATAATAATGCATATTTTCACATATTTTCTATCAGAATAATGGAGAGGGAGGGTGAGCATAAGCAAAACAGCCAGGACATTGGGTTGCTAAAGCAAATGCAAAATTCCACTTCACAGTTTCGCTGAGGGCAGGGCCTGACTTATAAAGTGTAACAAATAATTCTTTTTCTCACTATAACACAACTATCTTGGTAAAAATCCTTATCAAATAAACAAACTGTGACAACTGATTTAAAGACAATTAGAAGCAGAATGGAAGGTGGTGGGGGAGATCCTTCAGTGCTTCCAGCCAGTATCTTGTATACAGACCAAACTGTTGTTTTATGGTTGTAAGTTCAGTCCCATCATGTACCTCAAGGATTTCCCAAGGGTCTGAATTTCTCTGTTCTAGAGAAGCACTTCCTAAATTGTCACGTGTTCCTCCTTTGGCTCCTTTCTACCCCTACCCACAACTTAATACATGTTCTGTGAAGAAAAAAAGTTACTCAGTAAAACACATTTGGAGTATATTATATACTATATCCCCTTTCTTAAAGATTTCTGGTGCACTTGGGCATATTAAAGTATACTGAAACATCTGGGAGATTCTGGGAAAGGAAAGTCTGTGTAACTAAACCCATCATTTCTCAAATTTAAATCTCCTTCCCTGTCACCACCTTTTCTCCCAGGAATACCGATTAGCATTTCACAGGCCACTAGTATTCTCTAGTAGAGTGTTCAGAAAATGCTATTCTAGGCATGAAAGTATTACATCTTCTCGCCATGTTGAAAGGACTGTGAGAATTTAAAAGACTTACCAAAAGGATCTACTTAATATCCTGAGAGTTCATATTTTTGCTTAAATTTGGCTTCTTGGTACAGTTGTTTAGCTTTTGACCTATCATTCTCCTGATTGAAACATCGTCTGAGTTGGGAAATAACTGTTTTGTGACTCCTGTAAAAAACAACAATAACACACAAAAACACTTTTTCTGTGGCCTTTGCATCTTAAAGTATGAACTGAGATAAAACATCAAGTAATCCACATTATAATTTTGTCTCCCTTTTGTATAACCAGCCCTAACACCCCCGAGATATTGAAATAGATGAATATATAGGCAGGTTTTACAAAACAAAGCAAGAAATAACGAAGGTCTGTATTATAAACTGAAAGCAAACATATTTGTCTTCCTATGGTACCATTCAACTTTAACCTTGCTACTTTCTCTGAACTCTAAGTCTCCTTGCTCTAAAATATTAGAAATATAAATTTATCCATTCCAACATCAGTTGAAACAACTAGAGTCTGACTCACCCTTTTCCAAGGAATAAATTGTACACTATTAAAATATACAGAGCTGGGATCCAGTGATTCCCTAAATTTATTAAATATTTGTAAAAAAAAAAGTATTTGTTGATTTAAATTACTATATTTAAGCAGATTCATTAACTTAAAAACCATAAATAGAATAGCCAGGTTAACCTCTAATTTTCTAGAATAAAAGATAAGGAATGGAACCAAGATAAGAGAAAATAAGATATAAACTGTTATTGAAATTTTGTTTGAAAGGATTTTGAAAATTTACTTTTATAATGTTATGATTTTTATGAATCCAAACTTTTCAGTGATATAAAATTTAACTTTAATGAACACTTTTAATGTAAAGTTTTTCTAGTAAATTTTCTGTATTTAATGAGGTTTAGACTATTCTGAGATTTTTCTTTGACAGAAAAATAAATTTGAAAAAGAAAGACCTTGAATAAATAATTTAACTTTGAATGGTAAAATATTTCAAATTCATGTGACAATAAAATGAAATCCTATTATTACCTATGATTTCTTGAACTTCATTCTGATTCATAGCTGGCTTTACAGCTTTGTCCCTCGAAGTAGAGGATTTTGCACCTGTCAGGCTGTGTGTAGCCATGTATTCATTTGTGTAAAGTACTTGCATTAAATCATTAATAAACTTCTGAGGCTTGCTCTTGTTACAACGGGCAATCTGCCATTTTTCAATTTTGAACTAAAAAATAGAAATAACAAATAAAATTGGATAAAAAGAAAGTATCTGGAGAAATATATTATTAATTAAGACATACTAAAAAACAATGGCAACAGTCTTTAAGGTGATGTATTATGCTTTTAATATATATTTTACATTTCAGGAATTAGATTTAAATGTTATCTTTGAGATAATTCCTAATATTTATGAGATTTTTGTTCCAGAGTATATATAAATTTTTGTCATGGAATTTGAATTTGGTGCTTTAAGGATTAGTTCCCTCTCAACACCTCCTACTGAGTGTGGTAGGCTGACTAATGTCCCACTTAAGATATCCATATTCTTCTACTCCCTGGAATTTGTGAATGTGTTATCTTATATGGCAAAAATAACTTTTGCAGGTGCAATAAGAGTTAAGTGTCCTGAGATGGAGAGAGTATCCAGGTGAGCCCAATCTAATCACAGGGGCCCTTAAATGCAGAAATGGGGGACAGAAGAATGGGTCAGAAGACTGACACAGACGAAGGAGGAGAGATTAGAAGAGTAAGAGAGACTTCGCTTATGTGGCTGGCTTGGAGGATGGTGGAACCGATGAATTTGGTTGCCTCAAGAAGCAGGAATGGCCTTCAGTTTACAATCAGTAAGAAAACGGGGTCCTCGGTTCTACAAGAAACTGGATTCTACAAACAACCCAAATAAGCAGGAAATATATTCTTCCTTTAGAAATTAGTATGCTTGCCAACATCTTGATATTACCACACTTATGATCTACAGAACTCTGAGATGATAAATTTGTATTATTATAAATCATTGATTTTGTGGTAATCTGTTGTATAGCAAAAGAAAACTGATACATAAAGATTCAAATATTCCGAATGTTAGGTTTTTAGTATTTAATATTGCTCTTGAAGGCATACTTAATTCTAACAAAACTCTTGTATTTTTAGCTTTTGTTTCTTGATAAAGAGAAATTGGGAAATTAGAAAAAGAATAGTGTCCAGATGACATGCAGAAACTGAAATTTATCTTCTTTCAATGATATAATTTTATAACCCTTAATGCATAGTTATCCACCTGTCACATTAAGAATTCTTTAGCTTAATAAACTTCATCCTTGTCCACAATTTGACCTGAGTTTTCTAATCTAGTTATTTGTTTCACAAATATCTGATTTATTGTGAAAAAATGTTTTATGTGGAATGTTATGGCTGTGACCTAAAGTTACCTGAAGTTATGTGATAAAACAATTGGCATTTTGTACTCTTATTTTAATGTTTGTTTTAACTGTATCCCAAGGAAAGATAGGGCAGGTATTCCAACTGACCTGCTTCTCATCAGTATGATGCTCCTCTTCAGCTTTCAAGGAAATTGGTGAACTGGAATTAGAATTAGAATTGCTGCACATTGAGGCGAATGAATCTGGTGAGGAGTTGTTTGTTGCTCTCCAGAGAGTGGATGCAGATGTAGACATGGTTCCTCCACCCTTAAGCACAGCCTCCGCCATACCAACCAATTCTTCAAATTGGGTAACTGCTTGCGGTAACACTAAAATGAAAAGAAAAAGTAACACGTTACAAATACTTTCAACAACAGGAACATATATACGTATTTTTTATTGTGTGTATATGCATAGAAATGTATGGAAACAATTGTTAACATTTACTAACTTTGGAAAATAAACATGGCAGGAGGAGTGTTTGGAACATATTTTCTTTTTATTGTTAAATAATTTAATAATTGCTTAATAATAAAAAAATTAATTGAAAACATTTGGTGATTATATTTAAATGCATATGCATTACATCATAACTAAAATGAATATTTTAAAAAGGTGATGCTTTTCTCTAATTGCTAATATAAGAAATTAGGCCACATTAGGCCAACGTAAGTGAGAAGATAAAATAAACGGTTTCTCGCAGATTAAAATAAATCTTCTATGATCTTGTGAGTGTGGTTTGCTGGGGAGTCAAATTCCAACAAATTAATAAAAGTCAGTTGCCACAATTTAAACCTATAGTTTCAAGTATTAAAGATGAATTTTGGTAATCAACTGAACATTCTCTTTCTTCCTTTTTTTTAAATGGAAACTTACACATTCAAAGGTTTCATGCCTCCATGTAAAATGGTCTTCTCTGTTGTTATATTTAGTTTGTTTCCTAAGGACAAATAACATTTTGTTGGAGTTGGAAGTCACCTTGAACCCTATCTCATTCAACTCCTTACTCTGTGTTGAGGGTACTGCCTGCTGGAGAGGCAAAAAGACTCTGAAACTTTTTTTGTACTTTTAAAAAGCATTTTATGAAGCTATAACCTTTAGAATAATGCCTGATTTGAGAGCTAAAAATCAGGCATATTGATGACATGTCCGAATCAATACATCTAGTATTATATTAACAGAAAAATAGGAATACCTACTAAGGAAGAAAATCTTATTTTATTTTTTTCAACTAATATTTACTAAGCACCTAATATGCCAGATACTTATTCAATCAGCAATTATTTATTGAGCATTTAATAATATTAAACATTTATCTAGCTTTTATTTTGTGCCAGGTACTATTTTAGAAACTTTACTTATGTTCATTCATTTAATCCTCATTGCAACTCTCTGAAATAGGCATTATCATTATCTACAATTTATAGATGAAGACAATTAGGCAGTGAGAGGTTAAATAACCCATCCAAGCTCAACTAAATTAATAAAATAAGAGCCAAGATTCAAATGCAGACTCTGCCAATTTCATGCTATAAACTGCAGTTGACCCTTGAACGACACTATTTTGAACTACATGGGTCTACTTATACAAGGATTTTTTTTTCAATAAATCTACTGAAAAATTTTTGGAGGCTTGTGACGATTTGAAAAAAACTTGCAGATGAACTGCATAGCCTAGAAAAAATTTTAAAAGGTCATGAATACATGCATTTAATACATATAACATACAAAATATATGTTAATCAACTATGTTATTGATAAGGCTTCCAATCAACAGTAGGCTATTAGTAACTAAGTTCTGGGGTAGTCAAAAGTTATACATCGATTTTTGACTGTTTGAGGTGGCGGATCAGCACCCCCTAACACCTGCATTGTTCAAGGGTCACTGTACTATATTATGCAGACGCTCAACATTTGTCAGCCACTATGACAGTTACTTGGGAAAAACTGAGAGCAAAACCAGAGGTGATTCTAGCTTTTTGGAACTGAGAGAAGGTGGGGAGCACTATTTACATAAGAATGCTGTGTAGTAAGAATTTGGCCTGCTCAAAGAGAGGTCTCCCCACACCCCAAGTTTCTGGGAAGTCATCTCCAGCCCTTGGAATTTCGCAAGGGTAGGAGAGTGTCTTCCTTAGTCCCTCAGACCACATCCTATAGTTTATGCCAAGAGGTATCTTAGGGTGGAAACCAACAGTCTTAGAGTAGAAGCTATGGCCAGAAAGTCAGAAAGATTTAGAGACTGAGTTCAGCCATGTAGGCAGTCAATCAATCAGTCATATATGTGATAAATCCTCAAAAAAATTTTAGACACCAGAACTTAGATGGGCTGGCTCCTGGATGGACAATAATCCATACATATTGTAACAAAACAAAACAAAAGGCTATGAGGGTGATGCATCCTGAGGACAACAGAAGCTTCATGTTTGGAAACTGCTTGGACTCTTCCACCTTTGGCTGATTCTAATTTGTAGTCTTTCCTTGTAATAAATGAAACCATGAGTATAATAGGTTTCAGTGAGTTGTGAGTCTCTAACAAATTATTGAACCTGAGGGTAGTTTTGGAAAACCCTGAACTTGCAGTTGATATCAAGTCTTAGGCAGACTTTGCTGTCTAGATGACAGTGCCCTTAACCTGGCAGTTTAGCTAACTCAAGGTACATGCAAAAAAATGAAAAATTACAATTGTTAAGTATATTACAAAATAATATAAATGGAGCCACTTTAAAATGGAGCCGGAGCTGCCATTCCAGAATAATCACCTTTGTTAGGTCTTCTTCCTCATACCTTTGGAATGTTAAAACTGGACAAAATAACCTTTGGATTGGGCCTAAAGCAACATTGTATCTCAAACCACTGTTTGCAAAGATAACAAGAAAGTAGGTATTATGACTACCAGACTTAAACATTCTTTAGGATTAACATCACTATGTTAGTTTATCTGCATCTATAGAAATTCCTTCTATTCGAGTAATTATTCTCATTCCTTTTCTCATGAATCTCCCTTGTCTTTGCCTGCTAATTGAAACAGTATTTGGGTTTCTGCCTGAGTCAGTGCTTTCTGAATAATTATGCTTTTGGATCTCAAATAAATGATTGTTGCCCGTCACATTGGCTCTTTCTTTTTCAGTTAATAAGTACCAGGAAAGAGAGCATAATGCGTTTGACCGGCCTCGGGGAGGGGAGAAGCATAGAAGGCTTCTTTAGGTAGGTCAAGACTGATCCTGGAGCAGAGAGCGGAGCAGGAATTAAACAGGTGGAGAGAATGAGGTGAATGGGAAATAAAAGTTCTGTATCCGAGAAACTGCAAGAAGGTCAAAGCTAAAATCTAAAGATTTTAAAAAGAGAATTGGTATAAAGTGAAGTTTCAAGAATATTTACTGTATTTTCTACTAATGTATATTCCTTTTTAAAACTACCCCGTTCTTGTTTCATGGAGCTTATTTTTCTCTTTGTTTGTTTTGAACTCCATGTTTCATATTATAGGATTTCCTCAAATAATCACTCCCCTTTCCTCAGTTGTACCCAGTGTCCTTGAGTTCATAGCTCTTGTTCAAACTCTTCTGAGAAAAAAATCTGTCTTCTGCTGTGGTGAGAGTAGGTAAGTACAGGCTACATGGGAAGAAAGTGTGACTTTGTGGTCCAGAAGAGTATTTAGGTTTTTCAGTGACTCCTCCAGTTTTCACAATACCAGCACTACCAAAATCCCTTTCACAGCTATGATTCCTGGTTGTGTGATTTGGTTTGTTTCTTTTTTTTTTTTTCTTCAGGTTTTAAAACTTTGTATTTGCTTATTAAAAAAATTGTGCATTCCAATGATTAAAATCATTTGAACAACAACAACAACAACAACAACAAAATGGCACTCTGATTAAACTGCATTTTATAGCCTGTAGGACATCTTGGACCAGCTTGGTTTTTACTCTAGATTTCACTGTCATCCTACCCAGCTTCTGCCTTCACCAACATGCAAGTTCTTTTCTTTCCCTGCCAACCAGACAGGGAGGAGGCAGGTGCCCTCTTTATTGTCAGTAGTTCTTGGATGTGAAAAGTGTGTGTGGAGGGGGGAGGGACAGCACAATCATTTAAACTTGATCCAACTTCTTTGCATCTTACAAAGTTAAACAGCTAAAAGGAGTAAAATAAGAAGGCAATGCTTATGGAATGCTACTGTGAATATTGGCAGTGCATGCCTCATTACGATTCGCCTGCTTGCTTCTCCTGTTTAATCATTTCTTTTGATGGTAGTGGATTTTTCTCTTGTGTTCTGTCTTCTTTGATTTCAACTTACCGAATTTCTCAATCTCAGCTATATCAGGTTTGTCAGACATGGTTGCAGAGGAAGCAAAACCAGGTTGTGAGTACAAGTGAGTCTGATCTGCTCAGTGGTGGTCGCAGAGTACCCTGGCTTGTTTCTTTTTGTCTCCCTCTCTCCTGTACCCACCCCCATTACAGACACTGAGCTTTTAGATTTCTCTAGATTTAGCCAGTCACCATTTATCCATCTGCTTTTCATCTTCTAAAATTTTATTGGCATCTTTGATCTGCTATGATCTTCTCTTGGTCCTTGGTCCTTGTGCTTTTCTGCATTTTAAGTTTATTTTTGGTGAAATTTCAAGAAAGGAGGGAGGGTCACACATATTTAACTTAGGCTTTTTGCATATTTAAATGACTTGGGCAAAATGTAATTGATTTTTGATTCTTTACTAAAATCTCAGTTACAAAAGTTAAGTTTTTAGTTGATGCTTTGTTTTACCTAGGTATACATTCATTCTCTATATAAATAATGACAATTAAATATTTTTCTATACAATAGATATATCATTGTTTTCCTTTTACGTCTTATTGTGCCAGTCAGTTGTGGGCCACAAGAAATGTTTCCAATGCTTAACACATACATATATAGCACACAGATATTTGTTATTCTGAATGTCTCGAATGGCATATATATTCTGCCATTATTCTTAGTTAAGTAGCCTTTATAAACAGAGAGACAGCTCTAATCCTTAGTTCAAAGAGTTATTAGAAACATTACTGAGCAAGAGATAAATAACTACACCACACTCTTCTCTCAGACCCTTTTCTTATTTGGATTATCCATTAAATTTCAGCTTTCTGGTATCTTCCAAGTTCCCAACTGCAGCTTCACAAGGAAGCCTACTATGAATATGTTATTTAAAACTGTAAAACACCTCCTCTCCCTCAAATCTCAATGTTCCTTTATCTGCCTTATTTTTTCCATAGCATTAATCACCAGCTAACATTTTATATAATTTACTTAATTATTATTGTTCAGGGATTTTGATTGTCTCACCCCACTAGAATGTAATCTCCATGAGAGCAAGAATCTTTGTTGTGTTCACTGGATTTTTCTAGGTACTTAGAACAGTGCCTGACATATAGTGGGACTTTATAAATATTTACTGAATGAATAAACACATGCATGAATACTGCAGTGGTAGTTTCTGACTTTTCCTTTGCCTGAAGTCCAGCTAATAGACACTTGTATTATTTGGTTTCTAGGGGCATATTGTAGTGTGTTGAGTATGGGGAGGAGGCAGACAATATTAAATACTTAATAGATTACATAGAATTGTAAGTGCCTACTTACAACTAAGGGGAGGGAAGTAAAAAAAAAAAAGGAGAGAGTTTGAAATTTTATGGAGGGAGGAGGTCAGGAAAAAGACGAATTTAGAGTGAATACCTGAAGTAAGTGAGGGTGCAAACCACGTTATTGGGGGAAGAACATTCCAGGCTAAAGGAATGGTCAGTACAAAGACACTGAAGTAAGATCATGTCTGACGTATTCAAAAGTAAGCAAGTAGCCCAGTGTGGTTGGATCACAGAAAAGAAGGGAGAGAGTAGTAGAACTTAAGGCCAGAGAAATAAGTGGCAGAGAGGTGGTCAGATAATGTGAGGACTCAAAGATCATAAAAATAACATTAGTTTTTACCCTCAGTGAGGTGGAAATACACTGAAGGGTTTTTGAAGAGAAGAGTGACATGAACTGACCTATGTCTAACAGGACCATTTTTGCTGCTGTGTTGAGAACAGATTGCAGAGGAGCAAGAGCAGAAGTAGTGACACCAGTTAAGAAGTCATCATAATAATCTAGACAAGAGATTATGGTAGCTTAGACCAGAGGGGCAATAGTCAGTATGGTAAGAGAGATTGCACTCCAAAAATGTTTTGAACATAAAGTCAGTAGGACTTGCCAATAGATTTAGAGTATAAAAGAAATATAAAAATACAAAATAATGTCATGGTTTTTGGCTTGAGAAACTGGAACAATATAGTTTGCATTAACCAAGATGAAAAATAATGAGAGAAACAGGTTGAACGAAAAGGTCAGGAATGTGGTTTGGGACATGGTTTTTGAGATGCCTACGAGCCATGTCAAGAACATAGTTGGACAACGAGTCTGGAGTTACAGAGAGAAGTCCAGGTCAGAGATTTAAACCTCAGAATCATAGTTTATTGATAGATTTTGATACCATATGATTGGAAAGAATCAACAGTAGACTGAGCCTGGGGCATCATCAAATATTTGGAGGGTAAGATGATGAAATAAATCAGCTAAATAGACTGAGATGGGAAGATTAATAGTATAGGAAGAAAACTGGTGAATGTAATATCCTAGAAAACAAAGAAACTTTTTCAAGGAAAAGTATATGGTCAAATGTATCAAATGCTGGTAACAGGGCAGTAGAGATAACCACTCAGAAATGACTTTTGGGGCTAGCAGTATGGAATGTTATGGGTTGAACTATGTTCCCCTAAAAGGATATGTTGGAGTCCTAACCCCCAGGACCTCAGAATGGGACCTTTTTTGGAGACAGGGTCCTTACAGATGTAATCGGGTTAAAATGAGATCATTAAAGTAGGTCCTCATCCAATATGACTGGAATCCTTATAAAAATGGGAAAATTTGGACACAGAGAGACAAGCACACAAGAGAACACCATGAGAAGATTGGCATTGTGCTGCCTCAAGCCACAGAACAACTAGAAGCTGGGAGAGAGGCCTGAATAGATTCTTCCTTCACACTCTCAGAGGGAGCATGGCCCTGCTGACACCTTGATTTTGGAATCCTAGCCTCTAGAACTGTGACACAATATATTTCTGTTGTTTAAGCTACCCAATTTGTGGTACTTTGTCACTGCAGCCCTAGCAAACTAATACACGGAGGTTATTGGTGATCATGAGAAATTACGATGAAATGATAAGGACCTAATTGAAGTGAGACCCAGAGAGAATAAAAGGAGAAAAACTGAACACAGTGTGTGGAGTCAACTAATTTGAGGAGTTTTCTTATAAAAGGAAAGAGAGGAATAGGTGGAAGGTGGAGAAGCAAATGGCCTGAAAGACTTTTTTTTTCTTAATAGGAGAAATAATATATGTCTGATGCTAAAGGGAATGATTCATTAGAGAAAGAAAACTTGATCGTGCTGGAGAGATGGGGGAGAATCTCTGGAGCTATGTCCTTGATTAGATGAAAGAAGATGGGATCTGAGGCAGAGAGGGAGATTCTCTACTCTTGTGTCCTTTGGCTGGACAAAAGAATAGGTCATTCGTGAGTGACAGGGGAGAAAGTGAAACATACAAACACAGGTGCAGGGAGATGACTGCCTCTTCATATCTTCCAATTTCTCTGAAGTAAGAAGCAAGTCCTCAAGTGAAAGTGAGAATAAGGGAGGAGGTGTGGGAAGCTGGCAGAAGAGGAGAAAATGAAATGGCAATCTAGGAGTGAGGAGAGAAGAAACTGGTCATCGCAAGTGATTCTTTTTACATACTACTGAAACTGATTTGTTGCTCTTTCATTTAGAATTTTCTCATCTATATTTATAACAAAAATTAGTCTATAATTTTGGGGTAGGCATTATATGTCAAGTTCTGGTGTTAATAAAAACAGTGACAGTAAAAATAACTACCATTACTGAGGACCTGTCATGTACCACGCACTGGTAATATCTTCCAATTACCTCATCTAATCCTCATAACAACAAGGAAATGATATATCGCTCTCATTTTATAAGTGAAAAAATTGAAGCTGGGCTGTCGGCGTAATAAAGTGACATGGTCAAAGTTATACAGCTAGTTAGCAGAGTTTGGATTTGAAGCAAGGTCTGAAACTCCAAAACCAATTCTTTTAACCAGTGATTTATGCCAACTTTACAAACCAGCTTTCATCTTACTCTAAGTTCTGGAACAGATTACATAAAAATGAGAACTATCTAGTTTAAAAAAAACACACACAACAATCTCACCAGAGAAAGCCATTGGTGATAAAAAAGCAGTATTTGAAGTTGAAAAAGTAAAAAGATAATGGCTTGTTATAAATATCTTATTTCCATTCACATGTGGAATCGTTTCTACTTCAAACAACAAAGGCTTAAATTTAATAAATATTCTGAGGAAAACATGTGAGCCAATTCTCTGTCACCTCACTCATCACCATGTTCTATCTGTCTATTATGACTTCTGCCTCCAAAAATATCATAGAACTGTTATGTTTATTTCCATTGCCATTGCTTGAGACTAGGCTGCCATCATGTTGGTATGGATGACTGTAATACCTTTTACATTATTCTTCACTTTTCTTCTGTGTCACATGTTCTCATTCTGTACACAGCAGCCAGGGAGATTTATTTCAAATGTTCTGTGTATTTACTGTTTATAACACAATGCTGCCCAACATAGGACACAATTGCCAAATATTCAGCTGTATGAAATAGTGCATGGTGTTTAACTGCAAATGGAAAACATTATTTTTGAAAAATAAACACTTAAATACAATATAGGATCCTACAAAAAAGGCATTATGCCAAGTGGTTTTTAATTAGCTTAGGCTGAATCTTCTCCTTTCTAAATCTTCAGTAAAATGATTATTATCCCAAACAATGCCTCCCAATCCTAAAATTATATTTAATATATGGACTCTTTAATTCTAGTGGTTCTATAATGGATTAGAAAAGGTCCCATGTTTCTAGTGCTTCCCATAGCAGAGGGTATTGAGATAAGTACATCAGGAATACCTTATTAGTTTTACTAATTTTTTTTCCTTTCAGGGCCTAGCAATGAGTGATCTATATTAAATGCTCAATAAAAGTCCATTGAACATTATTAAATGGACACAATATTTAGTATTTTGTAGAAATAATCCAAAATTTTCTAAGCAATAAACTAGAGGCTTCAACAGATTGCTTCCGTATTAAATTATATCATCATAGATTTTCTTAAAATGTGATTTTTGATTTTTTTCTCGAAGGTTCTGATTTTCTTTTTCATTCTTAACAGCCTATTTGCAATACTTTTTATTCACCATGTATTTTCTCTTTCATCTAAAAATGTCAATTTTCTCAAAGTTTACCTTGAAGCATGACCAAAGATTGTCGAAGTCGGCTGTTCTCTTTCCGGGTGTTAGTTAGTTTTTGTTTCAGGCTTTTTATTTTTGTGCACAACTGCTCCTTTGACAATTCTTCTAAAGGCTCTTCATCCTCACTGGAGCTCTCACCGGGCAAAAAGGCATTTCCCGAATATGGGTCTCTCTAAAACACAAGGCAGGCACAACAAAAGAAGGTTCAAAGAGACTTTAATGATTTATCCCATGTTCTGTACACTGAAGGGACATAAGCAGACTTAAAAATTTCTGTTTTCCCAGGCAATTCCTGTCCAGGAGAGGAGTTGGGCCCGAACTAATGATCCAGCTTTGTCTTCCACCATTCAGGAGAACTTGGAATAAGGGAAGAACATCACAGTTTCACAAATGTGTCTTTTGAAAAGCAGAAATCAAGATTCTGACCTTCTGCCAAACTTCATTGAGATATACAAAGTAGACAAACAGTAAAACAGAGTAGAATCAACAGGACCACCATTCAAATCTTTGTAACTCATCCTCAACCTCCATTTCTCCCCTACTCCTCATGCACAGTCTCTCTGTTGAGACTATGCCATAAGGCCAGTTTGGGAGTTTATTGCATCAGAGAAAGAAGAGATAATTCACGTAGAACAAAGCATTCATACTTATCTTTTAGTTTTAAAAATAATTTTTAAGGTCAATAACAAGACAATAGTTTAAAAACACATGCATTTGAATTGTAAAACCCATGTTTTTTTAAGAAAACAATTTTCTTAAATTACCAAGCTGAACTTCAGGTGTGTGTGTGTGTGTGTGTGTGTGTGTGTGTGTGTGTGTGTGCGCATGTGTGTGTAAAATCTTCATCCATGGAAAGCAGGAGCACAGAGTGGAATTTATAAACATCCAAACCCAAAAACCTTAGAGTATAAAGTTTTGAACATAAGTTTTAGAGTAGAAGAGATAAGATATAAAGAAAGTTTCTGCTGCAAGGAAGAGAAAACATAGCCTGATGCCAGGAGGAGAAGCCTGGGGGATCAAGAACTGGAATGGCAGGAAGCCAGATTCAAGTGTATTTGATCTTCCTGCCTTCTCTCCTTGGGGGAAATGGAGAAGGATCACGGGGGTAGGGGTGTATGATAGAAACAGCCAGATAAATAAGGGGCAATACCAGAGCAGGGGGACTGGCTCCTTGCTTCTCAGTCCATTAAAAAGTCCCTACAAAAGGTCCATGTCCAGCATAACATCAGGGCAACATGGAGCCTCTCTGGGTCATGGATTAGAAATGACCAACAGTGGTGTCTGGACAAGTGGACTGGAGACAACATCCAGTCTTCCCAAAGCTCACGCACAGCAGCGAGAGGTTTCAAACAGTCCTTGTGCCCTGGTCAGAAAATACATAAGTGCTAGGGGAACTGGTAAAAGAGAAATAGTTTAGTATCTTGACAGAGAGGCCACAGGGTTCCAGAACCTCATAGACGATGGCAGTGGGTGCCAGGATGGCAAACTTCAGCAGCTGGTGCCAACAGAACACCCAAAGGGCCTGGCCACCCTCAACAGTAATACTCCTAGACACCTAGGAGCCAGGCAGGAAGTTAGAACCTTGGAGGAAGACTAGCTATCCCTGCCCAGGTGCTAGGATGAGATGAAAGACTCCTAAAGACTTGGATCACTTCCCGGGAAAAAAAGTAGAACATGAAGGAAGATAAGACTCTAGGCTCTGTTGAGGCTTAAGTCTTGAACTGCCTAAAATTATACTAACAGCTCAAAGGGATTTCTAAAAGCTAGAACATTCTGTTATCCATTGTAAATGGACAAGTTTAAGCTATTTTTTTTCTTCTTCTTATCAAGCAGGGATAGAGAATTGAAAGTCAGATGAGATCAGTTATAGGAAATACAATTACATTTTTGTATGACTTGTATTATATACATTTAACCTCTCTCCTTATTTTATAGTACATAAATATATGTATCTATGTATCTATCCACTATTACATATATTTGTATAGGTGAAATATATGTCTATAATGATAATAAAACTTACTATTATCATATGTGAGCCAGTAGCTAATGTACTAACACTAGATATATAAATTATTAAAAAAAAAAGAATAATAGATTTGATTAAATAGAAACGAAGGATTTAAAAAAAACTGAAGGATGCCCGTTGATACCACAGTTCTATGTAGAGTACAGTACATCCTCGCTTAACTTTGTCAAAGGATTCTGCCACTTTAAGTGGAACAACATACATAATGAAACCAATTTTAGCATAGGCTAATGGATAGAAATGAGTTAAGTTCTTATGACAGCTCATCAATGTTATAATGAAATGATGCTAAACAAAACAATATTGTTCAAGGCCCTGTTGTAATTTTTAAAAATTAGAATGTATAGTCTAGTTCTTACTGTTTGTAGCAAGTTCCTATAAAAAAGAAATGAAATCAAGCAAAAGCTAATCCATTGGCAGGCTTCAATAGAAACCATAAAGTTAATAGACAGATAATAGATCAGAAGAAGACATTGTAAAATCTAAAGCCATGAAAGGCTAATTTCTACAATAGGTAAGGTATTTGAGCAAATCATAAGAATAGAATAGGAAACCCAGTAGAATAGACTAAAAAACCTAACAGAAAAGATAAGAACTACATAGAAAAATAGACCATAGCAGAGACTGTTATCTCCAGGTATTTGTTGTCCCATTCTTCTATAGTACTAGATTTTTAGCTGAACAGGTAGACGTCAGCTAAAGATTACACTTCCCATACATCTGGGCAGCTCACTGCAGCTATGTGTCTAAGTTTCTACAATAAAATATGACTATAAGTAATGTGTACGCCACTGTTTCATGACCTTAAAAGGAATAAGCATGCTTTCCCCTGTCTGTATTTTCCTTTTTCTCTTGGTAGAGAGGAAGGCATAGTGATGAGAGCTGGAGTAGTCTCCTTAGACCTAGAGATAGAGGCCATGTGTTGAAGAAGGTAGAGCAACAAAATTAGAGGGGTCCTTAACATTTTGGAGCTGCCATAACAACCCTGGATTGCTCTTGCTGTTATGTGAAAGGGAAATAAACTTCCATTTCTTTTGTGACACTGTAACATCTGGGTCTTTGTTACAGCCTTTGCAACATACAGGATAACTGATCCAGATTTTCATACGTAGAAGCAGGATGTGCCAAATCTGACATATATTAGAAGTACTTAGAGGTCAGGTTGTGGGCAAAAAAAGCACAGGTATAACGTGGTGGAAAGCTGTTAACTATTGTTAAGACCTCAGTGACATATTTGGTAAAACTGTCACCTGGAATATCTTGGAAGGCAGATCATATGCTTACTGAGTCAGGAAAAAGAAAGAATGTTGGAGTGTTTCAGTGAGTTCTTGTTGATGCTGGTCGGTTTGCAGAGATAGAAGGTTTCCTCTTTCCATTTGCACTTAGAATGCAGCCAGCCAATTCCTTCTACATCTAAATAGCTGGAGGTAACACTGTGACCTCAAGCCTTTTTCAAGAGCTTCTCTTTAAGTGTTCTCTGATAGACATTGAAATCCACACCAATGGGAAGCATCATATAAAGGGTGCTTCCTTCAAGCTTTTAGTTTGTCTTTAGGTAATTGCCGTAAGTTGGAGAGGCTGAGCACAGATGCCATAAAGAAAGAGAAAAGTTTGAAGCTTGTTTTTGCCCTAATAAGATCTCTGCCTTTAGTTACTTACAATGGAACCAAAGTGAAAGAAATAGTTTGGAAAATTATTACGTTTAAGAGAAAAATAAATCACAGTACTAGCCTGCAAGTGCATGTCACTGTTTTACCCCTCAAGGAAGCATGAGCTCCCCAAACCTGTATTTGCAAATTGAAACAAGATATTTTCTCTCATCGATTGCCAGAAATATGAAATATGGTTATAAATGCTAAGTATTGGTTAAGAAGTACAAGTATAGGAACCCCTCAGGCAGGGCTGCTGGGCATTATAGACTGATATGGACATTTTGAAAAGCAATTTTATAGTATCTAGTCAAATGAACTGGAAATAAACATTTAATGTAATAAGCCATAAATCACTCTCTGATGTGTTTATTCCAGAGAAATTCTCAACTTGTTTCTCAAAAGAACATGTATGAGTATATTTATTTTATCATTGTTCATAGAAGCAAGATGTTGGAGGCAATCTAAGTGTTTATTACTGTAGGAAAGAACAAATAAAATATGATGCTATATAGTAGTTAGACACAGTAGGTCAAATTTTTAGTAGCAATACAGATAGATGTTAAAAACAGTGCTAACTGAAAAATGAGAAACAGATTGAGGTGTATCTTATGATACCAATGTAATCCTTAATGATGTGTTCATAATGTAGTACAGGGCAGCATGACTTGTAGAAGAAAGATTGCAAACAAGCCATATCCATCATAGGGGACTGGTCAGATAAAGAATGGCACATACACACAGTGAAATAATACAGAACAGTAAAAAAGAAAATGTTCTTTATATACTAGAGGAAAGATCTTAAAATATTTTAAGTGAAAAACCAAAGTACAAAGCAGCATGTCTGGTAAGTTACTTTTTGTACAAAAGAGGGGGTACAATATCTATATTCATAATTGCTTTATTCAAAGAAGTACCAGCAGGATAACAAGAAAACAATAAATATGGTTACCTGTAGTAGAGGGATAGGAGGTGGGAACTGGGTGGGTGGACGAATGACAAGGATGTGAGGGAGACTTTCCACTGTTTATCTTTACTATATATGTATATACACACAGACACATATTTAATAAATATATCCTTTTTATTACTCAAATAGCTTCATTTTTTAACTTTCTGTGCTTTTGCCTTCAACTTTTTCACAATGATTTTCTGCTTCTCAATTAAAAATGCACACTTGATCCTGTCAAGTACACATTTTGCACCCATAGAAGCACCATAGGCACTGCTGACATACTTTTTAATTTTAGACAACCTTATGAGAACTTTAGGTTTCACAGTATTAATTCCATATGGTTGGCCTGGGCACATTTCATATGTGGATTTTGGTGCTTTGCAACCTTCTCAGTAAAGGTAAATAATTCTATGACCAGGACAGCCTAGTTTCGTTAAAGGTTATATTATAGGATAGCCTACAACGGTATGTCAAATGCTGGACCATTCTGAATTCCTCTAGACATCATCCTTGAGGACTAAAACTACTTTAAATCATGAGAATGTATAGTATATATTTTAAAAATTAAAAAAGCAAACATACATGTAAAACACTACATGTATCACAGAGACATACACAGATACATGTATTACAAAGACACAGAAATAAAAAGATATAGAATAAACACATTGATAGGTTGTCCAAAGCATAGGAGAATGGGAGCAGGAAATTCATATCAAAAAGGAATCAATGAATAAATAAAAGTAGGAAAAAAACCCTGACCAAACCAGCGATGAAGATGGGATTAAAAGATGGAATTAGAAAAAAAAAAAAAAGAAACAGTACATGTTCAATGTTAAATAAGAGGTATTTTAATTTTTGAGAAGAAAAAATATTTTCTGACAGTTGTTGATCTTCCCAGAATCTCAAAGAAAGTTGAACAATGACATAATTGGCCATTCTTAAATAGAAGTAGATAAAATGTCATTTGAGTATGTTCTAATTCAACTTGTTCAGCATTAAAAAGATAATATGCAATTTTATTCCCTCGGTTGAATAAAGAATTAAAGGAAAGAATAAATAGAACAGGGGAAAATACTAATAAATTATGGAGGCATTATTAAATTATCAAGGTAACAGAACACCAACCTGTCCTTTATCCATATCATTATTTGCATTCTCTGAGTCCATTGTCTCCGTCCTTTTCCTCTTTCCTTTTCTAAGAGCTTCGGTATTGGTAACTTCATCTGTTTGCAAGATCGTCTGCATTTTATCAATTAATTACCAAAGGTTTTCTGAAATTGTAGGAGGGAATGCCCATGTAGATGATGCTATTCTGGATGTAGTCCAGAAGTTAATGTTTCTCCTTAAAAAACAAAACAAACAAAAGGATACACAATATATTTACAACTATATGTTTCTAAATTGCACTAGCCGCTCAAATAAACTGCCTTTACTAATTGCTTCTTATTCTTTCTCCCACCAGCCAATTTAGCACACATTTTCATTTGATTCAAAAGTCTATCAGTTTCATGATCACCATCATCATCATCATGTCATGTTTCCATGATATATGCAGTGAGTTGTCAATTAAAAATTCAAATCAGGTAAAATTTTTTTATATGTACATGTTTTTTTCTTATCAATCAGTTATGAAGTCTAAAACCAAACTAGAAACATTATAAATTTATGCAAACTGCATTTCAGAGGACTGAAGTTATTTATATATATCCTTAGAAAAAGACATTAATAATAGCAGATCTCATCAAGACCAAAATATTCCAAGGGATTACTCAGAAGATTTTTTGTTTTGTTTTGTTTTGATTTGTTTTTAATTAAAATTCTCAGGTTTTGAGATGGAGGTTTTCCTTCATATAAACTTAAGCATTGTACCATAAAAAAATCGGATAATCATTTTTCAAACCTGGTAAAGCAGATGATAGCTTAGGTCGAATAGGGTTGAAATTATCAAATTTAACTTTTGCTACAGATGAAATACAGATGAGGCAGCACATTTGGTCTTAGCATTCTTATTACTTGCATATATTGGTTTGTTTTCATGAAAAAATATTTAATTATAAATAATAAAATGTTAACTACAGAAAGAAATGAGGTCCCTTAAAGGGACCTCAAGAAATATGTGGACTGTTGAGCAGAAGGTCACATATGTTCCTAACCAAATTACACTAAATATTTCTTTTAGAAAATATGCTTCTTTTACTTATTTTAAGAGAAATTCATTATTCTGTACTCCAAGCATAAAATAATATAAAATGATTTTGCCAAAATTATTTGTTTTCATCTCTTTGAAAACTTACTTTAGGTTTCAAACACATGAATAGTACCTGAGCTAACATATGAGACAGGACTGTCATTTCTGACTCACAAATATGACAGATCTTATCTAGTATCGAACTTTATTAATAATTTCAAAGATACAGGTCATGAAGAGGCACAGGCAGAGTAGGGAGAGGTCTAGGATATCCTACTGGCTTTGTAGATGCTTCCTTCTCACAGCACACAGGTACTCTATGATCTAGAATAATAACCTCTATGAGGTTTGAGAGTCATCTCACACAGTGGGGACAGTTTAAATTGACACATTTCCATTTCATACCTCAGAGTTGTACAGCTTACATGATCTTCTCTAGGAACTTATAAATCCATAGATTTTAAATATGTTTTCCATAAGCAATCTAAAATCAGGGATATAGCTATTAAGAGCATTCTATAGATAAAAACTTCACTTTTAGTAAATATCATTAGTCTATTTACCCAGAGCAAGGTCAACACACATTTTCTGTTAAAGATCAGATTGTAAATATTTTAGGCTTTGCAGGCCAAGAGGCAAAATCAAGAATACTTATATAGCAAGAAAGAAAATAAATGTTCACAAAATTTTTATTCATAAAGCTAAAAATATACTACTAATAATTATGTTTTTGTAAGACAGGTATAGTAATGGAAATGTAATTTTAAAAATAACATTTTATTTGGGGAAAAAGTATTTCCTACCATTAATAGCAAATGCTCATATGTTAATGCTGACCTGTAATGAGACTTTACATATTTCATCTTTTTGAAAATGTCTTTCACACTGATAGGTACTACTGTGTACTGAGAGTAATCCATGAGCTTATAATCTTATTGAGATAAAATTCACATAGTATAAAGTCACCATTTTAGCTATTTTAAGTGTATGTTCAGTGTTTTTTTTTTTTGTTGTTGTTGTTTTTAGTATACCCACAATATTGTACAACCTCACCAGGAAAGTCTGTACTTCCCAGTATGAGCTTATAATTTTAATTGATCACATTCATCTCAGTAGACTTTTATAGAATTCCATTAAATTCTTTTGGTATTTTCTATTTAGTGTACCATTACATTACAGAACTTCCAATTAAAGGTTAGGTGGAAGTTCTTCAATTGCACAGTTAAATGCACAAGCATAACTCAATGATGTTATGGGCTTAGTTCCAAACCAACTCAACATAGTGAATATAACAATAAAGTGAGTCACACAAATTTTTGGGTTTCCCTATACCATACTGTAATAGACTAGTATAATAGATTACACTACATTATAGTCTTTAAGTGTAAGATAGCATTATGTATAAAAAACAATGTACATACCTTGATTAAAAAATACTTTATTGCTGAAAAATGCTAACCATCATCTCAGCCTTCAGTGAATTGTAATCTTTTTATTTGTGGAGGGTCTTGCCTTGATGTTGATGGCTGCTGAGTGATCAGGGTGGTGGTTGCTGAAGGTTTGAGTGGCTGTGGCAATTTCTTAAAATAAGACACCAAAGTATTTTGCCACATTGATTGATTCTTCCTTTTACAATTTCTCTGTAGCATGTGATGCTGTTTGATAACGTTTTACTAACAGTAGAACTTGATGCACGGTTGCTACAAACTTTCAATTTGTGAAAAACAAAATATCTGCAAAGTGCAATAAAATGAGGTATGCTTGTGTTTTGAAATATGGAAATTTCCTTTGAAGTCTAACAGACAATGCTGGAACGGTAATATGAACTTGAAAAATATACCCAGTGCAAATCTCAGTGGGGATAAACTTCTTTCTTGTTTCAACTTCTGACAGAAGGAGTAGTATCTAAAGCAGCCTAATATTACTTATTAGTCACATATTAATTGGTATTGAAATCTTTATCTCAGTGTAAGTTTTGCATGTCAGTAATTGTTTTGTCTTGTAATTTTGTCTTGTAATTTGTTAATGAACTCATTAAGATACATTATCAAGTCTGCAGCAAAAGCTAAATTTCAAAGCTATTCAACATTCTATAAGAGTAGTCGAGGGCAGTTTTCGTTAACAAAAACTTCAGTTTTGACCCTGAGATGAAACTTTTGACCCTAAGATGAAACCACTGCTAAGCTATAGAAATGCTGTGTAGAAAGGTGAGTTAGAATATTCAAAAATGAAATTCACAGCTGACACTGCTGACTCAACAATACATGACATTTTCAGAAATTGCCAAGGTGATCTTAAAATTGGTATGGAAATGCAAGAGATTTAGAATGGCCAAAACAATCTTTTTTTTTTTTTTTAAATTAGAGTTTATTTGTGCCAAACTGACGACATATGCGACATCTGCCGGGGAGCAAGATCTCAAATGCTCCTGGACAAAACAATTTTAAAAAAGAAGAAACTTGGAGGACTCACAATTCTCATTTTCAAACCTTATTACAAAGCTATAGTAATCAAGATAGTCTGAGACCAGCATAAGGATAGGCATACAAATCATTGGAATAGAACTGAGAGTCCAGAAATAAGCCCTTATATCTATGGTCAGTAGATTTTTGACCAGGATGCTAAGACAATTAAAAGAGGAAAGAAGAGTCTTAATAACAAATAGTCCTGGAACAACTAAAAAAATCAGTCATTTGCTTTGTTTTTTAAATTTATTATTATACTTTTTCCAATGTCCTTAATTCTTTGAGCAATTATTTTTGCTGAAAGGCCAATAGTCTGAAGTATATTTATTTTTTTGTGGGGGGGGGAGGGAGCATATATTTTTAGCTACTACAATCAAGCATGATTTAATTAACTCACTATTCGTAGATAGTGTTCTTTGATTGGCTAACAAATGAACCACTCAGAAAATTGGGTTGCAGACTCATTTTCATTTTTAATTTTTGTGAAGAAATTTTGCTATGATGGGATATTTCATTTTAAATTTTCTAATTTTTCTGACCCTTGCTGTCCTTTAAGTTGGAAATATTATAATGAGTGCTTAGTTTGGTAATGTTGACATACATTATGTTTTTGGGTTTTTTTTTGTTTTTTTAGCACAACTATAGTGTCATTGTATAATAAACACAATGCTTTGCCCTCTAATTTGGTAACAGAACAATCCATACTTCACTCAGCTTCAGAGTCCTAAGTCCAATTTTCTCTTTTATCTTGTTTTGACATGAATGCCATGCACTGGTAATAAAAACATAAAATAAAATGCCATGCTATAATAATATGTAAGACACTAAAACACTGTCAAGTTATTTTAACTGCATCATTATGGTTTGTGGTACACTGAGTAGCAGTGCATAGTGTTGAGACTGTCCCATAGGCTCTCTGTCACATCTACTCAAATCTGTCCACACAACATGGAACAGCCATAGGCAATATATAAACACATATGTGTGGATGTGTTCCAATAAATTTTTATTTATGGACGTGGAAACTTGAAGTTTATGTAATTTTCACACACTGTGATATGGCTTCTTTTATCGATTTTTTTCAACTATTTACAACTATAGAAAACATTATTAGTTTACAGGCTACACAAAAACAGGTGGCAGGCAGATAAGTAGTAGTTTGCTGAACACTGACCTAAGAACTCAGTTATATTTAAAAGGAGTTTAAACTGTTTACTTGCTTTCTTTTCTTTCATTGTCATTTCTTCTGGAGAACAGGTCAGCTACTTTAATTTTTTCCTCCCCGGCACATTTTAACTAACAGATTAAGAACAATACTTGAAAGACAAAATATATAGCTTGTAAGATCTTAAAGTAGATTATTTTTATTTGCTAAAACTGAATTTTGCCAGATTTAACTTATAGGTATCTGTTAGATGGTTCACTGGGCTCAAGGATAACCCCTGGGGTCGGGGGAGAGAGAATGTAGAGTTATTGCCTAAAGGGTACAGAGCTTCAGTTTTGCAAGATGAAAAGAGCTGCTGTAATCATTGTACAACAATGTGACTGTACTTTATGTCTCTGGACTGTACACTTATTTTTGGTTAAGATGGTACATTTTATGTCATGTGTTTTTACTATAATAAAAAAATTTGGAAAAAATTATCCATAATGTAAAAACTTTTCCCCTGCTCATTTGACTTAGTTAAAGGGAAAATCCTCAAGTTTCTTCACAAACACACAATTTGTTCAAGACCAGACAGAACGGACATATTAGACCTCTTTCAGAATGACTACTTCTGAGTGGATTTCAGTCCACTATTCTGTTGTAACATCCACAAACATGTGATTTGATATTTTTATTACATATCCATTAGCAAATTCAAAAAGAATGTTATGAATATGATCATATATTAAAAACTCCTAGTTCTTGATAGTAAAAAATTCACCATGTAGTAATCTGCTCCTCTTTATTTTTATTTTTTTGCCAATAAAAAACATTTCTAATTCCTTAGACAGTTATAGGGGTGAGATTAAACATAACCACAGCCATGAGAACATCCAAGATATATGGTGGGATAAATAACATAAGCCAATGGCTTTTAATCTTTTTTTTTTGATTGCAGCTCATAGTAAAAAATATGGTTTACATTTTGATCCAATACACACGCACATATATGCATATACAAAAACCTAAACAAAATTTCATGAAACATACTTACTCTTACTACATGTGATACACTCTTTCAGTTCCTATGCTAGCTACTGTGCTTTATTTCATTTTTAACAGTGCTGGTCACAGCACATTAAATTGATTTCACAAGTCACTAATGGCTTATAACCCATAGTTTGAAAATGATGCTATGAGCAACATATAAATGATAAAAAACATACTATCTAAGAAGTATGACAGAGAAAAGGGAAGTTAGTAACTAAGGAAAGTAAATGAAGTTAATA
The DNA here is from genome assembly GCA_004027375.1 of Macroglossus sobrinus. NCBI lineage: Eukaryota > Metazoa > Chordata > Mammalia > Chiroptera > Pteropodidae > Macroglossus > Macroglossus sobrinus. The sequence goes on along the minus strand of PVKZ01000043.1, from coordinate 2,741,103 downwards.
AAAATACAAATACTTAATGCATGTAGATTTAATAAATCTATAATACTCTTAACACAGGAACTCAAAAATGCAAAAGGTACCTCTCACATTCTAAGAAACAAAGGTCACCAAACTTATAAAAACCAAATGAATATCAAAATATAATCCAGGTATGTTATCTGCCTTTGGATTTAAACATAAATTCTCTAGTATGAATTAGATAAAAGTTGTGAAAGGCAAGTATGGTACTATAATAAAACTTAAATACCCTTTCATAATTTTGAAAGTTTTAGCTTGTTTTCTATACATACTAGTTTTGGAATGTGTAGAAATACAGGTCTTTTGCAGTACTCATGTCGGAATATGAACTGAGGACTCCCCTCTAAATGAGTTCCAAAGTGCCAGGAAAATAATGTTAATGTAATATTAAATATTCAGTGGCTGTTTTAATGTTCTCTGTGACATGGACTACTAGTTTCAGCCCTCCTCTAGCAAGGTGGGACATAGGGGAGTAATGTATCCATACTACTTTTTTAAAAATATACATATATTAGAGGAAGAGAAGTCAAGGTTAGAATGGCTCTGAATGGTTAGGTGCCTCCTCCTGCCGTACCCACAGTACTCTCCTGAGCTTAGATTACTTTCTCATTAAAGTAATCTTGACTTCTGGATAGAAATTACTAGCTTTTACTAATATCCATTAGGGGATATTTCAATTCACTCTTTTTTATTCTCTCCATTCCAAATTTTCAATTTCCAAGTTGTTCCAACAGGATCCTGATTGAAAAGACTTTCAATATACTTTGGGATAGTTTACCAATGCTGCCAAACTATGATTGCATGACTCAGACTGGATTGGAGACTATGCGTGAGCCTAAGCAATGTTAAGTATGTTTGAAGAACCATAAATCTGAATTGTTTTCTATTTTCTACGATGGGAGAGTAAAGAAAAACATTTTTATCTGGCAAGAGTTTGTAGATATAATTTTGCTGGAGCTAATTTAACTAATAAGCAGTAGTATCATGCATTGTCATGTGTGTAACCATTATCTAGGAAAGAAATTCATTTAGTTCCCTATACTGCCCTATGTGACATCCTTGGTTTTTCTTATTTTATTAATAAGAATAAAAATATAGTTAACGTCTACTAGTGCTTACTATATATAAGGCACTGTTCTAAGCATTTAACCTGTACTAACTCATTTAACTCTCATAGTTGCTCTCTGGGGTAGGCGCAATTATTATTCATATTTTACAGGTGAGGAAAATGAGGTCCCTAGTGGACCCTGGCAACCAGTCCCAGTTGCTAATCTGTAACAGGCTAAAGGGCTCTGGAGCCAGAACTAGGAAACTGATCATCAAGTCAACTTTGCAACAGATTCTGTCAATTCCAGTACATAGGTTTTTGCTTTCTTCCCTTGACTAAGTCCCTTACAGGACTCTCCCTGACTGTTTCTCCCTCATAGTCCCTTTCTCCCAGAGACCGAAGTCCTGACTTGCTCACCAAGTGCTTCTTAGGATTGTAGTCCTGCTCAGGCATGAGTTTCGGAAATCCTCTCTTTGGCCCTTCAGATCCCTTCCCCAGTCATTTCCATTTTGCCCCCTGAACCTGCAGAATGATCTTTTTGGGATCCTTTGCCCTTTTGCCAGCTGGGTTCAGCCAGTGGGGTATCTAGGCAGGAGATCAGAGGGAGGGAGGAGAGTGAGTTAGGATAATTTATTCTCCTGGTTCCTTTTTCCCTCTCCCTTTGGGTCTAGGGCTTGTAACACTTCACTATGACTAGCCCTGAAGTACAGCACTATTCCTCATGGTTTCCCTATACCCAGCTACTGTGGTCTGAATGTGTCCCCCCTACACTCTGATTCATATGTTGAAATCCTAACCCTAAAACCTGATAGTATTTAGGTGATAGTGCCTTTGAGAGCCCTGATGAGCAGAATTAGTACTCTCATAAAAAAGGCCTCAGAGAGATCCTTAGCCCCTTGTATCATGTGAGGATGTGGTGGGAAGTTGGCAGTCTGCAGCCTAGAAGAGAACCTTCACCAGAACCTGACACCTTGATCTTGGATTTCCAACCCCCAGAACTGTGAGAAATTAATTTCTGTTGTTTAGAAGTTATCCAGTCTCTGGCATTTTGTTACAGTGCCCTAAATAGACTAAGACACCAGCCATGCATGTTTGCTTCATCATCTGTACCAGAATCTCTCTGTTGCCCCTGACCTGGCAAGAGAGTCAAGTGCTAAATGACCTAGCCTCTGTCTTATCTGTAACTAGTGTGATTGGCTTACTTTCAATTTGATGTATTCAGGAAAAACTTCTATGGCAGAGAGATGATAGCACAGAAATCAAAGGCTGGAAACAGTGAATGACAATCTTCACCTGCTCCACAAAGCCATCTATCCCCATCAGGCTTGTCTACGAAAAGCCTGCAGCCACATGTGGAACCACCTGAAAGTTTGCACAAAAAGTGTATGCAAAACTAAAAGGGATTCTGGACACATATTCCTAAGGTTTTAGAGCTTCCAAATTTTTTTCCAAGAAAGACCAGTTTTTGTGAATACAATCTCCTTGGCTATTCTTCTGTTACTACCTGTCCCCACACCCCCTGATATCCACATGTCTTTTCCCCATTTATCGGACACTCAGATGCAGAGTTATGCCTAGAGAAGACTAAGAGTCAATTAAAAGTTTTATTTTAGGATAACTATAAGTCCTGTAAACCATTTCTTACTTCACATTTTTTGGGTTATTTTAGAACATTCTATTCATCCTGAAAGCTGAGAGCAAGATGAGATTATTATGCTTTTTGCTTTAAGTAATCTTATCTAAAACATTAATGTTTTAGACCAATTTTTAAAATTCAGAAAATATAATAATTTTGATGCAAGAATCAATCCCTATGCATAAAAATCAGGATTGATTCAACTTTCAAGCTTTAATTTATCTTACAATTATAACATGAAAGGACAAGCTAATTTCTCTTTGAAATATTTACCCCATTATACCTTATATTAATATCATATATTAATAAAATAATTGATTACCATTTACTGATGTCTCTATTAATTTTATACTTTTATAGTCTCAAAAGTTTAGGTCTAAATATAATTAATGTGCTGAGTTACACACTTTAGATAATTTACTTAATAAATCATCTTAAGTGGTTCCCCCTCACCTACTACCAATAATTTTTCTCTTGCTCTAATATTTTTTCGTATCGTGTCAAAGCAACATTAACAAAATAACAATCAGCTACATTTTACATTCTTATCATTTCTCTACCTCCTATGTATGTCAGTAGGAAAATACATTAATATATATTTATGAGTGACAGTGTTTTCTATCAATAAATTTGTAGAATAATAAAATGGAAGGGAATGTAAGAAGTCATCTTTTCTCTGTTAGCTGTATTGCCAAACCTTGGTGTGGGTAGCTGTAGGGCAAGAAAGAACAAGGAAGGTAGTTAGGGTGGAGAATGCAAGTATTGATCAAAGAAGGAAGCCTAAGGAGATGGAATGGATCTATTTAATCCAGCTGAGACCCAGGAACTTGTTATATATGAAAGCAAGGCCGGATACTTTAAACTCACTAAATGGAAGCCAACCAACCTCAAGATTCAGGAATGTCAAAGACTGAGAGAAACAGGGGTCTCAGCAGTCATGGCATTTTGGGACAATGTTGTGAGCCTGTGGTTCTATAGTTGAGAAGTTGCTCAAAAGTCTGGGGGAAATAGAACCTCAGGCAAAGGTACATCCTGTTCATAGGAAGAGAAGGCTAAACTTGGCCTTCCACCAAAGGGTAGAAAGCTTAGTGAAATTCTCTCTCTCTCTCTCTCTCTCTCTCTCTCTCTCTCTTTTTCTTTTGTAGAACTATACAGATAGTTCAAGACAGTCTTCCAGTCTGAATTTCTTCCAGATATGTTAGATGATGGATCAGGGTCACATAAATGATTACAAACCGGCTCTAGAATCAAACTGTCTGGGTCCATAACCCTATAACCAAAACTTACTACCTATGGAACATTTCTGTGCCTGTTTCCCCATTTATGAAATGGTGATCATAACAGCACCCTATTATGAGTTGATGTTATGTATGTTAATAACATATGACCTTATTAATAGTAGTATTTTATTATTAACTGAAAAAGACCTGATCCATATAAACATGCAGGGTGGGAGGGGCGGTATCAAGAAATATAGTTAATTAACCTGGGTGACCTATGATGTTAAACTAGGCGAACATCTATATTACTTAAAAAAATAAAGAAAAAAATTATTAGAGCTATCCCTTTCATGAAAGATACCAGGTAGTCTCCAATAGAGGCCTTTTCTCAAAGTGGGAGTCTGCCTGGCTTCCCAAGCTTGTTTAGCTTCCTGGAGGTGCTGGGTCAAATTTACCCAAGTGATAGTAATGGGGACATGGCAATGAATTGGTAAGACTCCTTTCAATAAAAGGAGCCTTGTTAAACTGAAGCATTAGAGGAGGTGGTCTAGGCAAATACCTCACAGGCTAAAGAAGAGGACCAGACCTTATGTGTCAGGAGACAGCTAATATACTGCTGGAGAGTCAGGTTGGCTCTCAGTCACCCATGTAGGGTGGCTTAAGGACAGTCAGAAGAGAGAAAGGGTAGTTGCCCAGCAAACTCCAACTGAGAAGAATTCCTTTAGGGGAGGGCCTTCTGTGTGAGGAGAGGCAGTACAAGCGAAAACGTGCAACAGAAATTGCATTGTTTTTTGACTATGTGATCTTAAGGGAATCCCTTACATTCCAAGCCCCAGGGTCCTCATTTATAAATTAAGAATAAAAGTAGTACCTACCCATAGTTGCTGTGAGGATTAAATGTGTAAGTGTCTATAAAGCATTTAGCAGAAGCTAAGCAGAGAGTAGATGCTCAATAAGTGTTAGCTACTATTAAAAACAACTTGTCCACACCAAGGTAGCCATTCAGTAATAAGGACACCCAGGACATGTTGTCCCACACCCTTTGAGCATGGGGAAGAAGTGAATAATGATTGTACTAACCGATTCCCAGAGTGTGCCCCCTACTGAAGGCACTAAGTCCAGACTTCAACAGCTCCCCAGACAGCAGAGGGTGTGGTACACTAACTGCAGTATCTTTTCAAGGTGAATTTCTGCCTCACTACAAATGACCACAAAATGAAATTGTGCAAAGAATAGTGTCTGATAGATCCAGGGGGGTCTGAATCACTTAGGAAATGGTGTTGGTTCAAAGTCTATCTCTATGCGGAATGCATGAACGTTGTGCCACTAAACCCTGAACAGCGTAGAAGGCCAGAACAGAACTTGATAAAAATGAAACAAGCCAGACTGAGAGATCAGGACACTCCTGGAAACTGGACTTGCCCCCTGGAGTGAGAAATTAACATGATGAAATAATCAGCTCCATGATGTGACAGAATGTAATCACAGAGATGGGACATTGAGGTCTAGTGTCCTGAGAACACGGTGGTGGTGGGAGAGTCTCTGGTCACAAGTATAGCAAGCGTGGGAAGCCAGAGATAATGGGTATATGGAACTGAGCACTCGATATGGACAAGCGGCCTTCCATGTCAAATGCTGGATTATCCTGGCTGGAATAACGGTCCCAGTTACCAAGTCTATGCAAAAAGGCTGAACTCTGAAAAGCCTCATAAGCTATTGCTTGGGGCAGGATTTAGGGAAGGTAGGTGCTACCTCACCAAGTTGTCTATGAGCAGTTTCTAGGAGCCTAATACAAAGTCCTTCTACCTCTTTTAAGACTATGGAGAGCCTTACAGACTCTGAGCTCAAAGCTAAATTTTAGGACCAGTGTTTTTGCCTCAGAGTGTATTTATCCATTAAAAAAAATATAGATAAAAATTGCGATACTTAATTGCCCAGAAGGCAGCTTGGGAATTAAGTTAGCCTTTCCTCCTGTGACAAATCTGTGGAAGTGGTTCTAGATTGTTAGCAGTCTTCCCTTCTCAAAGGAACCAACATCCCAATAAAAGTTACCTTAAATAACTCACTTGTCTCTCTCCCAATCTGTTTAAAGGTGCAAGGACAAGCTCACAATACATGGTCTCCACATAGTCTTAGGATGGGCAGCATTCACCTACATTTGGAAGAGGTACCGGAATTTTTACAGGTTAAGAGTTCAGTTTCCTCTGCTCATCCTAGAGTGATGGTGATCAAGTCTCAGGGAAGGGATCTAGGTGATGCTAATATTGATGAGTTGAGAGAATGATTTGAAAGTGCAGAAGCCTTGTTATCTGTATGGATCTGCATGGTTCTGTCTGTCTGTCTGTCTCTCATAATAACCCTTTAAGAACCTGATGAAAACTATAGATTATTACCCTAAAAGAGATCCATGTATAAAATTTCAGGTCTCTAGAAGCCTGTCACTGAATTCCAGGTTAAGAACTCCTACAGCACAGATAGGACCAGCAAGAACAGGATTTAGGTTTTTAGCTTTTTTCTTTGAAATATAAACTTTACATTTAATGTAGTGTGTTTGCTCTTTGTTTCCCTGATTTACTCCAAAAAGTATTTTAGAGCTACAAAAGACTTTTTTCTTTTTTTTCCAAGATCTACGGGATGTCATTACATTTGGATAATTTCAATAACCTCTGGAATTGTGTATCATTGAAACACATTTTCCTAAGCATCAGTTACTTGTCACAATTCTCTGCTCTCCTTGGTACACTTTCTATCTCTGCTCTATTAGTGACATGATTCTTTCAGACTATCAGTATACTGATGTATTAGCATACAAATCTAGTAGCACAGAATATTTAAAGCAAAAGTCCTACAAAACTTATAAGTAGAGGAAATTTAGCTATTAAATGTTGCTGTCATTTTATTAAGACAATCTAGAATTTAATTTGTAAATGTTAGTCAAGATTTTATTCATCTCATAACATAATTACTATGCAACTTCAACCCAGTACCTTACTTTTTCTCCTTTTTTCACTTAAGTATGTAGAAACATTTGCAACTTATATGGTAACTTTTATTTTGGATCTAGAAGGCAATACCTTCAGGTAACAAATTTGCTTTGTAGATTGCTCATTCTTAGAAATGGTGGAAATATTTTACACCATCTGAATAATAATGAACAATGCTGCTCAGTGATTTATAACTCTAAGAGCTTTATAATTTGATTTATTAACAGCTCTCAAATTTTCCATTGGCAGCTCATACAATTATGAGTAAATTTTCTGGCTAAATGACTCAGTGTTTTGCTGCATGACCAATCCCATACTCAATGTGGAAACTATATAAATAAATTCTATTTCCTTGTAGATAATAAATGACTACTTTCTAAAAACTGTCCGCAAAGCATTATAGAGTATATGAATTCAATTATATTGATATTTTGAACTCTCAAACTCAGAGTTTTTGAGAAGTAAGTAATGCTCACAAAACCCCCACCAAAAAACCACATAACATTCCCCCTACACCATTATCATAGATTCCACAATCCATAGGATAACAAATCTTAAATTAGGCTCTAAAATTTCTAAAAGGTTAAAAGAACAATTTGGAATGGTTCCATTTAAAATATTTCCTTATAAAATATTTCTTATAAAATAAAATATTTTTATTATGGAAAAATGAAGTCCTTTCCCAGGGAATATTTGCTGAAAATAATATTTGATATTACTGCAAATCATAACTGTTTTTCTTTCAAAAAATAAAAATTTAAAAACACAGTAGTGATCCATCCATCTGATGGTTCCCTTGGTTCTGGTGGTTGGATATTGCCTCCAAGATTACATTAGATGACTCAGGTTCTTCTACATGATGTAGTTCCTTTATCTTTCAATCCAAGAACATGTATATTGTTGACACAGGTCCTGGTCTCAAACTGTCATGGAAAATCACTTGGGAATAACCAGGCCATAGAACACATTTCCTCAGATTCCTCTTAATTCCTTTTATGCTATTTAATTCTGAGAATAAAAATCATCACCTAGGAATAACTAGGTTACTAGTCCAAAATCAGTATGACTTATTTCTAATAATTTATTTCTAGATTTATTTGTTCTTAACCTTTCTGTTTGCAAGGGGGTAATATTTCAATGTAATGTCTTGCATGATTACCAGTTGGGTAATTCGCTCACTTCCATATAGGTTTGTAATAAAAACTTACAGGTAACCTGGGATATACCCCAAGGTTTTCCTTATATTTTCCCCCAAATCATTCTTCTAATGTGAGTATTAGTAACCAGGGCGAATAGAGTATTAGTAACCATGGGCAGGGAGTTATCATAACTAGTCAGGGTCAGTTTTAACTCTGAAAAGTCAAAAGCAGCCTGAGAGCAGAAAGAACCAGTCTGGAGGACGTTAAGATGAGTTAAAACAAATAGCTAAACCACAAATGCCCAGGAGAATGTCCTCTTCTCCCCTTTCTTCATTTCTTAATTTCTCTCCCACTGCTGGTTCCCTCTACCAAGTTCCACGGAACTTATTCGAGTACTCCTAGTCTGACAAAAGGACCTTTATTGGCCTCTATTCAGGCTTTAAATTGCATTTCTCCTCATCCCTTTTAAACTCCAAAGATTGCGGACAGTGGCTCTCCTCTTTTTCACCTACTTTGCCCTCTTCACACCATTAGTCTGGCTTGGAATTCTCTGGAATCTTTCCAGAGGTCTCCTAGTCACCAGTATGCAGTCCTCACCCTCTTTAACCTCCCATTTGTGCATTTGTTGTTGTAAGCCACTAAACTGGAACATTGCTCACTAGGCTTCCATAGTCTTGCCTTCTGTTTTCCTTTTCCAGTCCACAAATGGAAGCTGTCTCCAAACTTCTGATTCTAATTCTTTTTTAGTTTCCCTTCCTTTGTCATTTCATCCATTCCTATGACTTCAACTATAATTTATGTTGATGACTCCTGTCTCTGGTTCTGACCTCTCCACCCATATTTCCATGGGCTTGCTGGATAATTTCACATGGATGTCTTGACACTTCCTCCTCAATGGGTCTAAAACTGTTTGTCATCTTCCCTTTCAAAACTGTTTCTCTTAGTTCAAAACTCGAGTCATCTGCAATTTCTCCCTTTCTTTCAATTGGTCATTACACAGGTTAGGGTGGAGCCTTTTCTTCTTCTTGATCCATAAATTAGGTATTTTTGCCACAACTAGCAACCTACCTCAAGGGAAGTCCTACAAATATTTCTCCATTTTATTAAAGTCCCTTATTCTTATCTTTGAGAGATGGAATGACTTCATGATGAGGAAAACTGGGGAGAGTCCGCCAACCACTAATGGGCTGAAATATAAAAGGTCCCTTCTTACAGGTGGTCCTACCTTTTGCTCACTCATGCAGAATGCCTTGTGGATCGGACAGTGTCAGGCTCTTAGCCTCTGGTCTCCAGGTAAGAGGGAGTACAGTAGGGTTTCTTCCTGCTCTATCTGAGAAGGACTGTAGAGTTGACCCTTAAACAACACAAGACTTTGGGCATCAACTCCCCATACAGTTAAAAATCCACATATAACTTTTGAATCCCCCAAAACTTAAGCACTAATAGCCTACTATTGATTGGAAGCATTACTGATAACAAACAACTGATTAACTCATATTATGTATGTTAGATGTATTATATATTATATTTTTACTGTAAAATAAGATAAAGTATTTAAAAATCATGAAATACATTTACAGTTCAAACCCATGTTTTTAAAAGGTCAACTGTAGTTCTTCAGCTATGACTGGGGAGGGAGACATGCTGAGTCAGGGGAAAAGGAATAAGATGTCCCATTTTGGCCTTGGGTCTAAGCCATATTCTGCAATCTGACTTTACCTGAGTAAAGTTAATATTTTTAATTTCTTTTTGGTTCTTTGTGTGTATTCTCAATTTAGTTGAGAATCCAAAGGAAAGAAGGGCTGCATAATGGATCATCTTCTACATACCCGATATAAAACTCTCTTAACTATTCTCCTGAACTCATTTGGCTTCTATTGAGTGACAGTGGTAACTCATTATGATAGGAAGTCAATAAAATTATATATACATTTCCATCCCAATTATATATACATTTCATTTCTTGGTGTGAAGATTTGGCCAAAAGCCTACCTCCTCCATTTCTAACACCAAACTTAAAATTTTTGTAACTTTGATACAATGTCAATTATTCTTTTTAAATGAAAATCTACCAGGAAAATGATGTATGAATTCTACTAAATTAACTTCCAAAAAGGATTGATTGGCTAATTTAATATTTATTGAATTCCACAATGCATTAGGCATCACAGAAATACACAGAAAGAAGCGATTAATAACGTGCCATTATTTGGAAAAGGAAATGATAAATTATCAACAAACAAATCAGAAAATAATAATGGATCCTAAATACTAAATTCATTCAATGATCAGGTTTGCTTATTATTAATATTCTTGAGATAACCGATGCAAAGAAAAGAAAGAATGCATCTAAATATAAATATCTATAATCCTACTGCATGGCAGTTAAACATTTGCTGGCCAAGAGAGATAAATGATGTTCTTGTGTGCACTTGAAACTTATAAATGGCTGCAGTAAGACTTGGGATGATAACAATTGTGCTAAAGTAATAGCTCAGAAACCCATAATTGCTATTTTGTTGCTTTTTGTTGTTAAAAATGCAGAGTTTGGGGTAAATTGGTTACTATGCTGTGTTTCTGGTCTTAGACATGTTTCGAGGATATTTAGATCATTTCGGCTCACTCACAAATTTTAGTCAGTGAGATATATAAAGTAAAGATGAATTTTCTAAATTCTGTTAGTTATTTCTCCCAATGTTTGCAGAAGGTTAATTCAGTGCTGTTGTTTTAAATTACTCCCCTAGGCCACTGTGAGTAGATGCAGTAAAGAACTCTTCCTTTCCTGCTATGCCACACTTTGCAGGCTATCAGGATTCTTACCAATAATCCTTGCACAGTGGACAGGAAATCAGTCTCTCACTGCAGGGCCCTGTGATATTGGGAAACCTTTAAGCAATGGGCAAATGATACAGTGCTACTCACCAGCCCCTCAGTGCCAGGGACCTGTGAAGCCTCTCCTGACTTGCAGTGCAGCCCACACTCTGATATCCAACATTCCTACCCTATACAGCATCTGCCAGCAAGATCCTTCCATCTTCAACTTACAACTGAATGAGATGCCACATGTCAACAATTTGAATGTTTGTTTTGTTTTAGGAAACAAGCTGTACATTAGAAAACTAAATCCATTGTTTCCCATGTTTATAAACCTGGCATTTAAGAAATGCATTAGGCAATGCTTTTTGAGTTTCCTTTAATGCTTACACATGGTAATATATTAAATGTTGTTAAGACCGTCAGTGGTTAAGCTTTTATGCAGAGCTGTGCAGTTGATTTTGTATTGTTAAAAAACATCACTAATTAGAGGATCCTTCAAGTAAATAACAAAACTTAAGTTTTGTCATGGATTCTTTGTTTTTCAGAATTTTACAAGTTACGTTTTCATGACACCACTTCTTCAGTCTCTTAAATATTTCAGAACCTACCTTAGTAGTTATTAGAAACTCCACTAATGCAGTAATGTGCTACCTTGCCATTATAATTAGTTTCCTTATGCGAGTAAATAAAACAAAATGAACAAAACCAGCCCCACACAGCATTGCTTTGGGAACAGCATAACACAGTACCGCACCTGGCCGACGGGCCAAGGCCGCAAGATGCTGCAGACTGCGGCAGCAGCGGCTTCTTTGCCAGGTGGCGGTGGCGGTCCGCAGAAAGGCGCACTGCAGCGTTCCCGCCATACCTTCTGTGTTGGCATTGCACCAGCGACCACTGTAAAATCTCCCGACAATCAACTACAATACACTTTTTGCTGGTTATGAAGAAATGGAAGGGGGCAAGAGGGAGAGAAGAGGGAGTGTGTGCATTTTAAGTGTGATAGATCATTATTTCCTCACACCCCCGAAAACATTTTCTCCTCAAAATATTTACCAGCCAATTCATTTGCCAGTTCTCTAAATCTTAAATTGCCTCTCCCTTTAAATGCGCTAAACGAGTCAGGTTTTACGGTAAACGCATGGATACAAGAGGACCTAAAGAGCCCATTCCTCGGCTGCGAAATAGCACCAAGTTTGGGGGTGGAACAGTTCACGTCTGCAGATCTGAGCGTTCTATTGGAGAGCGCTCCAGTTTAGACGAACTTGGATGGGTGGGCCTCCCGTTCCTGGAAGACCCCCATTCCCAGGAAGGCCCTGCCCGGGGTTTACGCTTAAGCGTGCGATGAACCCCCCTGCAAGCAATAGCTCACCCGGCTGCATCTTCCAATGCCCCAACCGCGGGGCGGAGCGCGGGGAGGTGGGAGGTTGGGGGTAGCACCGCCTGGAGGCTCCCTCAGCGCCTTACGGTTTTCCCCCTGGCTCCTTGGCGCCCCCTGACGCCCGGCTCCCCAGCAATTCGGCCAAGGGAGGCTGGATAGGTGGAAGCACCAAGCGTCGGGGAGCTGAGAGGCACACGGTCGGTGCACCCGCGGAATGCACGGACTGGAGGACCGCCCCGCGGGAGGGCGCTGGGCGCTCAGGCCCGAGCGCAGCCCGCGGCCGCCGCCGCCGCAGCCGCCGCAGCCATGTCCGCGCGCCCGCGCTGCCGCAGCCCGGCCGTGATGTCATCAGCCGAGTCCCCGCCGCGGCGCCCCATTCCCGCCCCCCGTGGGCCGCCGCGGCTGCAGCCCCGGCGCCGAGTCCCCGCCCCGACCCACGTGCGCCCGTCTTCGGGATGCCGAGGTCAGCGGCGGCCGCAAGACGATGCACAGGGCCCGGGTGGCCGCTGCGGCCGCGCTGCTCCTCCCCGCCCGCCGCGTCCCCGGCGGGGCTGCGCCCGGGGGCTGCGCACGGCCGGGGGCGGGGGTACCAGGGGAGGGGAGGGAGAGGCTCCCCGCCGCCAAGTCGCAGCCTCGTCGCCGTCTGCTGAGTCATGGCAAGCGCTCCCCGCGCCCTGGATCCCTCGCATAGAGCGGCTAGCGCGGGGTGCGCAGCCATTGGGCTGGGCGCAGGGCCGCGTGCGCCGGGCATGACGCGCTGAGCCGCGCTCGCCCGTGCCCGCCACTCCGGCGTGCGCCCCGCGCGGGTGTCTGTGCCGCCGCCCTCCAGCCCCACCGCGGAGCTGCCCCCGCCTCGCCCGCACCATGATCGCCGCAGCTTTCCTGGTCTTGCTGAGACCCTACAGCATCCAATGTGCCCTCTTCCTCTTGTTGCTTCTGCTGGGCACCATCGCCACCATCGTCTTCTTCTGCTGCTGGCATCGCAAGCTCCAGAAAGGGAGGCATCCGATGAAATCGGTCTTTTCGGGTCGTTCAAGGAGCCGAGGTAAGACACGCTGCGACGTGTGTCTTCGGGCTAGGAGGGGCATTTAAGCCGATTTGGAGAGTGAAGCGCGGCTCGCTCCCTTCTGCGCCGCCGACACTATCTCCATCCTTGCCCACTCCCCCAGCTGAGTACGTTTATGTATTTTAAATACGTTAATGTCCCTCGCCTCTTTTGAGCTCACCCCCTTCCTCCAGTCTCCCGGGTTGAGATAAACACAGCGATGCAGAGAGCTGGGAGGAGAGGAGCGGACGCAAATTCTTAGAGTCAGTTTCCTAAGCCCTTGAGGGCAATTGGAGCAGAGTCCAGGGCTGCGGCAGCCTTCCCTCACCCATCCACCGTTGGAGCTTAGGAGTAAGAGAGTAAGGCATGTAGAGTTCGGGGCTCCCCAACTCTCCCAGAACTTCCCCTGAAACTTCTCGTGGAGAAATCACTTACAGACTTATGGCCTAGTAACCTCCTGCACTATAGGGTGTCCCCCACTGAATTCGAGGCATCTGAAATGTGCCTTCCCGACCCTTGCTCCCACCCTCCAGGTTAAGTCATCAGTAACTCTGCAGATGAAGAACGGGGAGTTAAATGAAGTCTCGGTTTTCTTTTTTCTCTCCAGATGCTGTTATGAGATCACACCACTTTCGATCTGAGGTAATTTATTTAGCGCGCACGCTCAAGGTCAGAAGATGTTCTCTTAACTGAGTACCAACATTAATCTTATGCGTGTTAAGAAAACAGTAGGGCATTGAATGGCGAACAACCGAACAACAGTTTTAGCAAATTTCTTGTGCTGTAGAACCGCTGTACGAGAGGGGGAAAGACAGCCTGTAAAGACACCATGGACCTTAGAAAACTTAGCTCCGGGGTGGATCTCAGCTTAATTTGCGGCTGGAAGCTTTCTGGGTACTGGATGGAGTTGTTCACTTGGATATCCAAAGGCAGAAAAGAGCTTTTAAAGGAAGTTAGTATAAAGCAATTTGATTTATATGTGTTTCGTTTTAGACTTTCAAGTTTATATTTCTATTCACTCATGAAGCTCTATATTTTATTGGAGTAGTCTGATGACTTTTGCAAGGTGACGATGGTGGTGATTCGGCTTTATTTGATTCTGTGTGCTAGCTTCTGTGTTCAAAATGTGGACCATCCTTCAACGAGCTGGTGGGGTGGTGCAGAGATGATGTGGGACTGCTGTCGGATTGGCCCCACTGAAGATAGAATAAAACAAAACAAAACACAAAACAAGACATAAGCTCTCCCTACCCAGCATTTTTTCATGAGTTTCCAGGCCAACCCTACTCTTAGTGTGAGATAATTTTCCATCTTTTTGAGAGAGTTTCACACAGCCAGGCTTGGAGGTTACTGGTACCAATGTTTGTTGTGGTTTACCTATCTTGGCAAATTTTACAGTTAGACACCATCCATGTACTTGCCATTTACCTAAAAAGTTATTTCACATTTCATTTCACTGGTTAATCAGATGTTTTATTGAACCTTAGATGTTTTATTGGACTTCAGTTGCTTGAAAGCTTTAACTGCATTATTATAACATCATTATAATGTTGCACAATGAGTAATTCTTTTGCACATAGCCCTGGAGGGTGAGAACTCTGTGCTTAATTTAAGATGCGTAAGAGAATAAATTAACTAGTCAGTAGGAAACTCTTTAACTTCTCAGTACCTCAGTTTTCCCATCTGTAAAATAAGACCAATAGTACCTGTCAGGGCTATCGGGGGAGGTTGATTTTGTGTTTACAAGTAATTATGTAAAAAAAAACCCCACTTAATTCATAGTAGGAATTCAGTACTGGGTACCTATCATTACGTTTTGTAAAATTGAATTTAAAAATGTGAAAAATAAAACATCTGTTTGCAAATTTTAGTCTTATTAAATCAATTCAAATTTATGGGAAATAACATAAACCATGCCCGTTATGAAGCAACACTTTTAAAAAATCTAATGACTTTAATGGAATAAATCATATAGATGTGCCAAAAAATAAATAATGGTGAGGGCGCAAACATCAATATTTAGGATTTTCATTTTAAAAAGAGATTACCAGTTTCATATATATATATATATGTATATATATATGTGTGTGTGTATAATATATATATATATATATATATGTAATAGAATTGGAATAAGAATCCTGTTCTGTATTATTTTATTTGCCATCAGGTGTTTTAGATAAAGCATAAACAGGAAAAAAAATGAATGAGAGCTATATCTTGACTAGTTATCTTTCAGTTAAGAATTTGTCCTGAGTTTGCCTTTGGTTAGGAAAGCTGGGAGCTGTTGTTTAATACCATAACTTATTTCACAAGATTTCTGGTACAGTTTTACATCCTGTTTGTACTTCACATTGCCTCACCTGCTAGACTGTGAGCTCCTTGAGGGCACGGACCACATTTCTCTTGTTTAGGGGTGCATCCCCACTGTAGTATAGTAGGTTCTTGAATGAATGAAAAATTCTTCGATGGGAGCCAGTTCCCATAATTGGGTAAATAGGACTCAGAGTTGGGCAGAAAAGAAAAATGCACATTTTCAAAACATTGCTCATAATTCAACATTTTCTGAATCTTAACTCTTATTTTATCTTTCTAGGCTTTTAAAAATTGCCCTGGGATTTGTATTAAAAATTTAAGTCACTGATTATAACAAAATGGATTTGGTTAGATTTCTTTTTCCCCTCAGAAAATCAAATGCAAAATTAGCTTAATTTGTTTTTAGGCTACCCATGTTTCTTTTTGTACCAGGTTCTTTTGATAAACCACTCAAAAGATGTTATTTCATAAGTGAAAATCCTGAGACTGTGTTGCATGAGAATGTCATATTTTTTTTTATGTTTACCACATTAGAACATTTTCCTCTTAAGGATAACATAGGGGATTTTTTCTTCTCCCTTTCTATCAAAATGCCATTTCCCTCAGGAATTTCTCCTTGAGAAATACCTCTGAATCTTTTGGCTTCTAGCATATTTTAAAAATTAGAATTTGAGTACCATAATGGATATTCTTGTTGCTGTTTTTTAGCAGTAGCTACTGCAGAATAATTAATTATAAAAGGAAAGGTTTTTATTTTCTGACAAGTCCTACTCATACTGAGCTAAGAAGTTTATGTTTTCTCGTTCCTCATTTCAATCTCAGTAAGTGGATAATTCACCCTCAGCATTTCCATAGTGGTCAAATGAGGAAAATGAGTTTAGGATCTGCTGACTTATTTCGAAATATGAAAGACCGTTGGGAAAGCCCTTGAACACATGAAGAAGTTCGATTAGCACTTTACTGCTTTACTTGGCAGAGGGTATTGCTTCTGCTACCCACATGCCCAGCAAGGAGTCTAGTTGGACAGGAAATTACAGGATGTTCATTCCCAGGTAGAGAAATACTTCTTGAGGGAGGAAAACCATGTCATTAGGACCCAGTTTGCTTTGGGAAAGTTCTGCAGCAGGGAAGAAAGCCACATTACTCTCAAGTGAGGAGCTCCAGCTTTTTTCTCCTCACTATGGATATAATCGACTCATTTCTCCAACTCAGTTTCTTCTCCCTGAAGCTAGAAATAAATAACCCTTTATATTTTCACTTACTTGTAAACTTGTCTCTACTAGCTTTTTAATAGTCCTCTGAGTTTTAATAATTAGCATATGAGAATGTGAAATTATTAATTCATTCAGTAACAGTTGAACAGTATAACCCCAATTCAATGACAGAGAAAAAGGCCCAATTAGATAAATAGAAATATGTGTTTTGTGTGTGCAGATAAAGAACTGGTATGGTTTTTGTTTGTTTGTTTTTGCTAATGAAGAGATATGATTTCATACTCTTATAGGACACAGTTTAGAAACCAAGTCTTCATTCTGGGTGTCTAAGAAGTGCACTTTTTTTGAGGATTTATATTTTGTTTTATGCTGTGATTTTAAACAATGGTTAACTGTTACCCTAGATTCTTGTGGTGAAAATCGGGCAGTGACAATCTTGATTTTAAGGAAATTTCAGAAAGTGATATGGGTAATTGAGGTACATTAGATTACAAGAAAGTGTCTTGGGAGTACTTCAGGAGACTGCAGACAATTAGAATGCCCTTTGAGAATACCTAGAGTGAACAGTGGTAAGTGATCCCTATTCATCAGCTCAGTGGAATAAAGGAAGCCTTGTTTGATAAAAGGAGGGAGAAGAGTGTGTTTTATGTCTACCAGGATTTGAGTAAATACCTTCACTTCCCATTTCAGGTAAAGGAACTAAAAGAGTTAACTCAAGTTAAACAGTTTCTGAAGAGTCACATAGCAAGATAAAGACTGAGTTAAGAGAAGAACTCCCTGGCTACATTTTGTCTGCTCTGTGGTATTCAAGTGTGTCACTCACAGCTCAGAGAATAATATGCCCCAAATTCTCAATGAAAGAGAGAAGCTAAGTTGGATGAATTTTTAGTGGATATTCCTTATAAGGCCGAGTAGGCAAATCCTTTATGTTCTTACAGTGATTATCCAGGTTATCCTAGATGAGGATGGTCCACATAAACCCTCTTGGCCTCATTACGTTTCCAGTGTTACTGTACCAAACCATGGAAGAATGGTCAGTAAAATAACTGTATGTCACAGCTTCTCTTTAAATTTGCATCTTTCATTAAGAATTACTCAATTTAATGGATTAGAGAAAATCATAATTTATTATTTAGCTTTCTTTTTACAAATAGGTTATCTTTATAAATAAATTCTTTGCCTAGAGTTAAATTCTAGGTCTAAATTAATTGGTACTAATTAAATCAGTCTTAATTTGAACTCTACATATGATATAGTGTTCATTTAGTGTCACCCAATTTTTTTCAAAATAAACACTTTCATTTTTAATTATGTATGAAGTACAATGTTAAATACTAGGGCTAGCAAAGGATCTGAGGTATAGCCCCTGCCCTTGGTGATTAGTTCTAGGTCATGCCCAATATCAGTGCTGAAATTTTATAGGTACTGGTTTCTTCTGTTACAGTAACTGAACTGCTGTGTGGTTTCCAACTATGAGTCACAAATGTGATGAGAGCATCAGAGGCCGAGGTGTACAAGTGCAGCCAATACATTTGTAAAAAAATTCACCCTAGTTACAGAGTCATCACTACCATATAATTTACCCTTACTTTAGCTACATGGCGACAAAGTAGAATGTTGAAAGGTAAAAAAGAAGGAAGGGAAAAAACTCACTTTTTTTCCATGCTGAAACAAAAGCTTTTCCAGAGAAGTTTAAATCTTTGTCTCACTGTTAGATTCAAGAATGACTCTTTTTGAGAGTTGGATTACAAAGTAGAACCAGGCTAACAATAGAGTATTGGTTTAATGAAAGGAATATAGGAATAAAAGTTTAAAATCCTTATTTTGGGTTCCAGCTCTGCTATTAACTAACGGCGATTTCGGTCAAATCTCTTAGTACTCTGAGACTTGCACTTGGTGTTCTCACTGGTATCATGAAGATATTTGAAACTCCTTCCAGAAGCAACAGGCCACATTTCTGCTATGTGCATACATCATGCTAAAAAGGCAATTTGGAAAACACAATTCCTGCTTTCTAGGAGCTTAAAGCAGGCAAAGATAAAAATATAATTAGCACAAATACCATGTAACAAATTATGTATAGAAAAGAAATGGTTGGAATAGTTCCAATGAAATGATTGTTTCTAATGGGGGGTAATCAGAGAAGCCTTCCAAGAGGAGGTGATGCTTAAGCTGAAGCATGCAGTTGGTAGTACCTGACTAGACAGAGAGTGAATGAGGGCAAACCCCCCAGGCCAATGGAATAGCATGAAAATAGGGAAAGATTTAGTAAGGTACATGCCTTTTTTCAGAGCTCAGAATACACCAGTAAGATTAGAATAAAGGGTTCTTGAGATTGCATAAAAGAATATGGAACTGGAAATATGACTGGGTCCCAGCTACAATAAAAATAATTTTTGTATACTACTTCACAGTTGACAGAGGCCTTTGACATAACATTATTTTATTTGAACACCTTAGGAGGGTGCCTGCTGTGAGCACTGTCAAGAGGAGCAAAAAATTGCCTTTCATTTCTTTTCCAGCAACTATAGCAAAACAGCCTGATCACTCTTTTTCTTTTTTTTCACTCTGAAGGACAATGAAGAGTTGTGGCCTCTGCTCTAGAGGGTTTGGGACAATGACTCGCTGTGGGCCTTTCCAGTCACCCTGAAACTGTACTTTTGCAGAGTGCCATGTTTTTTAGGTCCAATGCACAAACACCACTGAGATATGTTTTGATTGCGGACACCATATGTTCAGGAATTTGTGACAACCTGCTCATCTGTTTAGTGTTGTCATAACAAATCCTCATGTAAAGTATAATAAATTTGCAGGTATTTAATTATGTGCAAGGCCCTTTTTATCAGTTGTGAAATATATTACAGGTTTTTAAAGTATTTGGAATGTGCGTATGTGCATTTAAACTTATTTCTTGAAAATTTCTCTTCCACAGTACTTACTCTAAATGTTTATGCCCTCCTAAAATCCCCAAGGATACTCCTTCACCCTCAGCCAGTGACCTTAGTCTCTTAACTCACAGAGAACGTCAGTGCCATGAAGTAATAGCACATTAAACTTCTTGTCCCTACAAACTAAACAGCATCTTAAACTTCCCTCCCAGTCCAATAGAAAATTCATCTGTCCTCCATACTAATATTTTATGCTTATGTCATGAATTCCTTTTCTCCCCTTCTCTTGGGGGATGTTGTTCCATTAGTCTTCCCCTCTTTTATCTTTTATTGCATGCTCTCTGCTGGCTCCTTTCCCTTACGTATAAATATCACATGTTTCCTTTTGAAATTAACAATACAAACCTCTCTATACCACCAGCTCTTTTTGGCAAGAGGAGTTACTTGAAAAGTTTGTCATCTCCTATTCCTCACCTCTCATTTATTCTTCATCTTAGTATAATCTGGCTTGTGCTGCTACCACTTAAAATCACACACTAAGCGCACTGGTGATTTCCAAATTACTAAATCAGATACTTCAGTCTTTAACTAAATTGATCTTTCTTATATTTGACACTGTTGGCCACTGATTGCTTCTTGAAACTCTTTATTCCAGGTGTTTGGACAACACCCCTTTTCTGGCCATGGGTCCCTCTCTTCCAGTACTTGATCATCTTCCTGTTTATATGTTGATATTCCCAAGGTACTGCCTTGGACTTAATTTTTTAAAACAGTTTTATTGAGATATAATTCATATACTATACAGTTTATCCATTTAAAGTGTACAATTCAGTGATTTTTAGTACATTCTCAAGGTTGTGCAACCATCACAATTTAATTTTAGAACATTGAAATTAGCGCCAAAAGAAATCCCGGACTCCTTATCATTTGCTCCCCATTCTACTTCTTCTCCCCTAAACCCTAGGCAACCACCAATCTTCTTTTTGTCTTAATAAATTTTCTGAGTCTTATTTTTGCTCACACTATTCAAACTTAATTGCAGGATCACATCATACTTCCTGTTTTAGGTTATCCCTATATAATGGTTACTCTGAAATCTGCAGCTCAAATTGAGACTTCATCTTGACCTCTAAATACAGAGTCAACTGCTTTTTCATTATTTTCTCATTATGTACCATAGGTACCTCAAAATCAGTGCTGAACTAAACAGTCACTTGCCATATCTGCACCTGTTTTGGAGAAAGGTACTACTACCCTAGAAACCTAAAAGATATGACAGACAACTTCCTTATCCATCCATTTTTCTCTTTTAAATATCTCTGGGGTCTGCCTTTCTTAATATCCCCATTGTGGTTATCTTGGTTCAGGCCCCATAATAAAACTCCAGACAAGTCTCCTTGCTTCCCCATCCCCAATCCATACATACTAATTTAATAAGGATTATTCTAAAATGCAAATTAATTATTAAAACTTTTATCCATCATGGAGACATTCAGATTCGAGTAATCTTAGCAAGAAGTCTATAGATGCTGCAGGCTTTGTTTGACTAGCTCTACTGTGTCATTGCCAGTGTATTGGATAATCTTGGCCTTTCTTTCAGTGATTGCAAGATTGCTGGCACAGCTTCAGAGAACTTGTCCAAATTCAAGGAGGGAAGAAGGGGAAGGAGCAGAGCCATCCAAGGATGGATATTCACCAGGAAATGGAAATCTTTGCTAGAAGCATTTCCAATGAGATTTCCTCTTACACTTGACAGGTCAAAACTGTGACACAGGCCTCTCTTATACCAAGGGAAGTTTGGGATATGGGCTAATTTTTCCTAGCATTTGCAGTAGAGATAGGCAAGGAAGAAAGGACTGGGTAAGCCATATTCTTCTCCTACTCAAAGTCCCTCCATGGTTTCCCACTTCTTTCGAGTTAACAAAGTTTAGCCTTCATAATATGATATCAGAGGGATCCCTATACTGAGGTCCTTGTGATAGTTCTAGTCTAACCATTTGTCCATATTTCTTGTAATTCTTCAAACGGACTGACCTTTTAGGATTATTATTTTTGTCCATAGTATTTCCAACCAAGAAAGCCTCTCTTTTGCTTCCTTTCCTTTCTTTGCCCACTCACCCCAACCATAACAAAAAACAAAACTCCAAAAACCCAAAACTTGGGCACAAAAGGCTAACTACTGTTCATCCTTCAAAACCCAGTTCATAGGTCATCTTCTCCAGGAAACTATCTTAGTTCTTTCCTCATAATCATAATTGAGTTTTTTGTTTGTCTTTCCTACAAGACTGTATCTTGAAAGTTGTCCAAATCTCTAGTTTTAGCTCAGTATATGGCATAGAGTAAAGCTCAGTAAATGTTTGCTGAATGACTGAATGGTTGACATTTTCTATAAGTTAGTTTAATTCTCAATTCTCATGGATTTTGTAACTTTCCCATATCCTTTTTTACTTAAAAGAAAATAGACAGATGCTTTTCACTTTTTATTTCAGACATACCCACAGTTATGCCTTAATTAACATCCTGTGTTTACTTTGAAAGTACACACTTTTAGAAATGAGTTGAAAATATTCTCTGACATTTTTATTCATTATAGAAGAGATATTTATACTTTGATGTGAGAGTTTTGAACAAAAGTTTCAGTATTTAATGTTTTCATTTCAATTTATAATCTGAAAAAAATTAGTGTTAAGTATATTCTGAATTATCTTGTAACCAATTTACCTTATCACTAGTATTGTGATCCAATTCCAATGCCTGAATTTCTGTTTTGTTTTATAATCAGACTAGTGTAAGTGGTATTGCTTTAACTGTCATGATCTTAAGAGAAAAAATTAGGAGCAATTTTAATGTGTAATCTATGTGTTCATGTCTGAGAGCTAAATGGTGTGCTTTGGTATTCTTTGTTCAACTAGTTTTAAAAAATGTGTTGGTGAATTTGAATGAAGAACATCAGAAATGCCAAATATTAAGGTAAATATAAAATACTATTTTAGTCCTCTTAATTTTTTTTTAATGTATAATTATTTAAAGCACAAATTATAACATCATCTTGTAGGGTTTATAAAACAGGTAGATATTTGACAGCTATAGTGTACAGAAGTACAGAAGAATAAATGAACTTCCTATATGATTGCAAGTTTTCTACATTTTATATGAAGTGGTGTATTAACTCTAAGTATAATGAAAAGTTAAGGATGCATATTTTAATTCCCATGGAAACCAATGCAAAATAATGCATAATAGATAAACCCAAATTAAATTCTAAAAAATATCTAAATGATTCAAAGAAGGAAGAAACAAGGGAACAAAAGAACAACAACGACAAAAACAAAAACAGAGGCAGACTGAAAATAAAAAGGTTGGTAGACTTAAATCCATTCACATCAATAACTACATTAAATATATATTTTATATATTTGCAATGTAACAATTGCACAATCAGAATGGCATCCAGAAAAAAAAAGCAACAAACATTTTTTTTCTCACTCCCTTGTAGGTCTCTGGCTGATCTAGGCTGAGCAAGGCTAAGATAGGCTTTAAACTGTTGTTTGAAACTAGGTTTACCTTACATTTTCTGTATATTCTTTAAAGCAGCTATTACCTCAAGCCTTTTTTCTCACCATGGAAGTCAGGATCCAAGACTACCCATTTCCAACAAGCACATTTCATGCCTTTGCCTGAATTAATAGAGATGATCAGTGAGCAGGGTTATTCTTTGGTGAAAAAAATCTGAATAAATATGAAAGATTAGAAAACATTAGAAACAATTTTATATCTATAAAATATTAGTGTATTTTAAATAAAATCTGAGAAAAAATTTAATTTCATTTACTGTTTAGTGTTTGTGAAGTGTTTTTCATAAAATTATTTTCTAATGTATAATTACAAAGTAGTAAGACTTTATTGCATTTGAAAGTCACATTCAGACAACTCCAAGAGTCATGATTAGGATAAGCAAGTTAATGTACTTGTATAATTGCTATTTAAAGACTATGATTTTAACCTCAGTATGCATGTCACCTTGCTTATGCCTGGTCATGTTCTTGTTGTTAACAATTTTATAGGGGAAAGATTCTAGAATTGCTATTCCAAAATTATCTTCAAAGTCTTAAATGTCAAAGTCTTTAAAACTAAGATGTATATAAATGTCCTATATGCCTAGAACATAGGACATTTATATACATCTTAGTTACATATTAGTAGATGGAACTGTTATACTATAGATAAAATTCCTTTATTTAGCAGTCAGGAATTTTACATGAGGATTTAGTTAGTTATTGACTGATTTTTAAAATAGATTTTATGGAGCAACTACATATTATATAAAATATACATGCTGCAGGGAATTAGTTCTGAATAATACATACTTAGATTATAGGCCGATTGAAAGCATTATCCTCTTAAATTCCAGTTTTATTTTTTTAATTTATGTTTACACTACATTAAATGGTAATAGACTAAACACTCCAGTTAACAGAGATTATGAGAATGAATAAATAGCAAGACCTGACTATATACTATTTACAAGAGATGCACTTAAAGACCCAGTTAGATTGAAAGTGAATGGATGGAAAAACAAATGATGCAAACAATAAGCATAAGAAGATTGTCATGGCTGTATTCATATCAGATAAAATAGATAGCAAGGTAAATAGTATCAACAGAGATAAAAAGGGACGTTCCATAATGATAAAAGGGAAGACAATGTTCAGGAAGACAATCATTAATGTGTATGTACTTAATAACAGAACTTCAAAAGACATGGAATAAACATTGTCAAAATTGAAGGAGAAATAGACAATTCTGTAATAATAGTTGATGATTTTAACATTCTTCTTGCAGCAATTGGTAGAACATCCACACAGAAAATCAGTCAAGATGACCTAACTGATATCTGTAGAACATTATTATTATGTGATGCATTCAGAGTCAGACTATACTCTGGGCCGTAAAAAAAGTCACAATAATTTTAAATTTAAGAGGATTGAAATATAGAATATATTCTTGATTAAAACAGGATCAAATTAGGAATCAGTATCTTTAGGAAAATCTAACCTATTTGGAAATTAAATAACATGATTTTTAATTATTTGTACATCAAAAAGAGTCATAGAAAATTTAGAAAATATTTTGAACCACATGATGATAAAAGCACAATATCTCAAAATTGTATGATGTAGCCAAAGCAGTGCATAGAGGAAAACAGCTTTAACTGCTTATGTTCAAGAAGAAGGAAGGTCTAAAAACTAACAAATTTTCAACTTTAAAAAGCTAGGGCTAAAATGGGTAAAACTAATAAAGATAAGAACAGACATTGATGACATAGAGAAAAGACATACAATAAAGAAAATTAACAAAGCCAAAGGTGGTTCTTTGGAAAGATCAACAAAGCTTATAAACATTAAGCTAGACTGATCAAGAAAAATACCACAAATCACTGCTATGACACATAGAAGAGAGGTTGTAACTATAGAACCCACAGACGTTAAAAGGATAAGAGGTTATTCTGTACAACTAGATCAGAAAATTTTTGACAGCTTAGATGAAATGGAGTAATATCTCTCTATAGCTCTCCAATTATTCATTTTTTTATCCATCGAACCTGTGCTTACTTCATTATATCTTAGAACTGCTCTAAGTCCTAGATCTTGAATTCTAAAATAGCTCTCTTTGACCACATGCCTGCCTATCTGCACCTCCTCATGAACTCTTAGTGAGTTTCGTCCTTACCTCATCAGGACTTCCAGTCCTAAATCTTCCCATGGTTTCAGCCTGTCGACACTTTGACTTAACTTCACTTGCCTTTCTGTTCAGCATGGACCCAAAACAATTATATAGAGAAATTTTCACTGTTATTCTCATTTTGCAGTTATTTCCTCTGTACAATGACTTTGACAATTCCCAACCTGAGTCAAACTCATTGACTGCTTTTCCATTCTTATGCCTAGGAAGCTTATTCTTAAAACCCAGATCTTTAGTATGTTATGTTATCCAACAGTCATATTTATGTCTTTTTAGTGTATTGATTAGCTCAAGCTTTGTAACAAACCACTTAACTATTTAGCTCACAATTCTGAGAATTGGCAGTTTGAGCTGTGCACAGATGAGGGTTGCTCCTATCTGAGCCAGGCTTGGCTCCTTACAGTTGGAACTGCCTCATGTGTCTTTAGTCAGCCTCTGACTGATTCATCGTTTTCTTGTACTTGGTCTCTCCTCTTCCAGTATGCCAACCCTGGTTGGTTCATATGTGGTTAGATTCAGATTCCAAAAGCAGCAAGAGTGGAGGGGTATGAAGCCTCTGGAGGTTTAGGCTCTGAACTCTTAGAGTACCTCTGCTCATACATTGTTTTGGCCAAAGCAAGTCTTGGGGAGTGAGGGAAATAGATTCATGATGGGAGGAGTTGCATAGCATTGTGATCATTTTTGCAATCTAATATAGATAATTTTTGTCTTGTTTGTTGCTGTCTACTGTTCCCAAAGAACTCATTCTAAGCTTTTTTCTACTGTTTTCCCTGGTCGATTTTTGCCAATATCTTGTTTTTCACATACATAGAAATTACTTCCACCTGAAATTTCTAGGTCTAATTTAATTTTTCAACATTTTTTTGAGATGTAATTTCCAGTTTTAGAATATTTTCCATTACCCCAGACAGATTTCTCATGCCTGTTTGCAGTCAATCCTATTCCCACCCCTTGCCCCACAAAACCACTGATCTACTTTTAGTATCTATATATTTGCCATTTCTGGACATCACATGTAAGTGGAATCATATAATGTGTTGTCTTTTTGCATCTGGCTTCTGTCATGTATGTTAAGTTTTGAGGTTCATCCATGGTGTAACATATATCATGTTGTAGCATATATCAGTATTTTGTTCATTTTTATTGCTGAATAGTGTTCCATTCTATGAGTATACCACTTTGTTTATCTATTCATTGATGGATGTTGGATTTCTACAATTTTTAGCTATTATAAATATTGCTGCTATGACTATTTACTTAAAATCTTTATGTGGATATATGTTTTCACTTATCCTGTGCAGATATCCAGAGTAGAATTTCTAGCTTGTATTGTAAGTTTGTTTAATTTTTAAAGAAATTGTCAAATTGTTTTTCAAAGTGACTGTACAATTATAACATTCTCACCAGCCATGTGTGAAGGTTCCAGTTTCTCCTTATCCTTGGAAATACTTGTTATCTTCTGTCTTTTATATTATAGCTATTCTATAATAGCTCTAGTTTGAAGTGGTATTACTGTAGTTTTAAGTTGTATCTCCCTGATGACTAATGATTTTGAGCATTTTTCATGTGTGTATTAGCAGTTCATAGTTCTTATTTGGTGATATGTTCAAATCTTTGCCCATTTTTACTTTAACTTAATTTTATATTTTTACTTTATTAAAATATTGAGTTCATTTTACATGTCTGTTTTTGTCTCCCCACCATTTTCATTTGTCTGACCACCATTGCTAATATGTCCTATTATAACATTCCTTACATATTTAAGACCAAGCAAAGGATGGAGTCCCATCTTTAAAAGCTCAACAGACATTTTGGACAACCGCAATGGAACCTAGATAACATTGATCAGATGCAGTAAGAAAAGTTCTCTGCATTATAAAAAGGACAGCCAGATATCAACTGTTACAGAAATGAAATAAGACGGAAAAATTTAAGTCTAAATTATTTTCTTGAAGAGACTTCCTCCACTGCTGGAAATCTTGGTAACTGACCAGGAGCTATTTTTCACATAATTGATGACCTTAGCTTCCACTTTGGGGAAGCCACTTTTTCTATACTTATTTGCATTTTTGCTTTAATGTCTTTTACTGAACTAGGTCCTTTCTGTGTTTTTTTTCTGCCCTGTTTCTGATGTTGCTGTGTTTTTCTGTTTTTGAAAGATTCTTAACCTATTGATCTTGGTGTTGATGGTTTTGAGTTTTTTTTTTAATTATTATTCTAGTTTGATTTTTTGGGGTGCATTTTTGGCTGTAATGTCTCATATAGATTTCTTTATTGGACCTTTCTCTTTAGTTTTCTCATCATCAGAATTATCATTTTCTTCATCTCCATCATCATCATCTTTACTAGCAGCAAGTTTCACTTTTTCCTTTGGAAACTTGCTACCATTTCCAGGGGCAGATCACTTTCCAGATATACTTAGGAGTTTCACATCCTCCTCCTCTTCATCTTCTGACTGTGCATCTTTTTCCATAGCTGCTAAGTACTGTCCATTAATATGCACAGGCCCCGAACCACACACAACCATAAGATCATAGATGTTATTTCAAAGCCTGCAAGGGAAAACAGACTGTTGGCTTTACAGACATTTTCAGAATTGCCAGTGTTACTTTAATTGCGCTGCCTTCATAATTCATTGCCTCTGCTTCAACAATGTGCAATCCGTCCTTTGCACCAACCCCTAAACTGACCATTCTTAAAGATAACTGATGCTCGTTTTCATCTTTACCCACCTCAAAGTGATTATTTTTGTCAGCCTTTAGTTCACAACCGACAAGATTGTTCTGGGGTTTCAGGGAGCTCATGTCCATGTCCATTGACTCTTTCACGGGTCATGGCACACACTGAAGTGGGGGAGAAGGTGGACAGAGATAAACAAGTACTGTTCCAGAGAACAGCTGCACAGCAGAATCGCACCAGGACTAATCTTTGCCCATTTGTAAATTGGGTGCTCTGTCTTACTGAGTTGCAAGTTTTTTTTATTATATATTCTGGATACAGTCCTTTAATAGACACATGATTTACAAAGGTTTTCTTATAATCTGTGCTTTGTCTTTTCATTTACTTAATGGTATTTTGTAACTGCAAAAGTTTTAAATTTTTATTAAGTCCAGTTTATCAATTATTTTCCTTTATAGATTGTGTTTTTTCATGTCAAACCTACGAAACCATTGTCTCACTCAAGGTTATGAAAATCTTCTGCTATGTTTTTCTAGAAATTTTACAGTTCTGGTTCTTATATTTAGTCTATGTCTCATTTTGAGTTTTTTTTTTATTCTCGGGGTTTGTGAATTATTGGTATTCTATTAAATATTTGATTGAGTTCATCAGTGAAGTCATTTGAGGCTTGTGCTTTCTTTATGGGAATATTTTAAGTTATCAATTTAAACTTTAAGTATTCAGTTTCTTTACTTTTTATATGCATATTCAGATTTTCTATTTCTTCTTGAGTCAGTTTGGTAATTAGTGTCTTTCTAGGAATTTGTTCATTTCATCTAAATTGTCTAATTTGTTGGTTTAATAGTATTCCCATTTACTCCTTTTAATTTCTGTATGATTGTTCATACTTGATTCCTTTTTGTTTTACTAACTAGAAAGTTGAGGCTTTTTACTCTGTTCTGCCGCACACTTCTCTGACTATGCTTGCATCCAGGGCCAAGTGGTAGGAAGAGAGAGAAGGTAAAGTGATGGGAATTTGCCCTATTCTCTTGGGATCAGAGAGGATGGTTTCCTTCCTAAGAACTTTGTTTCCCCTTCTGTTGGGAATTCTAATGTCATTGCCTATGTGATTGCTTGAAGGCTAGAAATAAGAGAACTCAGAGAAGAAAAAAATGGGGGATTTCTGTACTCTTCATCTTTAAGAATTCTTTTTTCTCTCTCCTAAAGATAGAATAAGGGGCTTCTCCTGGAGTTTTCTCTGTCTGAGCCTCAGTACTGAGCTCTAGGTTTCATTCAGTCTGAGGGATACTGGAGGTAAAAATGACAGACTCACCTCTTGTTTGGTAAACTTCAAATTCTGGCCTTTTAAAAAACTTCAAGTCTATTGTTACTATTTACTTTTCAGAATCTTCTAATCTTCATTCTGTTCCTTGTATAGTTGTGTTCAATGGGAGATATTTTACTTAATTGTAACTTTATTGTAATTAGAACCATGATCTGTTTTTAATTAATCTTTCCCCCCCACTCCACCTTAAGCTCATTGCTTTTTTCTTTTTACTTATTTACTTTTCAGAAAACCTTGTAGCATTTTGCAGTTTATGCTAATATACATGTATGTTGTTGGTATATGTGAGTATTGCTACACATAACTCATGTAATACTGAAGATTCAATTTATTTCATTAATATACAGAATTTTTAGAAATCCAACTTCAATACATTTTCATTTGAAAACCTTTTTTCTTTTTTTTGTTCAATCTTGTTATTCTTCGGATTTTCTGTATTTCCCTCCAATTTCTGAAAACCATATAGATTGATTACAGAACTACCTGCAGGTTTTATAGAAAACAATATACATTTAATCATATTTACTGATGCTATTTACAGAGGGTAAAACTCTCACATTAAGAAGTAGCCCATTAAGTTTTAAATAAGTGACCAACTCTGGATAATCATTAACAAATATCAAATAAGTAAATTCCTGCCACTACACTCTGCAGTGAGCTGCATGAAGGAGGCAGTAGGCATTTTCAAATATTTTAGATCTAAGAGGTAACTGCTTCTTGTTTTGAAGGCACTGTAGGGCATCCTAAAGAAATTACAAATATATTTAGGAGGATTTGGTGAAATTGTCAAGGTTTTTTAAAGTGATGCAGTGTAATAGAATTTTGAAGCACAAATAGAAACTTAATATCTTAAAAATCAAATAATAATGAGGTCTAATTTTTACTATTCTGCAGTTTTTTTGCAAGATTGTAACTTTTAGGGTCATTTTGAGAATCTGATAAAAGCTATAGTGTATATATATTCTTTTGCATGTACTTCCAGGTGCCTGCAGGGGCCCACTATGCTTATCTGTGGATTCCTAGGGTAGAGATAGACCCCCTATTAAGAACTCCTTCAGTAAGATGACCAGATATCCTATCTTGTTAGGACTGGCATCATTTTTGAAAATCTCTTCCAGATGGGAATTTGTCTTGGGTAATGCTTTTGGCATGGCCGGTCAAGTTTTAGTTCCCACCATGGTTCAGGTGTGAGATGTTGTAGATGATGTTCTGTAAATTACCTGTGATAATTAGAGAAATAGTCATTCACAAAGTTGTCTCCAGTCCAGTCTACAACTTGAAATTCTAGCTCAAATTTTTTTCCGGCTGCATAGTGGTAGGAAGTATCCTTCAGGCTGATGTGTTCCAAGTTTAGTTGTTTAACAGTGAAGAAGTGCGTATTCAGAAATATGTGGGGGGGGGGGCTACAGAAACTCCCTGGGGAGATTCTTCTCAGCCTGCCTTCACCATATTGCAGTGATCAGGCCTTGTGAGAAGCCCAATGATATAGAGGAAGGGATCCTGACCAAGTGGAGTGGTATGGCAGACAGAATCCTGACTTACATGTTAAAGACCTAGGGGCCAGCCCTGTTTCTTAACTTACCTTGGATAAGGAACTTAATATTCCCAAGGTTCACTTTCTTTTTGGGCAAACTAAAAGAGGAATACCTGTTTTATCTTTTTATAGGTCATTGTGAGAATCAGTGAAAATAATATATATAATTTTTAAAAATATGTAAGCTTATTAAATTGAAAGATAAAGAGACACATAGCATAATAGCTATGACAGAATGGAACCTTCATGCATTTAGCATGCATTTCTTCATTAGTAAATACCTATAGTCTAACATGCACAGGGCATCTTTAATCCTATGCTTGTAGTTGGAAATATGGCCCTTCATTTCTCAAATACTTTTTAGAATCTCTTCATCTTGTACAGAAAAGAGAATAAAAGGAAGCTTAGTGATACAGAATGAGGAAGTCAAATGATTTGTTTAATAGTTAAGTTGGAAAAATCAATAAAATTGAGTAGTTTATATTAGCTCTTAAAATGATAGTCAAAGGAAGGAGGATGATTTTAGGTTCTTCTGAAAATAGTGAGATCTCATCCTGCCCCACATCCTGACCTGGAGATGACCTAGTTATGGAGAAATGGTAATAGCTGCCATTTTCTGAGAGCTTTCCTATCTTTACATATGTCCTATCTCATTTAATCATCATTTGCCCCAAGGTCACATGGCTCCAGAGCTGAAATTTCAATCTTGGTCCTTTTACCTGCACAGTCCATTCTCATAGCTCTGGAGAAGCAGAGAGTGGGGCTGAATTATAACCAGCTGAACTGGCATTTACCTTTTCTAAAGTTCATAAGAATCAGTGTTAATTTACATTCTTTAACCTTGAAAACGCAGAATAACCTTTGAGCTTGCTTTTTAGGACTTAGTGGTAATTGTCATCTGAAAGCAGGGTAGGAATTCACATGGGATCAAGTGTTAGCTTTAAGAAATAAGGTTTTCTGAACTCCACTTTTTAATCTTTGAAATCCTTAAAGAAATGAATTTCCAGTATTTAATTCATTTTCTAAGAGTTCCTTTTACAAGCATATTGGAATATACATTTCTGAGTTATCAGAAAATATGAAACAATATGATTATTGTAACATGTAAATACAGTGCATTTTCTTTATTATTATTAGAAAGGAAAATGTGCTCGTGTTTTCCATAGATGCAGTGTGTGTGTCAGGCTGAATTTTTTCTCAGTCTCCTCTCTTTTCCTAAGCTGGAGTCTGCTGGTTATAATACCAAGTAATGTGACAGAACAGAAGAAACCAAAGGCTAAATTTTAAATAACATTCCTAGTTGTTTAGACTTTCTTAAAATATTTAGAATATTTAGCTATATGTCTGAATCATATGCTCTACGGGGTGGGAGGTAAAATGGGAATTTTTGGCTGGCTACTACTCTATATGCAATTTCTCTAGAAATCTCAAGAAAATAATGGACTCAAGCATGCCTGTAGCTATTCTCTAAGAAACTATGGCAACGGGTCTTGTAATTAAAGCTGACATAGTACGGGTAACTTAGAAAAATAGATGCTGCCATCTGATAGGGAGAGTATATAGGAATAATCCAGAAAACTAAAAAAAAAAAAAAAAAGATTTTTTTTAGATGTATTAGGTAACTTTCTTATCTGTATCATTCAAAGAAATAGGAAACTCTTTTAATGGATATCAATATTTGTCTTTGGAATATAATTTTTTTTAAAAAAAAAAGACAATATAGTTTTCTATATAGCATAGAGTATATAGTCAATATTATTGTAACGGTTGTGTGTAGCACCAGATGGGTGCTAGGGTAATCAGGGGGATTACTTTATGGATTGTATAAATGTCTAACTTTTTAAATTTTAAAATAAAAATAAAAACACAACCAAAATAAAATAAAATAAAAAGTGTGCTTAATGAAAAAATAGAAAATACAGTTTGCTAATTAAGTTTTTTAAGGTTAATATTCAATTTAACTTATGTTTCCTGAGTACACACTACCTGACAATTGGGAAGGCCAGTAGAGCTATCCTCAATGGCAGAGGACAGCCCATTTAGGATAGTCACAAAATGGATGATCTTTCCATTTTGATAATGGAGACTGTGTAAAATGCAGTGGTAGGCTGATGATCAACAAATAGTGAACTGTTCCCCTCTTGAGCTGAATCATTTATAGCCAATGTGCTAGAATTTATGAACTCAGAGCATGCCAACAGGTAATGTAAAAAACCTAAAATAAATGGAAAAGCAAGAGTTGCCATTTTTCTTGGATCAAAATAAGTGTTATGATGACAACCCCAGTGATGAAGAGATTTTATTACCTTCTTTACCAGAGAGAATTTGAGTTTATGCCTATTGTTTTAGCATCCTGGTGGATTAGTGCCCTCATCCACTCTTAAAAATGTACCTGTTTGGAGGATAAATGGTAGGGGCAATAGCTAGAAAGATGAATGGAAACTAGTGAAATAAAATGTGATAGTTACAAATATAAAGCTCGTAAGCCAGAGCCTATGTGGAAACTGGCTCTTACAGTAGTCTCTTATCTGGTCTCCTTGGCTCTGGCTTCCAGTTCCCCTTTATTGTACTGTTGGCAGAGCTAGCTGTCTATAATCAGATCTGATCTTCCATTCCTTTTGCTTAATGTCTTCTGCTTGCTTCCAGGATTAGTATACCCTTTCTCAGGCTCAGCTCTAACCTACCTTTTATGCATACATTACTCAAATAAGGCCAAGCTGTTTGTTCAATCTCCCATCTGTGTTTTCATGTTATTGCCGGTGGTGGAATTCCTTTAATGTGTGTGTGTGTGTGTGTGTGTGTGTGTGTGTGTGTGTGTGTGTGAGAGAGAGAGAGAGAGAGAGAGAGAGAGAGAGAGAGAGAGAGAGAGAGAGAGAGAGAAATTCCCACCCATACTTCAAAATGAGGATCAAACATCACCTCTTTCTTTTTCTTTCCTTTATCTCACAATTCTCCCTTATTCCTCCCAAACATTCTCCACTCTGAGACTGGGCAAGGGCACCAGATTTGAGGATTTATACACCTCTCTTTGTAAGGCAGGTACTATGTAGTTTTTATCTTGTCTCCTGTCCCGACCTGCGGGACTTAGTTATTCGTGGGGGCGAGGAGGATCCAACCTGAGAAAAACGGGTGAGAAAAGGGAGCGGAGGCAAGACAGTATTCTGATCAAGCCTCAAACTTTATTTTTTTGAACAAACGTATTTATACAGCTGAGACAAAGGGGGGCAGGTCTACCTAGGCAGGTGGGTGTTTGGCACAATCTTATTGGTTCTTAGCAGGTGGGGTGAGGAGCGGTGAGGGTCGCAGGAAGCGGGGGGCAGGGAGGAGGTAGGTATGCACAGCGATAGCCTATCACCAGAGCACCAGCAGCCATGCTTGGGCGGCGGGGCGCTCCCGGAACAACTGAGACCGTAAGGGGGCTGGGTGTACTGTTAAGTAAACGGGAAGCTCAAGCATGGTTATGGGCTCCCACAGTCTCCATAGCCTTGTGTGGTATCAGGCATGGAAAGAATACTTACTCACTATTTGTTGAATATTTGATGTTTGGTAAATATTTGATGAATAGATGAATGGGATTAAGTGGGTAAAAGAATTGGGGTCACTAGGGCATATCTGAGAAAACAAAAAGTAGTTGAAATTTGGTTCTGCTCTTTTCCTTCTCCCCCTTTCTTACTCTTCTTGTCTTCTGGGTACCTACTGCTCTCATGCTTGATTTTGGTTTCCCAGAGCACCTTCTTCAGGGTCATGCTTAGGCTTGCTCTACCCCTAAGTGCCCCGCAGCTTCAAAAGTGCCGTTTGCCTGTGTTCCCTCAAACTTCTGCCTTCAACTCCAAACATAATGATATTTTCATACTGAAGATACAATTAGAGGATAATCACTTCAACCTAATTAATTCCAGGTTATAAAAGACTGACAGGGGAGGCAACAGGAAGTGTCTGAAATTTGAATTTCACAATATAAGGGGTTGCTTGTTTATTCAGATTTCTGACTGTGTATATAACCTTCCCTTTCATATAGTATATTGATATCACCTCTAAAAAGGTTTTTATGCCAGGATTTTGGATTATGTCATTCTATCATGACAAAGAAATACTTTGAGAGATGCCTTCCTGTAATCAGTTTCAGCAAAATTACCGTCTTTGTTCAGCAGTGTTTGTGCAATTATTTGAATATTTTATTGCTTTTTTTGTATATTTTTGATATATATGGATGAACATTGGAAAAATGGCTATTAATTCTGATGATGAGGAAATAGTGTCTCATACAGCTAATGCACTATAAACAAAGATACAAAAAAAATCACCAGGTGAGGCAAGAGAGTCAGTCTACTCTTAGCTTGAAACATATACTCCATGAATTGAAGCCCATCTATACTTGCAAAAGCAAGGAACATGTATGAAATTCTGGAACACTGTTCTTGAAGATTGTATACACAAGAGGACCTGTAACTAAGGATTTTTTAATCTTATACTTTAGTTTCTAGGCCTGAAACCTGACTCTCTCATACGACTTCTGCACATTTTATTTCTTCTATGTTTTTACGAAAACATTTGATATAAGTGGGCGGTGCACCTATATAAAAGGTAAGGAAGATATACCTGGATTTTCTTCAATCTGCCCTCCTCTTCAATGTTATTTACTCTTGCTTTAAATTGTTCTAGCAGCTGGAACCTAGCTAATATTTCTGCTGCAACTATTTTTATAGATCCCAAGATCAGGGCCTTGAAAAACTAGGATAGGATAAGATATTGGCCCTTAGGCTGTGTGCTGAGACCTACATGATGAGGCCAGAGGCTCTGCAAACCATTACCATTTTCTTTACTTGTTTTCCTCATGCATCCATGGACCACCAGGGCCTGGAGGGCAACTTACGCTGGGCCATTAGTTCAGAAGGGCTGAGTCTCACCAAGAGTGAATCCAACTAATTGAGAGATGCCAGTCAGTCAGAAGCTTAAAAAGAATAAAGTCAATAGTCTTTTTTTCTCTTTTTATTTTATCATTTATTAATTTTTTAAAATTCATTTTATTATTAGTTTTAAGTATATAATACATTGGTTAGACATTTATATAGTTTATAAAATGATCCCCGTAATTGCTCTTTTTCTCTTCTGGCTCTCCACATAACCATTCTTGAAATAAATTGTACTTTGTCATGGTAAAAACAAATAATAATAATAAAAAAATAAAGTCAAGTTGAATAAAACCATTGAAGAACTATGTTTTTCTTTCTTTTAACTCATAATGATATATGATCATAGAAAAAAATTTGTCAGTCATTAAAGTTAACGAGAATACTTCTTTTCTTCTCTTCTTTGGCTATAAATGCATTTCCCTGAGAGTTTCTCTGTCTTGAGTTTCTTGTGTAGGATCAAAGGGTGAATTGGGTTTGTTATTATTTGTTTATTTTCTGGCTCTACACCTAAGATTTTAGTAATGGGATTAGAGGAGTAGAAAAAGGTAACTGGAAAAACTTTTTGTGTATTGGTATTTTTTGCTGTAGGGATTAAAGATTTAGTTTGGCAGCATTTTATGTTATTGCTTATTTGTTTTAATTTTAATTTAACTTTTACATAGGTAAAACATTCACACAATTAAAAAATTATAAGAATATATCATTGAGAATGTTTTATCCTGCTTTTGTTCCTCAGTTTTAAGGAAATGTAGATAATCACTTTTGTCAGTTTCTTGTGAAGCTTTTCATTAATTATTTTTCTTTGTACAAGGAAAGCAAAATATTTTCTTTTTCTTTTTTTATATGGATAGTAACATACCATATAAACTTTTGCATCTTGTTTTATTCACTTAGTGTTTTTTGCATAACTTACCATGGAGTATGTGCTACTTTTTATAGCTGCATAGTATTCCATTGGATGTATGAATATAATTTAGTTAACCATCTCCCTATCAATGACATTTGAACATTTTAAAATCTTTTTTTGTTATAAGCACTGCTTAAATGTAAAACCATAGTCATTTCACATGTGTGCAAAAGTAATCTTTAGGATGAACTCCCAGAAGGAGAAGTATGAGGTCCAAAGTTTATATCTTTTAGTTTTGATAAATATTCTCATATTGCTCTCTATAATGGTCTGTTTTAATTGTTGAGGCTTCATAATATGTTGTAACCCCCTCTTATTGTTATGATCTTTTGCTTAGTTGTTTTTTTTTTCTTTCATATGAATATTGGAATCAGGGTCTCTAATTCTAAGAAAAAATAATATTTTTATTGAGACTACATTAAATATGAATTTTGTTAAAGGAGAATTGAATCTTTATGATTTTGAGATCTATGTAATGATTGGTATGCTTTTCTTAGTTCAACTCTTCTCTTGCGGAATTTTTTTCTAGTAGTTCTACCACGTTTCTTGTTAAGATTATTTCTAGTATATTTATCTTTTTGATTGTGATTAAAAGTGATTCTTTTTTCCCCTACTATAACTTCTTTTAGTTTGTAGTTTCTATACATGAAAACTATAGATTTTATTCTTTTAATTTTGTAACCTGCTAATTTACTTAATTATTTTACTGTTTCTAGTACTTTACTAATTCAGTGGAATTTCTTTGGTTATATCCAGTAGAATATCATCTTCAAGTAGTGATTATTGTGTATCCTCCTTTCCAAATTTTACATTTCTTATTTATTTTGCTTGTATGTTTGTATTAGCTAAGACATCTGACAAAAAGTTAAATATTACTAATAAGGGTAGGTATTCTTTTTCCTATTCCTGACTTAACTGGAATGTTTCTGGTGTTTCTCAGGTAAGCAGAAGCTGGTTTTGCTTTGAGATAAATATATTTTACTATGTTTCAGACGTAACCAGTTGTGCTGGTCATTTACCCTTAGTCTCTTAGCTTCACTTCGCCCTTCTACTTACCCTTTTTGTGGTTAGAACACCTCCAACAAAGGAGTATGAAAACTCCTGTCCTACTCTCATCTAGTGTTGGGGCTAGAACTCTGCAGACTACACTTTGCAGATGCCTTTGGCAGCCAGTTCATGTTGGGATCTGTCAGTAGGGGGCGCCAGAGAGAGCCTGTGAGGTGAGAGGAGAAACACTTTCCACCTCTTGCTGTTCCCATCAGAGGTGCCCCAATGAAGTATCTCACCTTAGCCCCCAGCCCCTTCGCTGGCATACCAGCAGCAACCAATCAGTGCCCCCGCCTCAGATATATGAGTCCCAATAGAGGCATTTCCTTCCTCCCAGGTCCTGGCGACCTAACAGCACCTGAGCAGAGTGACCTCCTCACAGGTCTGACCTACAACTTGTGGGGCCTCTCCTTTCAGCTCCCACATTCTTACAACCTAATATCTTCCCTTTTGTCACCCCAGTTCTGTAGGTGGTAGCTGCTTTCTGCATTTATTATCTCAGGGTCCTTTTTGCTGTTCCAGTCCTCCAGCACTTGTTTCACCAATTCCCTTTATTAAATCCCCTCTGCATAAGATACCTGACGATCTTTCTGCTTTCCTCAAAGGACCCAGACTGATGACTCATCTATTCTTATTTTGTTGAATGTTTTCATCAAAGTTGTTTTCTGAATTTTTCTCCCTAATGCTTTTCTCTGTGCCAGTGGGGATGATTGTGTGGTTTTTCTCTTTAAACCCATGAAATTTAATAATGGATTTTCTAATCCTGGACTCTTCTTGAATTTCTGTAATAAATCCCCGTTAATCATGTTGTATTCTTTTAATGGGCTGCTGATTCTACTTGCTGATATTTTCATTAGGATTTTGCATTAAATTTATACATGAGATTGGTCTGAAGTTTTCTCTTTTTGGGTAATCTATGTCAGGTTTTTATTTCAATGCTGTATTTACTTTATATAAATGTTGTGTTTCCCCTGTTTTTTTTTTCTAAGCTCTGGAATAGTTCAAACAGCATTTAATATTAATCTTTCCAGGTTTCTGCTGTTGTTTTATCTTCTTTTTGATTCTCTGGGACTGGTGCTGGTTTGGTATCATATAATGGGTGACCTGTTTCATTAAATGAATCCAGAATGGCTAACTCAGAAAATGGTGTTTGATGCTGCATTAGTTGAGCTAGTCAAGAAAAGCTTTTGTGGGTACCAGGGCTGGTCCAAAACAAATTTGTGTGTGTGTGTGTGTGTGTGTGTGTGTGTGTGTGTGTGCGCGCGTGCGCAATAGGCAGTGTGTCTCAGGTGCCCTTTTCATCTCTTAATTATTTTACTGTGTCTCTAAGTCATTCTCCCTGTTACTTGTTCCTCTTTTCTGTCCTATTCT
The DNA here is from genome assembly GCA_004027375.1 of Macroglossus sobrinus. Lineage (NCBI taxonomy): Eukaryota > Metazoa > Chordata > Mammalia > Chiroptera > Pteropodidae > Macroglossus > Macroglossus sobrinus. Next base: position 2,701,883 of record PVKZ01000043.1, on the reverse strand, counting down.
GAAGCCAATCCCTCCTGAGGTTACCTTATTACTAACTGATACAGTTTCTGAGATATGACCTTGCATAGAAATATTTACATTTTAATAGCAGAATCATGCATATATTTATAACAGAATCTTGGGTCCTGGTACTTTATGTTTTGTGTCTCTGTCTTCTTTTTTAAGTTCTCTCAGTATACTTATGCCTGAGGCGAGGCATAAGAGTATTAATATGAAAAGAGTGTATCTTCCTCATTGATTCAGTTAATAAGCTTTCCACTCAGGAATCTTAGGGAGTCTCCAGTCTTCCTAAAAAAACAAACAAAACATCAGGGTTACCACCTAACTACCTTGGAATGAGTAAAGGAAAAGATGAAATAACACCTTGCTCAAGTGTCTAATCTCTCTAGTCTCCTAGCTCATCATTTATTTTCAGTGTCTTTTCTTGCCCTTGACCCTGTTAAATCCTCACTTGTTTTTGAAGCCACAGCCCTTGCTTCTCTCACACAGTGGTACTCCTGCTATCCCACCTCATCCCATGAGCTGACTACCTCCTCAATTGCTTAGCAATATCTCCTGAGCATACTGCTTTGTATTATCCTTATTGTATTACTTGCTTTTAGTCTGTTCCCCTCTGGACTGGTTGCAACTGAGGGTATGTTCTGTATGTATTTATTTTTGTTTCCCATGCTTAGTAGTACAGTGCTATGCATATAGGTAGCCTCAGAAATATTAGTTGAAGTATTGAATAAATGAAACCCAAGTAAAAGTGGAGAAAAGATGAATGGCACATGGGTAGATGGACTCTGAAGGGACTTCAGTACCATGCACCAGATGCTAAAAGGTAGGTTTTAATAATCCACTTGCACTGTATGAAAATAAACAATGTTTTCATTCAGTGAATTTAATTTCTGTTTAATCTATGTTTATATTACAGAGGCTTTTCTGGCAACACTTTCTAAATCTGCTTACCCAAAGATGTATATTGGAATAAGTTAGAAAGGCAGTTTCCAAGGCTGTGAAAGTCTAAAATCCTCTGGTAGTTTTATAATAATTCACCTTTTTATCAGGAAATTTGTGTTTATCTTTCCCGTGTCAGGAAATTTTGTCCTGCTTCAGGAAATGATGATAGTAGAGATAAGGGAATCAAATAGTATAATAAAAGTAACTAAAAATAGATCTGTTGGGAGATGAGATGACCTGAAAGTAGAGGATTAAATTGAGGGGTTTGAGGGAAGTAAAAGCTCTTTCCATGATGCCTCCACCTGGAAAGTATAGATATAAATGGAGCATGGGATTATGTTTAGCCTGAATATTTTTTCATCTTGAGCTGCTGGAAAAATTTTAATTGGCAATCTGCATTTGGATGAGAAAAGGAGCATTTAAATTTCTTTGGATCCCCTTTAGTCACTGAAATTATTCACAAACATGTAAACATTGCTGTCCTTATTTTACTGCTCCACTGATGTTACCTGCCCAAAGCACATCTTAATATACACTTTATTCTGTGCTCTCTAGGTAGATATTTTATTTTCTACTTTTCTCATCAATGTGTTAAACAATTTTTAGTCATGCTGAATTACGTAAGGGGAGTTTTGGAGATTTACATACATATCTATGCTTACTATTGAATTGCATTAATAGTTAAAATTAATCTTTTTTAAAGAGTTAAGTATTACCCCCAAATGAGGAAAAATTGTTTGACAGTGACAGTATAAATTTGTTGATTTTATAACTTTACTTCTGGAATGTTATTCCTTTTGATAAGACTGTTTAGTTTTATCAATTGTGATGTATGAAGGCTCTTACCTGTAAATTAATGTGAGTGCCTTCATTGCTATCCCACAGAGCTATCTTCCTTTAGGGAGTGCGGAATGTGGATGCAGGATAGAAACCAGGGGGAATCGATCTTATAGTCTCTCCAGCTGACATGTCCTTCCCAGGGAGATGCTCCTTTTCTCCAAAGGGTATATATACAGTGTGGAGACCACTGCTGCCTCCTTTCCTTGAAATAAATGCACACTGGATTCCTGTAAGAGTTCTAGCAGCATAATGTTTAGCTCAACGCTCCAAAACTCTGGGTGTTGCGAAGAAGGAGGGTCAAGGCGCTACCAAGGGCCAGGTCATAACCCAGGCCTTTAGATCTCTCTTGTTCTTTAACTATTCTGTTTTTTTTTCCCTTGGCTTTTTCTCCTCTTCTTCCTCTGTCCTAGACTTTGTACCCTCTGCTCTCCCCATGTTCCATCATCAAGCACTGTGTGAAGGCATGCCTTTTTCCTTTTTTCATCTTCTGCCATCTATGAGAAGATTAGGGTGAATTCTGACTCATGACTGTTGACTTTACCAATCTCTGCAGAGTTTAATAAGAAAGTAACACTCTTCCTAGTTAATGCTATTTTGACTATATATTTGTTTGTGACCTGTTGGGCCAGCAGATACTATACTAAGAAAGCTTTTGAAATTATCCAACTCTTTAGGTGCTCAGATCAATTATTCTGAATTCCTATGAAAAAAAGCAGACATGAAATAAAATTAAATTTTAGTGGTTTTTGTTGTTGTTGTTAAAGGAAGCATTTGTACTTTAGGTTTTTCTTTAAACTCTAATAGCCATATATAGAAATGGTAGCCCCCTTGCATGTTTCATACAATGCTCATGGGAATGTAGTTTTCACACTTCTTTGTCATAAGTGTCCAAATATAAAAATAGACTTTTGAGAAGAAGTCTATTACTATTTTGTAGGAACTGCACTGAATCCGTATATTGCTTTGGGTGGTAAGAACGTTTTTACAATATTAATCCTTCCAATCGATGAGCATGGTATATCCTTCCATTTATTTGTATCCTCTTCAATGTCTTACAGTTTTCAGAGTTCAGGTCTTTCATTGGTTTAAATTTATGCCTAAGTATTTTAGGAATTTAGAAATTTTGGTATACCTATTGATATTATTTTTTTTCTTAGCTTATAACTGTAATTTATAATTTATTTAACCTATAACTGTAACTTTTTCCTATTGTTGATTCAGCTTGTAATTACTGGAACAGAACAGAGTGTTCGGATATATATCCAAGTATATGTAGAGTTTTAGTAAAAAATAAAAATAACATTTTAAATCAACAGGGATGGATTGATAGTTGTTGAAGCTAGGTGGTACTTAGAGTTCTTTATACTCTTCTACTTTATTTTTACATTTTCAAATTTTCTACAATGAAAAGTAGACTCATTTAAAAAATAAAAAATGGATAAAATAAACTCTTTGGAGAAAGAATGGATAATTCAGTGGATGATGTTACCCACTTGGGAGAAGATAAAATTAGTTTATACCTCACACTATAGTCTAATTTCAGATGGATTAAAAATATACATGTAATTAATTCCAGATGATAAATGTACAATTAAAGGACTTAAGGAATAGAAGAAGATATAGGAGAACATTTTATAATCTTGCGTTTGAGAGAAACTCTAGGAAAAAGCAAAATTTATAAATCATAAAGGAGAAGATTAGTAGTTTTGAATAAAAGAATTATAGACTTCTGTACAATAAGATTAAATGAAAGGTTGTAACCTAAGCAAATATACTTACTGCATATATAGCAAATAATTGTATTCATATTACATAAAAAGCTTCCAAAAAATCGGTATGACAAATACATTTACTTGTAGGAAAATGAGCAAAAGATGTGAACAGATAGTTCAAAGAGAAAAACAAACAAAAAAATGGCTTATAAAAATATGAAAAGATTTCCAGCTTTGCTAATAAAAATGCAAATTAAGATTAGTTTTTCACTCATCAGACTGGCAACAAATAAGATTGATACTATTCAGTGTTGATTGAGGATAGGATTAAACAGACACTTTCATAGTGTTGCTGGAAGTGTAATTTGGTTCAATAATTTTAGAGACAAATTTGGTAGTGACTTTACAGTGTGATTTCTCTATGGCCTGGCAACTCCATTTCGAAGTAAAGGTTTATATATAAATATTTATATATCTTGCTTATTGCACTGTTTATAATAGAAAAAATTGAAATATCCCAAATTATGATTGGGAGAATAGTTGAAGTATGGAATACCCATATACTAGAAAATTATTCTCTCATGAAAAAGAATGTTTCTCTGAAATGCTACCTATATTATTAAATAAAAAGAGAAAAATTTAAAACATGTATAGTAAAATATCATTTTTGTTAAAAACTTTTATTTATATATCTACAAATATCTGTATAAAGATAGGGAAAAAATCAGGATGATAATTTACTAACTACAGTTATTGCTATGGAGGAACATATTTGGAAGTATAAAACAAAGGTACTCATTTATATAGTCTGATAAAAGTGTGAGTATGGTATACTCTCTTTGGTGGATTTGAGTTTCTAATTTTTTTCTGAAATTTTTAGGCAAATAGATATTTGGAAAAGAAAAATCAAAACAAACGTAATGAGAATCTACTTTGTACAATATATATTAATAGGAACAATGATGGCTAGGTGTAGAGCCAGAGAAGAGAAAGAACAATCAGGAGGATCGCTTATAAACTATATCAATGTCTAACTAATGTACTGTATAATTGAAACTAGTAATAAAATAAAAATTTTAAAATAGGAACAATGAAGGATACCAAGGATAAAGGAGCATGTTTCTGCCCTCATATCCACAAAAAAATGTTAGGTAAGCCAAACTGTGATAAATACTGTAAAAAGCCACATTGAAATAAACACCACTTAAATCCATCTACTGGAAAAAGTCAACAGGATCATATGAGCTAGGTTAAAAAGTCCATAGGTCTTACTCAAATAACTGCAAGAGAAGGTAACAAAATCTTTAAAGCTTTTAGCTACTATTCGATAACATTATTTTAGTAACAGGAATGGACACAAGGTGACTTCCAATGCAGAGGTTTTGCTGAGGTCCATGTGATGCATGTCCAAGAGCAGAAATAAACAGTTGAAAAATGTCAACGTGTATTAGCCACAGTGTTTCATGCAAATCTCTCATTTAAACTGTGTTTGCCCCGTCCTCTTAATTCTCTCTGCTCCTTTTTCTCTCTCTCACTTTAAATTCTCAAAAGATTTTAGTTAATGAAAACTTTATTTTTCTTCTTGCCAATGAGTATGTCTTCAGAGTAAGTAAATTTTGAGAGAGAGTGTGCAGCCAGAAAAGCATTTAAGACTTGAACACAGTCCAAATACACATTCAGTCTCTTTGGGGGCAAAGGTTCAGCCTCCAGACTGTGGGCAGGAATGGCTAGTCCTTCCTGCTCTGCATGTCCTTAGTGGGGGTGGTTGATGTTTCTGAGACATTTCTGATCAGAGCAGTGTGTGCTGGAAGCCTCTGTCAGGTGTTTAGACTTGCTTCACAGCCATTGTGCCTGGGGCTTGATGGTGAGTTTGGCAAGCATTCATTCCCCCCAATCCTGGCCTGGGGGCTCAGTAAATGACTACCTTGCTTTCCTGTTTTAGTGCTGTTGCTTACCTTTGCAACTTGAAATCCTGACCTGAACTTTATCTTAAAAGTCTGAGTAGCTTTAGTTCACTGTAAACATCGGCAGGGGTGATGTTCAAAATATTTAACAACTAGTAGAAAGTGGGCACTGACCAATCAGAGCAGATGCCAAATGGAGGGCATATGCCTTTTCATTGCTAGATCCAGAGGGAGGTTCAGGAGTGGGAGAAAGATGAGCAACAGAGAGAGCACTCAGGGGTCTTAGGACATCTACCCCATGTGGCTGCCCAGGTCCTGTTCAGCCTGAATTAGTCATTTTGTGCACTAATGTTCCTCTGCCTGGCTTTGAGTAATTGATGCCTGGAGCCTCTGATTGCTCACTGACTCATTTGCTCTTCCCTGTGCTTACTCAAATCAAGATCCTTAGCAGGCCTGGCTTGCTACTTGCCCCATTACCTGTCTGCCACCTGAACTAGTGAGGCCCCATCTGCCTTGCCTGAGTCATGGTAGGGTTGGACTCAATTTAAGAATTTCTCATAGAAACTGTACCTTACTGGGATTAAGTTGGACCTGAAGAGTAAGCTATTACTTGAGAAGAGCTTGCTGGGATGCTATTGAGATAGCTGTAGCTGTAAGGTTCCTTTAACCACCCATTCTTTCTTCATGTAGAAGGTTAGAAGGTCAGTTTGCAAATGCATTCCAGTCTTCATTTCAACCTCTTCATCTTAGTCCATTGTCCTCTCCTGTGTCTTAAGTTGTTTCTGATGTATTGTGTGATAAATTGACTTTAGTCAAAGACTCTGATTTTATAATGTGTTTTGAAAGGTACTTAAGGATGTCCTTGGAAAAGACTTAGTGTCCACTTGTTAGGACTTTGCTGTGACTTGTTGCAAATTAGCATGCTATTGTTTTTAACCTTTCTTATTTATTTGTTTTCTATCCTTTTTTTTTTTTGTCTTGCTCCCACCCCCATATTTTCTCCTGCACAGTAGACCACACAGCCCTATCCATCTCCCTTGCCTTTCCTCCCTGTGCACTTTCTGTGGTCCCTTTTCTTTCGTCACCACCTCCCCTCCCCACCATGGTGCTTTCTCTCTTATGACTGGTCTCTGTGGCGTTTACTTAATGTGACCATTTTTATCACTTCAGAAATCTTGCTAAGTGCTATCAGCTCTCAGTGTTTGCAATTGGCAAGTTGTAAACACCTCTAAAACATGTTTCCTTATTTTATATTTTCTAGATTTCTTATCTTGGAAAGGATATTGTCTCTGACATTTTTTTTAATATTTTAAACTGTGACTTTATCTGTAGACATGGTTGCAACTGATATTGTCTGTAAGTTTGGGTAGCTTGGTAGCATGCAAATAGACTGTGCTCACATATACGCAATCATCCATAAGACCCTTCGGTCTGTGATTATGAAGGCTGGGTTATGATTTGCTCGTTGCTCTGCTATTTATAGAGCCTGTCGTTGCGCATGACTGTGTATCCCAGGCTGGGGCCGCGTTGCTGAGAGGCACTGAGCTCTCACTACTGTGAGAGCAGATTGCTGTTCCTGTTTCCCAGGCAGCCTTCCTCACTTGCCCTCCTTAGCTTTGAGTGGAGCTTCGGCTTTCCTCTAGAACTGTCTACTCCCTACTTCTCCAGATGGCTGCTGCTTCTGTATCCTGTTGCTTCTTGTTTTTGATGTCTATACTGCCCAATATTTAGCTCTTACTCTCATTTTTTTGTACTGACATTGTGTGTTTGGCTTGGAAGTTATCGATGGCACTGTTTAGGAAATCAGACATCATGTTTGCTGCAGGTCACCTTCCAAAGGAAATAAACTTTGACATGGAGATTCTGGACAGGATATTGATTGGGGAGTGCCTTTGGAATAAGACTTAAAGGGAGTGAGGGATGGATGCAGGATTGGGCAGAGGGAGAAGTTGAATTGTGATGCTTATATAGTAGATGCCTCAAGCTGATCCCACAGGAAGTTCTGTAGCTGAGAAGCTCTGAAGAGTTGCTTCTAATTGAGGCAAACATTCCTTTTCTCACTGACCAAGAATGGTCCTAGGAGAGTGGCTGTGACCCTGGGCCCGGCAGCTAGCTAGCTCGCAGGCTGAGGGTAATTCTCACGTAGGCATTCAGCTAAAAGCCAGGAGCTGTGACCAGTCCTAGCAGATGGAGTAATGAGTACTGGCCTCGGCCTCATGAAGCTGAGATTTGAGTGGTGCCCCACAGCATTCATTAAAATGTTTTTGGTATAGTTTTGTGTATAGTAGATCCCTGTGCTACTTCTAACTTGATTTTAATATGAATGCAATGAGGGTTCCATACTCTGAGAGTCTCTTAAAAGCCAAGCATCTTTATTTTCTTTTTATGGTTCATTTAGGTAAAAAACATGATGTTGATGAATTTTGTCTTAAGACAACATAGATCAGTTTCAACATAATAAGCCTTTACTGGACAGCCACTGTCCATAAAATTCACTGTCACTCTGTGCAAATGGCTTTATCTCTAAAAACAAAAGCAAAGGTGGGTAGGGTGAAGGCGTGAACCCTGTTGTACTAAAAGCAGTAGAGTTGGTAAACCTGTGCAAATCTTTTGTGTGGTAATGACAGTCTAAATATAAAACGTCATCAGGAAATAGGCATAATCATTTTTAGAAAAATAGTTCAAGGGCATTCTTCGGTAGTATCTATGTGTTTGACAAAACAGCATAACAGATGTTGTTTAATCTGCCTGTGAAATCACAAACAGATGGAGTAGACACAGCTGCCAGAGCGAAATCAGACTGACCTTATATTTCACAAACCAGGTTGTCGATAGAGATTATAGATTAACAGACCAAAGCGTCAAGTCAAAATAAGATGTGTAAATGGAACTCTTTTTCCTGAGGCCCCAAGAACTGTAGTTGGTAAGGGTCTCATTGTCCGAGGGAAGAGTTCGACACCTATGCAGGACTTGCTGAAGAGATGGTTATAAAATTGGTTTTGCCTCTAACTCTGTGGCAGAGTTTGCTGTTGCCCACCAATATCTGCGTTCTTTTCTTCTGGGCATATGACCTCGACTACGTTTTTTTAGCTTCTCTTGCAGTTAGATGATGGATGTGTGACTGAGCTCTGCTTAATGAAATGTAAAAAGTAATGTGTGCTGTCTGCAAGCCTGGTCCACTGAAACCATACTCATACAATCCTGGCTCTTTTTCCATAAATCAGCAGAGTGGAGAGGACACTGAGGACCTAACCAGCCACAAGATGGAAGATACCCAGTGTCCTAAATGACTGTTGGGGTCAGAGTACCTGTTCTACTTGCTGCCCCATGTGTGACTATGCTGCGAGTGAGCCATAAACTCTTACTGCACGGAGGTCCTGAGATTTTGTTATTGCTTGCTATAACAGTTAGCCTACACTGACATTTATAGCCATCCATCACCAATTTTAGACTGTATGGATAAAGGATGAGGATTCAATTATGAGAGGTTAGAGCAATGCTGTTTAATAGAACTTTCTGTGATAATGGAAATGTGTTTGCATTATTCAGTACAGTAACCACTAGTCATATGTGGTATTGAGCCCTTGGAATGTGGCAATAGGACTGAAGAACTAAATTTTTAGTTTAATTTTAATAATTAAAATTTAAATGAAAATGCCCACATATGGCTAGTGGCTGCCCTATTGGATAGCTCATGAGTTAGAGTCTAGAAAATTTCTTAGCAATTTACTGTCTTAAGCTTAGTGAGAGCAACTTTAAGGAAACCACTAGGAAACTTGACTTGTGTCCTCAGAATCTGTGTGTCAAGGCTGGGACCAGACCATGTGTGTGAATTCCAAAGGACCAGTGTCTAGCTAGCTACTCTAATGGTGGAGTGAGCAGAGGTGGCTGCATTGGGGACAGCCTGTTCTCTCAGAATGTACAGGGGCAAAGGACTCAAAGTATTTCCTAGGGATCTCTTGAGAGAAAATCCTGGAGTCTCTTTATACCCTATCCAAGAGGAAGCTAGGAGGAGTGATATGACCTCATTGGAATGGCACTGTTTTTGTGACTTGAAGTAGCTAGAGGAATTTTTAATTATCTGAGAATGACCAGAAGAATTATAGACTCTTCCCCAAATTTTATGTAGGCTTGGAAGAAAACTAACCCCTTATCGTGGGTTTGAAGGACAGCCAGGAGAAAAAATATAGTTTTCTGAGTATACCCTGTTATCCTTGCTTAGGTTAATCTAAATTATAATTAAAAAGCATTTAAAGCTCATTAAAGGAAAAGATGCTATATCTTACGTAGTTTCAGCCTCAAAGTTTCCATTTATTCTTTCTCCCATTCCTAAAGTGGAGGCCATAGTTTGTGTCTTAGGCTCATTTGAGTGTTGCATCAGAGACCTACTGCATTTTAAGGCATGTTGTAAGCATATACGTGTAATTTAATGCACTTTAAGAAAAAGACCTGTTGTAGGGTCTGGCTTCGCAGAGATAGTAAGAGTTGAGATTTGATTGTGGGTATAAAGTCTCCTCGCTACAGTGCAATGCCAGGGGTATGACTCAGATTTACTCCACTAGCTGCTGCTTTTTCTTTTGATATCCAAGAGTTTTCTCTCTTCACCATGGGTTCTAACTGTTACTCTCAATCTATATAAGGGCCACACAGTTTCTGTTAGGTCTTCTGCATCCTTGTTACCCAAAGTTTGCTCTGCAGACCAACAGCATTAGGATCCCCTGGGAGCTTGTTAGAAATTCAGACTCTGCATTTTAGTAAGAATCCTAAGCTATGCATACACATATTAAAGTTTGAGAAGCACTGGCCTTCCTGGGGGGTGGGGTTCTCGTGTAAAATAGATATGCCCACAGGCAGCAGGGACTGTGTGTGTGGGGGTACATATGTTCAAAAAGAGAATGATTGACATCAGTAAGATAATGAACAAGATTTCCATTTACAAAACTGCATATAAATTGTAATTCATTTACAATTTGAAAAAACATCAAGGCTTTCTGCTAGTCAGAGCTTCTGATCAGCAAGAACTGATAACCAGTTGATAAAATATCAGTCAGTATAAGAGAAACACTTCATTACTAACCTGGAAAACTTGATCTAAAATAAATGTATATAATTCCTTAGTCTTTACAAAGATTTTTTGCTGTCATCATTCCTCCAGGAACTAGCTATACTAACAAATGATTAATTTTTAGAAAATAAGACTTTAAAAAGGTAATATTTTGCTCAATTATTATTTATTTTGTTAGGGAATATGTTCTCTCTGAAAAGAGAAAGGTTGCTCTGGATATATTATTCTCTTATCCAGTTGACATTGGTTTCAATGGCCATTTTTTTAAATGTAGGATTATTAAAACCACAAAGGGCAAAGTTGCTTTAATCTTGAGGGTCTCATTGCACACAGCACAATGGGGAACAGTGTTATTATGACCAATGATTATTCACTAGCCACAGAGTAGGGGACAGGAGCTGGTATTAGTTGGAGCAGGGATTCTCATACTGTAGTAATTGTATAGCAGCATCAGAAGCACATGAGGACTCTGTAGAAATGAAAATTCTAAGCCTCAGTCCAGATTTACTCAGTTGAAAGCTCTGAGGGTGGGGTTAAGCAGTATGTTTTCCTCATACTTGCTTGTGGCTCTGATGCTTGATAAAGTTTGAGAACCATTGATGAGGGTAAAGCGAACTCCTCTAGCAGATATATACTTCCATGTTTAACAAAATGGAAATATACTTATTGCTCATTGAAAAGTACAGGACTGAGTCACATGGCCCTATGTCGCTGCAAGGGAGGCTGAAAAATGTAGTCGAGCCTGTGGCCAAGAAAAAGAGTCAGATGTGTATTTTGGTGAGCAGCTAGCAGTTTTTGTCATACACTCTTTATGGAAATTTATGAGATTTTCTGTATTCTGGACCCATTTTATGTTATTAAACCCTTTTGACAATCTGGTGAAACCCACAGACAGTCTCAGAAAGTTTTAAATGCATAAAAGTAGAATTACAAAGGAAGCCAATTATACTGAAATATAATTATGAATTATTAAAAACTTTTTTGACAGCAGTATATGTACTTCTTTATTAATGCATTAAATAATAAGATATAGTGGCAGATTTACTAACTACTGTGATTTTGAAGTAACACTGAGTAATAAATGGCATTTCAAAATATCTGCAGCCACTATAACTTAATATTTAAATATCTGTGATTTCTTCTAGTGGCAAAAATCATAGGTACTGACAATAATACCAGATTTATGGCCTATGTTCATAATTCTTAATGCTAAGTTAGAGGTTAGTGAAAATAAAGACATAATTTTTCCCCATAGCTCTAGATGAGGAGAATCGTAGAGTTTTTACAGGGTATTGTGTGCTTTATAAACATCAGCTTATTAAACTCCATAATAGTTGTATATGATAGTTTGTATCTTATATACTCTTATGCCTTAGTTTTTCAGGTATGACAATAACACAAAAGCAATTCTATATAAATGCTCAATGATTCAATACATTGTTTTCTATTTGTTCAGATGCTTCATCAGTAAACTGAATAGTAATTTGATCTTATAAAACAATAGTTTTTACCTGAAAATGTTAACTTTTTCAATTTGTCTCACTTATCTTTGTTTATAGACATTTTCTTGTTTTAGTCAGTCAGCAGATATATTCCTGAGTACCTCCTTAGTGCCCAGCCTATGAATATATATAGAATATTAGCTCTGAATCCATTACTACTGCTTTCTAATCTCTCTGTATAAGAACAGAATGGTAAGGGCCCTGGCTTGAAGTTTGAAAGACCTGGGTTCCAATATGGGCTTTTCTAATTGCAAGTTTTTGTCTTAGGTAGATTATTTAACTCTGATAAACCTCAGTTTGCTTGTCTATGAAATGGATATAATAGGCTTAGCACCTAACTGGTGCTCAGTCTATGATTACTATTAACATTTTCTCCCTTTTTATGCCAGTCTGCATAGCCTAGTTAAATCTGAGTATGCAGCCTCAGAGGAATACAGCTAACCATCTGAAAGCATAACAGTAGGAATATGCATCAGGATTTTTTGTTTGTAGGCAACAGAACCTGACTTTGTCTGACTTAATCCAAAAGAGAATTTATTGCAAATATATGGTAGAACTCACAATCAAGACTGAATATCTGTTTAGAACACACAAAACTAAGGCAGCTTTAAAAGGTCTTTGGTACAACCACTAGAACTAATGAATTCCTTCTGATGTTTTTCTGTTTTCCTATCCCTCCTGTAATGTTCAGTGTATAAGCAGAGAGACTTTGACTGGTTGAGCTTTGGTCATGTGCCTACCTATGAATTGTACCAGGTTAGTAAGAGGCAAGATATAGAGTGGACTGTGGAGCACCCTGACTTAGCTATATGTTAAGCCTGCGCATCTTGAGAAGTTATTACCTAAAAGATTCTGATTTAATGGGGTAGACTAAAAATAGCAGAAGTCCACTACCAAGAGACTTCCAAATGTCTATCACCTATTGGTTAAAGAGTTTCTAGGCAAGATCAAACAAATATAGAAAGAAATGGACTTTTACACTTGTACCACCAAATCTGGTCAACACCCGTAAGAGCTTATAGCACCACCTACTGTTTCAAAATAAAATTTTCTTCTGTAAAAGTGGCTTATTTTTAATAGTATTTAGGATAAGCAAGTATAATAAACCAAGGACCTATTATTCTGTGCAGTGATTTAGGGAAATAAAAAGGGAGACTGCTGAATTCACTGATGACTTTATGTTTATAGTGTTTATAAGCATAGTTCTGAACTTCTGTATATGAATTGCTGCTGCAACATCTAGGAAGTAAGTGAAGAAGTCGTAATAAGGGTGAAAATTTATGGACTACTTATTATAATCTATAAACTGTTCTAAGTACCTGTATGTGGATTATCTCATTCAAACACCATTATAACTCTGTGAGAGAGGTTTTATTATCTGAATTTGACAGATGAAGAAATTGAGGCACAGAGAAATAATTTGGCCAATATCTTTGTACACCTAGTAAGTGACAGAGCTGGCATTCTAGCCTAGATTGTTTGACTCTCTGGAACGTAAATGTCGGGGACTTTCTGGAACAAAGAGCTCTCTTCCAATGATCAGGGGTGGTGGGTATCGTGGCAGTACCTCACATGTGTCTGTGTCAGCAAGGCACACCTACAGTGATTCATTTTCCTTTTTACACCTGATTAACAAGACACTTCTGTCTTTACAAATATCTTTCATTTACACAAGTAATATGCATAATAATTATAGATGACACTTAGATATCGTTATGTGCCAGGTGCTCTTCTTAGTACTTTATATACATTAATTCATTCATTCTTCTCAAATGAGGAAATGGTTAAATAATTATCTAAGATCACACAATAAGGAAGTGACAGAGGTAGTATTTGAACCCAGATCGTCTGGCTGCAGTCTCTGTACTGTATTATAGTACCTAAAGAAATTATTTAAAGATAGTACAAGTGTATTTGGATGTAAGAGAAATCATAGAGGCCTACATGGTAGTGCTCAGATCTTGAAAAAATGTGAATGTGGAATGAAAATGACTGAAGTTTTGAGAAGAATAAACTTTCTAATTTTTATTACAAGTAATGCTTGAATTTCTTCTTGGATGTACTTGGTAGATTTTCTGAAGAGTAGAGACAAGGATGTGGATTTACTGGGTTATTGCTTTGCAGAATGACTGTACCAACATGTTTTAATTTTTTTAAGTTTAAGGGAGTTTTATGTAGTTTTTTTCCCTGTGTTTCTAGAATATATAGGCCTCACTACTATCAGTAATAAGTTAAGCAAAATTTGGGTACTTGTTACTCATAACAGCATAAAAGAAGGAGAATCTGTATTCTTATCAAAGACAGTAGCTAATATATTATCAAATCCTTTAATTCTATCAGAGCACCCCGTTCTGAACTGGAAAAAGTACAATGGCTGTGGAAGTTAGTGCCACCTAGTGGTTAGACTAATCCTATAGGTTTTCAGTCTTCAAAATGATAAAAATTACCAGAGGATCTTAATCAAAAATCAGATTCTTGGCCTCACCCTTACTGAGCCTAATTCAGAAGGAAGGCGAGAGAAGAAAAGGAAAGAGAGGCAGAGAGAGAGAGAGAGAGACAGACAGACAGACAGACAGACAGACACAGACAGAGGGACAGAGAGAGAGAGAGAGAGAGAGCGTGCGCGTGAGAGAGCGTGTGTGTGTGTGTGTGTGTGTGTGTGTGTGTGTGTGTGTGTGTGTTGGGGGTGGAGTGTCCAGGAATCAACCAGCATATTTAAAAAGCAGCCCTTGTGGTTGTTGGTTATGACACATTTGGTCCTAACTCTGCTGTGGAACACAGTTTAACAATCTACCCACCCTCTCTTCTCTTTAATCTTCACCGGCAGCCACTGTAATAGTTCGTGGATTATGTGGGTGCTCTGGGGATCTTCTGGGACTATTTTGGGTTGAAGAACATCCAGATGAACTTGCACACAGAGGAAGGATGTAAACAGGCTACGTGTTTGGGGATGAGAAGAAAGCGCCCAAACTGTGACTTAAGTTTTGCCAAATCAATTTGCATTTCCTCCTTATTTATTTCTGTTGACTTTGGTGCTACTTTTGACTCTGTAGGTCACCCCCTCATTTTGTCTCTTTCATACCCCTCAGCGTGGTATTCAGGTTCTTCATATTTGGACTCTAAACCTTCTCTCATGGTCCTTAGTGAGAATCCTTCGTATACATTAATGCTTCAGTATCCCACAGAATCATGCTCTGGCCTTTTTCTCAGACTACTTCTCCCCCATCTTTATGGCTTTACTGCAGTCTTAAAGTTTTTATACATCTTTTAAAATTCAGAAGACCCATGACCTCAGAGAAGCCCCCCTTGGAACGTTAACACCTTATTCCCTCTACCTTCCCACCATATTTCATCCATAGCTTGTACTCTCATTCTGACTCGTCAAATAATGTTTCATATTGCTACCTAAATGTTCTCTTTATTCACCTATCATTTAACTTATTCATTCATTGCTTACGTTGTTTCCCAGGTCTGGAATATAAATTCTATTTGTTTTTCAAATACCATCCCATCAGCTAAACCAAATGTAGACTATTCTCAGCTTCATTTGTTGATTCCCTTTCCAAGATCTGCTAGCACTAAGAGCTTCTACTGCCCACTTTAACCCTTAATTACACATTCTAGTATGTTCATGAACTCTGTGTTAGACTTTTTCTGCTCTCTGGTAAATTATGACTGCAAAAGACAGCTAAATATAACAATGCATGTCTGTATTTTATGTAATCCTTTGATATTTTCCGAAATTGCACATTCCCAAATGCATACTGTAGCTCAGCTGGACTTGTTTCCATTGTCTAGCAAGTTGTCCTTATACCCATCTTACTCTAAAAGAGAAGGAAAATTAACATTTTATTGAGTACTGCTATTTGCCAGATACTGGGCTTAGAATTTTATGTGTATTACCTTCCCTAAAACTTAAAACCCTGTGAGCAAAATATTACCCATTTCTTAGATTAGACATGTTAGACTCATAAATGTTTAATAAATGTGTAGCTATAATTTGGAACCAGCTTAGCTGACCCCAAAGCCCATACTCTTTACTATATCACCTCCATTAGTTTTAGAGCTTCACTTTATGGTATTTCATTATGATGCTTTGCATTCCTGCTTTCCTTCCTTTAAAGAGTGTGATCTCAGGAATGTAGAGTGGCACTTTACCTGGGATTACCAGAGTACAGTCCTGTTCCCTGTACCCTGCTTCATGCCTGAGTATTGTATTCTTCACATGTATTCTGATTTCTATATACGTAAGTAAAGTAATGTCCCCACCTGCCCTTTATTTTGGACTGACTTTATGGGATCAAAAACATTTTTTAATGTAGACTAACACTGGGCCTTGAAACACTGAGGTGCTTTTGAGAACATTGGTGGATAAATCTTGCTCTCATGTTGACATGCCTTCTGTGCACTCACTTTGGGAATGTAAGTGATCTCATTGGGCTTGGTGACTTTCGGAACTCTGTAAAACTAGCCCCAGAGAAATTTTAAACTAACTTAATACAAGTCTGGATTTGTTGGCTTGTGTTTTCTGCCACAGGGATTCAGAGCAAGCCCCCGGCATATTAGAAGACGAGCTGCAGCGGCTGTGGCTGCCCGTCTGGAAGAAGCCAAGCCTCTGGTGGAAGTTCACCATCAGAGCGAGCAAGAAAGTTCAGCAAGGAAACGAAGAATCAAGAAGAATAGCCGAGTCCAGCCTGAATTTTATCACTCTGTTCAAGGTGCCTCGACCAGAAGGCCTGTAAGTAGAGAACAGTCTTTTATAAGAATATTAAATATGCTGTCAAATGGTATTGTCATTCTCTTAGTTTTTTAAAAAAATCATTGGATTTTTAACTTTAAGTACTTAGGTTTTCCTGTTGTTAACCCCAACAAGTGTCAGTGCACTCATGCGAGTCCCAGCAAGGAATGTGGTTTCACGGGTTTCATGGAAAGCACTGCTGCAGACAGTTGTCAAAGAGGCATTGATTTAAAAACTGGTGAATTCTGAGCCTTATCAGAGCCATCTAGGCTGAAGATAGAGGCCAGCAAGCTGAGGTACAGTAATGATGAAATCAGAGTTGATAAAGAAAGGTGACAACAAAGCCAGTATTAGGATGGGAGAGGAATGGAGAGAAAGGTGGCCTGAGGTCTGGTACGGTAGCTGAACACCTCCCCTGGGCTTTTGGGCCAGTAAGACCTGCACTGCCCTCTGCAGCCAGCCAGAGTGATTCTGCAGAGGTGCCGGTCCTCTCCAGTGTGGCCTTTACACTGATGTAAAGCTGCAGCCTTGTCCTTTTCTAACCAAGTACCATTTGTCAGTGCTGCCTTAGCTGAGAAATTTGAGGCTCAATCAGGAGCTGGTCTCCACCTCTTACTCATCTTTTGAGCACATTGTTCTATGTGCTCTGATTATTTTTCTTGGTTGGGAGTTTTTCATGTAAACTTTTTACCAAGGCTGTGACGGTTAAGGATGGGAGTTTAGGAAAGCTTTAAAGCTTTTAGAAAAGTATTTTATGACTGTAATAATTTTACATTGCTTTAGTATTAAAAAAAAGGTTGCCAGTGGTTCACTCTTGTAGTGCAGGGAGCCTATTTTTGTTGTTCCTCATGACTTGATAATAACCCTTTGTAAATTATTAAAAAAGAACTGCCCTTCTGTGGGAGTAAATGTGTGGTAGGCACATGGGAAGATTGCTAGAAAGCCAGGAGAATATCACACTCAGTGACTGGGCCAACAACAATGGCAAGAAGCTAAATTCCTTTATAGAAAAGGTCCTGTTTATCTTGAACTAATTATAAAATAAGTACCTATTTAGAGATGAGAGACTTCATGATTTAATAAAAGAAAGGCTAAGTAGAATTTGGTACCTATGTGGAGCAATATGAAATAGTAGGAAAATTTATTGATTCAATAAACATAAGCTTTTTAATATAGGAAATAAGGGATACAAATATATATCTTAATAATTAATAGTTATTGAGGGCTTACTTTATACAGGAGGCATTTATTCTATGTGACTCACTTAATGACCCTATGAGGTAGATATTATTGTGTCCATTTAATTGATGATGAAACTGAGACCCAGAGAGGGTAAATAACTTGCTTAAGTTTACCTAGTTGTTTGGGTTCAGAGTCTAGGATTTAGATTTAAGTAGTCTGCCTCAGAGCCCAAGCACTTAATTCTACAGTCTGATCCCTTCTTATAGTACCTGGTCTCTAGGAGCTCACAGTTGGATCAGTGGAAAGACATGCAAACAAGTAAATATAATGCATGTCTGTGCTGTGAAAGGCTGTTGTAGAATTATGTGCAAGGCACTATGGAAGCATGTTGGAGGGCCAGAGATATTTATGGAGAAGCAGACACCTGAGGTGAGTCCTGAAAACAAGGAGTTTATGAGGTGGAAAGTAGGGGTATAGGTATCTCTGATTAGAAGAGCATGTACAGAAACACAGAGGCATAAGAGGTTATGGCATACTCAAGGAACAGCTTGAGTTGGTGCTGGTAGATGAGACTGGATGGGTCAGGTAGGACAGGTCATTAATGGATTGTATATTATGCTGAATAGTTGGGTTTATCTTCTGTGATGGGGATCTGCTGAAGGTACGGAGTAGGCACATTGGTTCTGGTGCTTAGGATCTTGCTAATTCTTTACTTCCAATCTTTCCATGTGGATCAGGATGAAGAAGTGAGTGATTATCATCAAGGTTTAGAAACTCTCAACCACCTCTAGTCTCTCATGAGCACTGTACATAACCACCTTAGGTAGTAAGATGTATACTGTATGCCTATGTGACTTTGAACTTGCTATCCATTTTGTCTTTGAATGCCTATCCTCACTGTTTGCATGTTGATTTTCAGTTCACCTCTTAAGTGACAATTCAGAGAACTATTTTCTGATCTTTCTATCAGAGTGAGGTGCTTTTCTTGTTGGTCCTCAAGATTTTGTGCAGATCTCCAATACAGCAGCAGTTATTCTAGTGAAAAACACAGACTCTGTAAGAAGATGGACATGGGTTCAAATTCTGCTTTGCATATCTAGCAAGAAACAGTTGGCACACTAAGAGAGTTTAATAAAAAGGCTTTTTACAGAGATGTGGGCAGGGCTAAGGTGCTTCACTAGCCTTCAAGTAGAACTTGCCTACCTACCACACCTAACCTGAAGGGACAGCAGAAGGCAGCGGTCTTACTAGATCCTGGTAAGAAGAGCAGGAACCGTGGAAGAACCCTTCCCCAGGAGTTGTGGCTTAGAAGTGCTTTCCATTCACCCAACCTAACTGGAAGCTAGAAAATCAAGGAGCTCGGGAGATGCAGGTTATTGAGATCAGCATCATAAAGACAGAGCAAGGCAGAGATGGGCAGAGAGTCTGGAAAGTACAGGGACAGTGGAGAATAAAAAAAACATAGGTGGCAGTCTTTGCCAAGTTGTTCAACAATTTGAGACCCAGCTTTCTTATTATAAAGTGGTAACAATAGCTACATCATTGAATTGTGAGGATGAACTGAGCTGACATACAGAAATGGATGGCACAGTGACCCGCTTAAAATAAGTGCTCAACAAATGGTAATTCCTTCCTTACCTTTCTTCCCCTAGACTTTGACATCTTTGGGGGCCTTATCATCTGGTCTAGAATATCTCCTGGCATATGGCATCATTTTATTGAGTAAATGAATGAATGATATTTATACATGACATATATTTATGCACTATATGAATTCAGAGAATGGAAGGTTTTTTTTTTAACCTCCCCAAATGGTATGGTCATGGGATAACTACTTCACAGAAGAGTTGTGATTGAGTTGGGTTTTAAAATATAGGTAGGAATTGGATAGGCAGCAGATGTTAGGTCTGGGAAGTGAAGTAAGCAAGAGTACTGAGGACTGTTTGACTGAATGTGAAGATTTATATGAGAGAAGTACAAGATAGAGCTGGAAAAAGAGATTGGAGCCAGGATACATTCTAGACAACCACTGCATTTAAACTTTGTTTACTGTGCCTCATGGAGACACTAGAAGAGGTGAGTAGCATAATCAAAATACTGTCTTAGGATGATTGAACGTGAACAGGGTGAGTCAGAGGGGAGCAGGACAGGGGCCAGGTAAGTAGCTGCTGCAGGAATCTAAGTATGAGGTGGTTAGGACCTGAACTTGGAACTAACCTGTGACACTCTGCTGGCATCTGGTGATCACTGCTGATGGGGAACCTGAGGATGGCCTTTGCCTTCTCTTCTATAGAAGGATCAACTGAAAGATAGAGAGACTAGAAGGCAGGAAATAGCAGTGAGGGCTATTCTGTTGCTTGGGGACAGGAGAAACACTCTGGGGACTGTTTTTGGGTGCAGGTGAAACCCACATTCTCCAGTTATTTCCATCTTCTAGGGGTTGTCTTGGAGACTGGAAATTGGTGGAGTTGGTAGGCAGCGAGGAGGCTGTTGGCTCTTTGTCTCACGTTATTCCTGTTTAGCTTTCTGGAACTTTATGACCTTCACTGACATTCCTCTATTTTTATACAGACTTGAGCTGAGGTCTTGTGTCCTCTTCTGGATTTGGTTAGGCATAGTCAGTAGTGCACACTAGGGCCACCCAATTTAACATGTACTCAAAGCCTGGGTCTTTTCTAGCCACATGTTTGAAGAAAATCATTGTTACCACACGTTGCCATGCAGGCAACTCTGGCTGTGGCTTGTAGTAAAAATAAATTAGCCGTGATGACTCAGGATTGTTTGAATGACTTTATATGAAGAACTCCAGGTATTTCTAGTGGCAATCTGAATAAGAAACAGGCCCATGAATGAGAAAGACTGAAACAGGATGTAGCTGTGAAGGAGATGAATCAGAAAATGTGACAGTGCAGTTTTAGTCATTTTCAGTAGGACTGTCCTTTTGATGAAGTGGGCTGCATGCCATGTGGAGCACATTATACTTTAGCATCTTTGCTGCTCTAACCAATTTATCCTGAGTTCATAATTTATACTCAAATGTGCCTATAAGAATTTGTAATGGAGATCGCTAATATAAACTTAATAATATACATGTTTTTTATTTCACTTCTTTGGAATGTTTCTAAGAATGAGTTAGCTAAAAATTTATCTTGATTTTTTTCTTTGTAAATGTGTCTTGGGACTTATACTATATATCAAGACACTGGAACACTTAAGAATTTTCTATTACCTTGGAACAGAAAAGTTAATTAGACCCAGATCTCCATTTGTTCTTCAGTACTTTGACATTACGAAGCATTTTTTTTTGTATCTAATTCTAGAGGTTTTTAAACATCATCAATATCATTATATTAAGAGCTCTCACATTTACTGCATGCTTATTACATTAACAACACATGGGCGTTGTTCTTTGTGTGCTTTTTTTTTTTCCTCATTTAATCTTTCCAGCAATTCTCTAGGGTAGGTGCTCACTTTCCATAAGAAACTTGTCAAGGTCACACAGCTAGTAGATGATGGAACTGAGATTTAAACTCAAACACTCTGACTGGAGCAATTTGAGAATGGAGAAATCCAGACCAGCACATTTCTGGTGCTAGATGTTTATCATAATCAACCCTCCTAAAGAATTTCAATCACTTTGAATTTTAGTTTTCCTGCCTGCATGTATGGTAGATATAGATGAGATCTAGGAGTTTTTTTTCAACTATTACATCAATCAAAACCTATTTTTAAATGGTTTTGAAAACAATAGTAAACTCCAAACCTTTCTGCCATGCACTTTATTGATCCTGTATTTTTGTAGCAGAGCAGTTAGGAAGTAGCAAGTCTTTCTACCTTCTTGCTCACTCATGCAAACCTGTTACTGTATAACAACTCTCAAGCCCAAGAAGTATTTGTATTTGGTGTTGGGGCTTAGGGGAAATAAAAATTTTAGAATACTTGAAAAAAATCAGGCACACTGAGTCTATTCCTGTTATGTTTTACTGATTCCAGTTTTATCTATCTATCTATCTATCTATCTATCTATCTATCTATCTATCTATCATCTATCTATCTATCTATCTATCTATCTATCTATATCTATCTATTTCACTCTACAACAGCATTGTGTACATTTTCTCATGACTTAGAACCTCAGACTTTCTCAAGGAGATGAAAGAATATCTGATTGAAAATTGCTAGCATCTTTCTCCCATTCCCTGCCCTTGCCTCCACATCATTGCCCAAGCTGTAGCTTGCTACCCCTGCTGGCAAAACTTTGGCTCATGAGCTTATGTCTTCTCACTCTGGAGCTCCCACTGCAGGTAAGTGAATTATTGAGCCTGATCATTTTGACATAGGATTTGAGGGATGGACAAGAGGAGGGACGAGGACTGAGCTTCTCTTACAAGTCCCAACTCTTCCCTCAGAAGTACAAATGCCTTAAGCAAAGATGGGCTCAGAGCTCTTGACTTTCATTTAAGGATATTCATCTTAGGCCAAGAAAAGGCAACTCATGTAGAAACTAGAGAAAATAGCAGAAAAGGATTTCCCAGCATACTGATTACTCCCTCCTTTTCCTGCTCTTTCTACTACTAAATGACTTTATTGACCTCACCCTTCTTTTCCTTCTCTTTTTAGATTTTGTTTTCAAGTTTTTGGGAAAATTTTCTGTTTTTATGATTGCAGCTTAGGTCTTGTAAGGCTGCAAAATATTTTGGGACATTGCATAGTTTTTATTTTTTTAAATTAATTTTAACAGGACTTCAGGTCATCTTTGTAGTTGGGAGCTCTCTGATGTGTGGAAAAGACTATACATCCTGGATCTTGTTGAAAATATAGTAGGATGTTTCTCTTTTCCTTTCCTGCTTAGATTATTAAAAGGTCTTCCCTTTCCTTTTTCAAATATGTAGGACCAGGCAGCTTTATTTGCAAAACTTGGGACACTTCCCTTTACGTATAAGGCTTAACTAACTATACAGATCAGTACCTTACTTTGGTGTAATTAATGGGCAAAAACAAAGCTCCTAAAGAAAATGTTTCTTTTTCTTCTTTGAAATTCTAGAGAATGAATTGAATTAATAAAGTCAAATTACTTTTGTTACTGCCTCAAGAGGATTTTATTGAATTATATCCATTCAACTTACTGAATCTTTGCTACACATTTATATACCTCCCTTCTGGACTCATAAAATATTTTAATTATTATAAATTTGCTATCAATAGATGTAAGAATAATTGGTGCACAGGCGCATACAAAGTAGGAAGACTATATTAAATTGAACAGAGCTAATACAGAGTTTAGTTTCTCAGACAGTTCATGAAACCAAGATTAACTCAGTGAAGAGATTCTTTTGCTCCGCTTAGATAAATATAAGTATATCTTTCTAAATCCTGATCCTCTTCAAAAATGAGCATTTTTTGACTGCTTGCCATTCATTCTGTCTTTCTTGTACTTAGGGTCACCCATTGTCTTAAAAATCTTGAATTCTTTAAGCTTCCAGCAAAGAGAACTTAAGAAAACTTTCATATAGTCATGTATACCTCATTGACAACTGTGGATCAAAGGGCTGAAAAAAAAAAAAGCCCCTTCAAAGACCATCTAGTTTATTACTTTACTTCTAACCAAAATAATCTTTAAATTGTTCCAGGAAGATGGGTATAAATTCTTTTATTTTAAAGGACACAATCATAGTTTCTCTTGGAATTCTGGGTGACATTTATCAACTGTCTTTGCCTCAGATGACTCATTGATCTTTGCCCTAAATCCCATAGGTTACAATTTAAAACCATTTTCTGTTGTACCATCTGTGAAGGCGGTGAAGGCCCACATGCTACTAGAGTTACTGTCGTTCCTTATGAAATCAAAATGTTAAAGTTTGAGGGGATCTCAGAGTTTATCTGATTCAACATTCTCTTAATGCTAGATTCTCTTTTGCTCTAGTATTTTTAGTGATAAGATCTCTAATTGTTAGATAACTCTAATCAGTAGCAATATCTGAGAATAAAAATACTGTTCCTTTTCTAAGATCAAAATTCCATTTTTAGACCATTTCTCTTACGTCTAATTCTCAGTTTTTGCAAATAACACCTTCGTTGCAGTCCTGTAAACCACATCTTAGTGAGTGGCAAGGATCTATCTGATTTCTCTCAATAGTGCCTCCTTTTTGTTGTTGTTGTGAGATGATGAGTATTATTCAAGAAAATTGAAATATGAAAATTGAACATATTCAAACAATTTAGTTTGTGCCTTGGGAGAGGAGAGGTCCGTTCTGGAAATGACAGAAATGTTTCAGGAAAATTACTTGTTTGAAGTAGCACTTTGTAGTTAAGTAGTACTTTATATTTTTTAAAAGCATGCTCATATTAATTGTCTCATTTAATGTGCACAACCAACATATGCATTGGGTAGGGCATATATTATTAATCCGATTTGACAAAACTGAGTCTTAGAGAGTAAGGGAATGACCCAAGGTCATAAGTCGAGATGGAGGCAGACATCCATCACCCTTGCAATATGTTTGAGGGAGCTCTAACTCAGATAACACTTGGGAAATTTCAGGGATGAGAATTTAGATTCCAGGAGACTGGAGAAATTATTCATTTTCTCAGCCTGATTCAATTCCAGCAAGTAGTTATAACATTTTTGAGAGCCTGTTCACAGTTTGCATTATCTGTTCTGGCTACCTAGAGTACCAAGGTATCGGCGAGCCCACTTTGGTCTGATACTACCAAGTCCATCCTGCAGCCTCCATATATCCTGCTCAAGTATCACGTGTAAAGTAGGTTATCAACTCGGATGCTGGGGAATGTCACTGACTTATCAGCATTGACCCTCACTACATGCAGATCAACATCAATAAGACGGATGACGTTCCGATACCTAATTTAATCTGGTGTTAAAATTAGTTTTAAATACTCCGGTGCACTGTTGCTGGGAGTGTAAAATTGTGTAGCCGCTATGGAAAACAGTATGGCAGTTCCTCAAAAAATTAAAAATAGAACTACCATAAGATCCAGCAATCCCACTTCTGGATGTATATCCAAAATAATTGAAAGCAGGGTGTCGAAGAGATATTTGTGTGCCCATGTTCATAGTAGCATCATTCACATTAACCAAAAGGTAGAAGCAACCCAGTGTCCATTGACAGATGAAGAAACAAACAAAATGTAATACATACATACAATGGAATATTATTCAGCCTTGAAAAAGAAGGAAATTCTGACATATGCTGTAACATAGATGAAACTTGAAGACATTATACTAAGTGAAATAAGTTGGTCACCAAAAAATTCAATACCACACGATTCTACTTCTGTGAGGTACCTAGAGTAGCAAAATCATAGAGACACAAAATAAAACGGTGGTTGTTAGGGCCTGGTGGGAAGAGGGAATGGAGAGTTATTTAATCAGTATAGAATTTTAGTTATGAAAGGTTAAAAGAATTCTGGACATTGGTTGCACAATGATGTGAACATACTTAATACTACTAAACTACACACTTAAAAAGGTTGAGGAGGTAATTTTTTTTAAGTTTTATACATTTTACCACAATTAAAAATAAATCGAGTTTAAACTGCAAGCAAGAAGGCAGAAGAATAACAATAAATGTTCATAAAATAAGGGCCCATATGATAAGAACATCAGAGAAGATATACATTTAGTTTATTTTAAATAAAACTATCATAAAGTATGAGAGGCACAAGGTAAACAAGAGGAAATTAATTACAAGAAAAAGACTTAATTACTAATTGGAGAACATGTCCTTGTATGCAGAGTGTGGGCATGATGATAGATTGAATATCGGATGGCCAGACATGTGGTTTCATATAAATGAAATGACTGTTGGTATCATTATTCTTATAAAAGAGAAACTACTAAGAATGTAAAACTCTTAGTTGAGGTTTTAAGGGCTATTGTATATGTATTTTGTATATTTCATTTGCATATGAGTTAAAACTTCCTCTGAAATAAGTAATATCAATCTAAAACAATGTAAACTTGCATATTAATTCAGAAGATTCTATTATTTCATGATCAGTTTATGTTTTTACATCAAAAACTTCAGAAACTTTACTTAGCAAATAGATGAATATGTTGATGTTAGGAGCTAGGATTTTCAGTAGGAGATTTTAGAGCAGGTATCAAAGCAGAGAAGTTAAATAAATTCCTATAATCCTAGAATTGAATTGGAAGTCCAGTTTGAACTCATGATGAGTTTTTTCATTATATATTATTTCATTATATATTATCAAAATAATCCAGTGGGGTAGAGGAGTAGTGTGGGTAGGAATATGATGCAAACAACACTGACCGGGATTTAGTAAATTTTGAGTCTGGGTGATGTGTTAATATTGGGTGATGTAGGTTCAATGTTCTTTATACTTGTCTATTGTTGTGTAAGCTTGAAATAGTCCATTATGAAAGATTTAAGACATGAAAAAAGAAACATCTTTATTTGAAATTTACATTACTAATACTTTGCTTCAAGTCTTCTGGCTTCTGTTTTTCAAAGATTGAGCCTTATTTTTTGTTAATAATATTTCCAGATTTCAGATATTTACTATTAGAAGATTTTTAGAATGGCAGAAGGGGGCAGTATTCCCATGGCTATCTTTTGATGCTTTTTATTTCTTTTGTCAACTTTTTACTTAAACATTTTATAATGTCATTTTGGTGAATAGTGTAGAAATGTACTTATTTAAATCTTCACAAATAATGTAAAACACAAGAAATTATATAAGCACCGTCTTCCATTTTAATATCTAAAATCTGTTTTTTCTCTGAGATTGCTGTTTTTTATTCTTCGTATATTTATTGATATGAAAATATAATTATTATTGAAATAAAACTGACCCAGAAGTCAGCATACTATCATATTGCTTCATATTGTCTTGCTGAAACTCAACTGATACCTGGTCTTATAGTGTTTTTTTTTTTTGTATTAAGTAGAATTCTTCCATTCCTATATTACTTTATTATAGCAAATAACACTTATATCATCTCACAGAGCTCATGAAATTTTGATGATGGCTGAAATGCAAGCTGTTGAATAATTGCCTTAATCGATTTGAGTTAATCTTTAATATTGACGTCACATTCCATTATGTGACTCTCTATTCAGGAGATGGTTTTCCAGAGGTTGATTATTTGCTTTATTTTGTTGCTTATACTTCTACTTTTCTGTTGCTAAAAAGGGAGGTAAGCTGATGACTTACAGCTCTCTAGCTCTATTTAAATCTTAAGAAACCTTGAAATTATCATTATTTAGATACTTTAAAATTATCTATGAATTTTATTTATATATTAGTTCTGTTAGAAATAGGTCTCGATAATTGAGAATGAATTATAATTTTTTAAAATAATTTTTGAATTTTTAAATTATAGTTGGCATGCAATATTATATTAGTTTCAGGTGTACAGCATAGTAATTAGACATTTATATAAAGTTACAAAGTTATATCACCCGGATAAATCTAGTACCCACCTGACACTATACATAGTTATTACAATAGTTACAAAATAGTCATGAGGATATAAAGTATAGCATAAGGAGAATAAATAATAATTTTAAGCTGCTTTGCCAAATGCAAAAATAATTACTCCTTTTACCTTCACTAAAATTGGATAGCTAGGCATGGATCTTTAAGAAACAATGGGGTCCTCACAGGATATGTGCTTTCATTTCATGCTATTGATTTTTTACAACTTGCAGCTGCAGAAAAAATAATTATTTTTAAATAGCCAATGTAAGTGTTGAAAATGAGATCCTTTTTCTTAGCTGTCAGAGTAACCATTTCCTTTGAACTGTGATTATAATCTGTTGTGACATATCACTTTGAGCCTTTTTTCTCCTGCATTCCAAGAAGGTTAAACATTACTGAGCATAAACCTCCTTCCAAAGAGTTTAGAAAAGCAAAAATTATACATTCTACCTGAGCATACACTTTAAAGTGGAGTTCCATGTACTCATTCAAAACTCATTTTGGAGTTTTGAAGACATGTTAGAAAAGTCATTCATTAGTCAGGATTCTTAGCACATTCTTCCATCCTTTTCTTTGTTGTTTTGTTTTATTTTTGTTTCCGTGAAACAGAAGGTTAGCCTCCCATTTAATAAAGTGTGAACTAGAGTGAGACTTGATTTCTTCCACTGATGACAAATTATAGAAGTTTGTGATTTTCACCAATAAAGAAAAACCACTTGGATTAAATAGCTTATTATTGATCTGCTTTTGAATTGTTATTGTCTATTTTCAGTAGTAAAAGTCTGAGTATGGTGGAAAGTTTTAGAATTCTGTGGCCTTCTCCTAAAAACTGGAATGGTTCTTTTTAAATATAAAAATAAACTGTTGGTCTGAGGCTGGGAGGTGAAGTGGGAGGATGAGTCAGTGGATATCAGGCATTGTCTGAATCTTTTAGCAATTACTTAGTGTGCGCTTTGCATTGTTAATTATTTTCACTAGTCCTTTTTATTTTCCTAGGTATATATAACTGAGTAAGAGAGTATTTTATATTGCTAACCACTGTAGAAGTATTTCAGAGTTGATATTTAAAAATATCTCTTTTATCATGGGGCAGATAAGTTGAAAAACAAAAGTACTTCTCAGAAGTACACGAAAACTGTTTTCCAAAATCATTTCTTCAGTGCAGTTCCATCTCTTGTTCTGACTTTAATGAGAGGAATTATGTCACCTTGGAAGAAAGAAAGAGACTGCTTTATGTTCTAAACCTTAGCCCTAGGGAATGGGGGATTTCAATAAATTTTTAATAATGACTCTCTGGTCTGTTTCTCCCTGCTCCCCCAAATTGTTATTGCTTGGCTATCATGGAGTAAGAAAAAGTTGTATGATGAGAAATCAGAGGAATAGAGAGAAGGAGAATCAGATGCTCTGTTATTGTGGCAAATTGACAAATTAGATTGTAATTTATATCTCTAGAAGTACTTTTCTTGATATTCTTTTGAAAGTTATCTATTCATCATGGCAACAGAAATGAAAAGTTTTTATATCATAGGCCACAAGACCACCGGGATTATTAATGGGCTCACCCAGTTTAATTTTGCTTGTATTAGGATTTAAACCTTTCAGCAAACATAAACATTATGATGGAGTGGCTAAGATTGTATATTCCAGAACCACACAACGTATATGAATGTAAATTCAGTGTTCGGCACTTACGAGCTCAGTGGCTTTGGGTGCTCTGAGTTATTCAGCTTCGCTGTGGCTCAGATCCCCCCATTATATAATGGGGGTCAATTTCATAATGTTACTGTGAAGACTCATTTTTTTATAGTGCTCAAAACAGTACTTGGCACATGTTGAGTGCTGTTTACTGTTATTACTTACCAACAACCTAGGTGTGGAATAGGGTCTAAAGTGTACTGGAGATACGGAGGTGAGTAACGTAAGGTCCTGGATCTCAGGGATTTTATAGTCTTGAGGAAGTGGATGAACAGATGGTTACAATGTAGTATGATAGAGGGTGGTGTTCTGAATGGATATTAAAGAGTCACTTATCTCAAAATAGGAAGTTCAGAGAAGGCTTCCTGGAAGAAGTGGTTGCTGAGCTAGGGAGCAGGATGTCCTAAAGAAGCAATGTGAGAGAGAACTCTATTCTTTCTGGAGAACTAGAAATGTTCCTAATGAAGTTGGTATAGTGTATGAGGCTAGTGATGGCTAAGGTCAAAAGGGCTCTGTTTGCCATGCCACAGAGTTTGGACTTTTATCTTTTGGCATTGGGTATCCCTGAAGGCCAGTGAATAAAGGGAGGGTTGGGATGAGAATTCCAGTTTAGAAAGATGAGTCTAGTAGTCATTGGATTGGAAGGATGGATACAAGGCTAGAGACAGGGAGACTAATGCTTTGGTCCAAGTAAGAAATTAGGGCCTGAATTAAGATAGTAACAATGTAGGTGAAAAGAGAGGAATTAAACTTGAGAGCTTTAAAGGATTCGAATACATATAACTTGGTACTGAACAATATGTGGGGTGAGGAGGAAGGAGAAATTATCTATATATTTTTAAAATTCATTTTTAATTTATTTTATTTTTGGGGTCTAGTCTAGCTAATGAGCAGATTCTAGAATCTTTCACTAACATGGGACTAAAGCAAGATCAAGGTGAGGTGTAGGGGAGGGGGAAAATATGTTGGATTTTGTATGTGCTGTTTTTGAAGTGCTTGTGAGACATCCAAGGAGTAATGTCTAGAAAGAAATTAATTGTATATCAGAATACGGAATTCAAAGGAAAAGGCAAAGCTGGAAAGACAGAATTGGTGGTCATTAGCACATAGACCGTTGTTAAAACTATGAGAGTGAATGAAGCTCAACAAAAGAGCCTGAAGAGTGAGAAGGAAGAGATCCTAGATAATATGCTGAAATTCCAGATGATAATATCTGAGGGTTAAGTGATGGAAGAGAAAGCCATCAGGACAGAACAAATAGAAGAAGCGATCAGAGAGGAAACCAGGGGAGAATGGGGTCACAGAAGCAGGAGAAGAGTGAATTCCAAGAAAGGAGTGGTAAATATATTGCCAGAAGTCAAGAAGGGTGAAGACTGAATTTGTGCTCTGAATTTTAAGCAACAAAGAGGACATTAATGTTTTCGGAAGAGGAAATTTTAGATGTATAATGTTGGGTGGAAACCAGGTTTTAGTAGGTTAAAGAGTACACAGGATTTTTGATTTCAAGATGGCAAGGAAAAACCTTTCAATTTCTGACTCTTCTTACAAAGTCATTCCAAAACTACAAGGAAAGCAAGAAACTGAAACATGAAGTCAGTCTTTGATGAACTGAGAGAATTTATAATCTTGAACCAAATATATGAAGATGAGAGCAAATGGAGATAGATAAATGACTTGGCTCAGAAGAGGAACGTTTACAGAGAATCTAACCATTGCCCCCTTCCCAGCACCACAGACATAGTCAGGACTGGGAATCACCAGGTTTTGTTGCAAGCGGAAATGAGGTGAGGACTGCAGATAGGAATTGTTTAAAAGTTTCCATAGGAGCATTTTGACCAGGCACCTTCTTTACTCAGTCAGACGCCTTTGTCCTCATTGCCACAGGGGACAAAATGTTTAATTTCTGAAGAACTTGAATCAGAGAGACTATGGACTTAGGAACAACAGGCATTGAGGAAGGCAGAAGTGAGGTATCGGATTGGTAAATTTGATAAGTCTTCTACATCTGTATATCCCCACCCTACTCCCACACCCCTGGTTCCAGAATGACAGCATCCAAGCTTATGCTTCCCCGGCAAGGGACTGACCTTTCTCTGAAGAAATCGAACCACCCCAAGGAAGATATAAATAGTAATGGGCATACCATAAAAAAGCCAGTTGCCACATAATCACCTGATAGTGAATCTTACTAGTTGGCAAAGTGACGAACATCATTCACTCATGCTTTGGTAAAGACCACTAGTTGGAGAAGCCTAAATCATATTTCTAGTGAATTTTTTAATATCTCAATCCTGAATGTGAATGGATGGCTAACCGTCACCAGATATTGAAGAAAGCCTCCAACATAAAGGAGAGAACAAAAAACCCAGACTAACAAAGAGAAAAAGAAGTAGTGACAAAATATGGAGATGAAGAAAATTCTTACTGCTCTCAAAAGGGTAAGAGAAGATTCGGCATCAGTTAAAATGTAAATTTCAAAAAAAAAATTAAAAAATTAAAAACTTGACCCTTAGGTAAATATAAAATGAGCATGTGTTAAATATTTTATTTAACTCATTAATTAATGGGAGACCCTGTCAGATAATAAGATCAATTTAAAGGAGAAACTGAAGGACATATATTTGGCTAAGAATGCAGAAATGAGTTTGCTAATAGATATAAAACAGTTAATATTCTATAGGGGAATAATATGCAACATTGAGGTTGTCAGTTTTGCTGGGTGGAAATTAAATCAGTTGAGTCACTGGGCAGATTTTATTTGCATTGCTATGGACAAGAATCATTTGCTTTATTGCAAGTTAACTTTACCCTTACAGTGTTGTAAAGTAGCCTAATATTATGGTCCTCAAGATATGTTTCCCAGTCCAGCAGAATCAGAATAGCCTGGGAACCTATGCTTTGTTCTCATCTACTGAATCAGAAATCCCAGGAGTGGAGTCCAGCACTCTGTGTTTTAGCAAGCCCTCTAGGTGATACTGATTGATATACATGATAAAGCTGGATGACCACTGACTTAGTAGAAAGTCAAAGGTGCTCATCCTGTAGAATTAGATAACCACTAGAGAGTTTACTAGACAGTGCTCAACACTGGATTGAAAGAATACCTAATAGTCTCTTTTGTCCATTTCCAAGTCTTGGGTAGTTTTTCATGACACATTGGTGAAGCAAAAATAATATGGAATTTAAAAGCAATTAGGAACAAAGAATAAAAAAGAACTCTTGGAAGTTAAAAATGATAGCAACCCTCTCCCTCACCCCAAAGCTTATGATTGAGGAAATTTTTCAGAAAGTAGAAAAAGAGAGAAAATGGGAGAGAAAAGATAAGAACATTATAGAATAGATCCAGAAGATTACATATCTGAAAAAAAGGAAGAGAGAAGAGACAAATGGTGAGGAAGAAATCATCAAAGAAATTAAGCCACAACAAATGTTCTCTGAACTTAAGGATGTGAATCCTTAGATGAAAAAGACCTAATGAGTGCCTAATATAATGACTGAAAAAAGACCTATCTCAAGGCACATTATTATATAATTGCAGACCACTAGGGATAATAAGATGATCCTGGAAGCTGAGATGGGGAGAGAGGGAGGGAGGGAAGAGAGAGAGAGAGAGAGAGAGAGAGAGAGAGAGAGAGAGAGAGAGAGAGAAAAGAAAGGAAGATGGAGCGAAGGAAGGAGGAAGGGAAGAGGACAATAAAGATACAGAATGACTTAAAATGGGTGTTTTTATTTTATGTAAACAATCACTCAGTAGAGTTGATTTAGACAAAGATGCAAATGAGAAAAAAGTCATTAGACTCTTAAAAAACAATACTGGAAACCTTAAAAAAAATGGAGCATTGCCTTTGAAATTCTGAGGAAAAATGATTTCTAACCCTGAATGTTATAGCCAAGCTGTCAGTAAAGTGTGAGGAAAAACACATTTTCATATTTGTTAAGTGAACTCTATCACTTGATTAATAGACAGTATGTTCTCTCAAATGATATAATAAAACAAGAAAGAGAAAGACATGGGATCCAAGAAACTGTAGCTCTAACACAGGAAAGAGATGAAAAGAATCTATAGGATGATGACAAAGGATGGCCTTAACATAATGTGCAGTGGACCTAGGGAGCAGCCAGCTGAGATGGGAGCAGAGGAGTGGAGGACTCCAGAAGAGATTGCTCCAAGAATAAAAATGGAACAAATTTGACCAAGTGGAAAATTCGCATTGAGTTTCACCAAGCTCTTGGTAGGTGTCAGAGAATAAAATAAACAGAAAGAAATGAGTCAATTAACTCTCTAAGAAAAACAAAAGTTTGAATAAGCAAAAATTGCAATTATGCTACTTGATTAAGCAGTGAATCATATTAACATGGAATTAATCATAAAATCACTGAGTATGGATTAAAGCAAAAATTATGCAAGAAAGGCGTAATCTTTGTCTACCACAATAGAAACTTAATTGATAGTATCTAAAATGAATGAGTCTAGAGATACCGGTATGTGCACAGTATATACAACTATAAAGACTGATGCTATAAGAACCAATGAGTTGAAGTGGTTGCATCTGGGAAGAGGGGGAGGAGAGACCGCTATTTCTGTGTATAATCTTTTTATTGATTAGGGTGCAAAGAGAAATGAAGTTTATTCTTATTCTCCAATCTCCATTTAACTCACTTTCTCTTCCTAAGGAAAAACTCAGGACAGGTTCCACAACTTTTCTGGTCACTCTTAGATAGTGGAAAGTCCTTGGGTCACTTTCAAGCATTAGGGATTTTAGCCCAGTCTAAAGATAACATAACTCCAGTCTGGTCTTGTGTATTATCAAAATTCCATATTCAAAGTTACTACTTCCTTTCTTCCCTCAGCTTGAGTCAGTTTCAGGCTGAAGTGCCAAAGGACGTGGTTGGCTTCTTCTCCTTTTCTTGCTCATTTTCTCCTTTACCCTCCAGTTGGTGCTGCCAACTGCTCTGTAATTGGCCCAAGGAGAAGAGGGGATTAAGGGACAAGGGCTTGGCTTTGCATAGCCCAGACAGTTGTGACGGAGCATGGTGCCCTCTGCATGCGTTGCAGTTTCTTTCACATGGAGAAATTATTTCCTTTGTGTATTTCTGCCTTGCCCTCGAAGTTCTGATGTTTCACCCCTCTATTTGGTTCCTTCTTCCATCCATAGGATCCCTTTGAAAAAGAAGTCTAAGTTAGCTTTCTCTCTCTTGGGGCTCCCTCTCTCAGGTCCCCAAAAAAGCATGTGCCTTTGCCTTCCAGGGAGGGGCATCTCAATTCTGGTCAGCCCTTTTGCTCCCGCCATAGTCTTCACCTTTAGACTCTCTTAGTGAGAGTTATAGTCCAGTCATACATTCCCTAAACTCAGGGGAGACATGTTTCATCCTTCAAGAGGTCTCCTGAAGTCCTCTTTCTTGGTTTAAGGTACAGGGTAAGCACCTCAAACCCTCTTTTAAGAGGACATGCTCAAGGCATCAGTAGCTTTCTCCAAAGCAATC
The DNA here is from genome assembly GCA_004027375.1 of Macroglossus sobrinus. Lineage (NCBI taxonomy): Eukaryota > Metazoa > Chordata > Mammalia > Chiroptera > Pteropodidae > Macroglossus > Macroglossus sobrinus. The sequence goes on along the minus strand of PVKZ01000043.1, from coordinate 2,667,354 downwards.
TTTTTCTTGGTTTCTGGCTTCATCTACCTCTCTTAGAGTGGGCAGTGGTCTCTTGTTGCTCTACTTGATGTTATAGCCATTTAACATGGCTTTCAGGGATGCTCTAGCACAGTTCCTCTTGTGTATTTATGGGGAAGACTAAGATCTACACATGCTTCTTTATTGCATGACTGGTCTTCAGCTGACGTCGAGGGTGTCTCACCACATGAGTTCAGCAAGAACCTGAAATGGTCTGTTTAACAAGGCAAGTCTACTGATTGGTTGTATTTTCAGGCCAATGTCAAATTATTCTAAAAGTTTCTAAGTACTCTCAATTTCTTTTTACCTTGTAGCATACTAGTAAAAACAGTTCTCAGACTGGCACCAGCTCATGGGTATATTTTGAATTGTACTGTTCTAGCACTTTCCTCCAGGATGGGAGAATAGTGGCACTTATTGTATTCTTTGCGGCCTTTGGAACATCAGCTAAAATAGACCAAAAAACGTTCTAGTTTAATATCGCATTATAACTATAATAGCTCTTCATTAACTCACATATATTTTTTACATGTCTGCTCTGTCACACAGATCCTGTAAAAATAGAGCTCCCATTCAAAAATGGAGGGAGAGATAATAAATAACTTAATGTATGTTATGTTTGGAAATGATAAGTAATGTGAAGAAATATGATTGGGATGGTATTCAGTAGTTTTATATTGCATGGTTAGGGAATGTTTTTTGATAAGGTGACATTAGATTAGAGACCTGTATCGGTGACAGAACCATGTATTTGGGTGAGAGCCTTTTAGGCCAATAGCTTTTTAGCATTATTTGCTTCTTAACTTTATGGGCATGTCTTACTTTAAAAAAAAGAAAAAAGAAAAGTCAATTTAAAAATGAATGCGAAAGGAGTACATGGAGAGAATATTTGTAGATTACTGTTTAAAGAAGTTTGCCTAAGATGGGAATGAGAAATTTAGACAGTAAGCTAGGGAGGATGTAGGATTCAGGGAGGTCTTAAGATAGGAGACATTTGAGATGTTTTGATGAGAAGAAAGGGGAATCGTCTCTGGGTCTGGGCTGAATGAAGGTGAAAGTAAGAGCAGAAATAGATACATTCTGGGATCGAATGAAGTTAAATAGGAGCAGTGCTGAGCACCCAGTTGATGTTAACTTCTTTTACTTTTGTTGAAGGATCAAATTGTGTGGCTGAAGGATGTTTTTAAAGCAAGTTTAAGCAACTTAGGATCAGGAGTTAAGGTGAATGTTTGGCTGATTCAAGAATCAGGATGGAATTGATAGATCTAGAGAAGATGGCCTGGATATTGATGTCAAGAGAATTTTTGAAATGTTGCATCATGGAATTGGATGAGAAAGAGCAGGAAATCACTGGGCATTCCTGGCCTCAACCAGGAACAAAGAGGATTGGAGGTCTGATGAACTTGAAAAGGAGTGGGAGAATTGGAGAGCCAGAAATTTAAGGTCATATAGTTGAGTTCGCATGAGAGGTCTCAGAGTTTGTGTTCAGTTCTAGGTGATGTCATTGTCCTAAGAGAAGCCCTGGGGCAGAAGAGGAGAGAATATAGAATTTGGAGTTTTAAGACTTAGATTTAAACTGGAACATCATAGTTTTCTTTGATATAGAATGAGATTAATAGCAATATATACTTGATAGGAATTAAATGAGATATTTTGAGCTATAAAATTCTCCGTAGTTTTATGATTGACAGGGATTTTAGGTGGTACGATGGTGATAAAGACAGGTGAAAAGACAGTAAGATGGCTGATTCATGGCATATTCTCATTGGTGGCTCTTGCAGGCCTGGTGTTATTAATTTATGAATTAATCTGATAAGCACCCACAACTCCCAATTCAAAACAAAAGCTAGGACTTTATCAGTATGCTCTTCCAGCCGCTTGACTCTCCCTAATCTAGGTAACCATCATTCTGAAACACCTTTATCATTCTAGATTCCCTTTTCACAGTTTATTATATCTCTATGTATTCTTATGAAGTTTATATTTTAAATTTTTAGTTTTTAATAAGACATTATCATGCTTTATGTAATTATTTGGAACTCATTTTTTTCACTTAATATTACATTGCTAATATTCAACCATATCGTTATGGTGTATTCATTTTGATGTTTGTGTGAATGTACCGCAGTTTGTTCATTCACTCTCTTATAAATATGCTTTTAGTTTCAGGTTTTGCAAACCATTTGAGGGCTCCTCCAAGTTTTCTTTACATGCCTCTTATTCTGCAGGTGCAAATTTTTTTAGGTCTCTGATTAGTGGAAATAGTGGAAATATAAATGTATACATGGAAATATACAAATATACATTTCATAGGGTATACATGAAAGTTAAACTTTTGGAAACAATGACAAACTTTTTCAAAGTTCTTGAATCACTTATACTTCCACCAGCTATGCATAAGCAAGTGTTAGGAGCCATGTTCTTTTAGGCACTGAGAAATATTAGACTTTAATTTTTTTTTACCTGTTGAATACATGTACTGTGTTATCTCACTGTGAGTTTTACTCTGATCTCTAATGATGCCAAACATATTTTCATATATTTATTAACCATATGTGTTTCCATTCTTACAAAATGTTTGTCCATTTCATTCACCCTTTTTCTTATTTGGTTGTGTGTGTCTTACTGATTTCTAGGAATTCTTTATATATTTCTGTTCACTGTGTTTTAATGTAAATTACAATATTTTTCATTGGTTGGTTATTCTTGATAATCTCTTATCCCTAACTCATACTTTTGATGGCCCTTTCCCTTTCTTTAAACATATAAAGTATATTTATTTTATGTTTAATATCCGATAATTAATATACCTAACATTTTTGTCTATGGGTTTGTGTATGTCTTTTGTTTCATAGTCCCACTTGTGGGGCCTTGTTTCATTATATGTTTTGCAACTTAAAAAAAATAAGGTATAATTAACATACAACATTATGTCAGCTTCAGGTGTACAATATGATTTGATATTTATATATATCGCAAAATGATCACCACAATAAGTCTAGTTAACATTGTCGCCATACATAGTTATAGAATTTTCTTGTGATGAGAACTTTTAGGATTTACTCTTAGCAAATTTCAAATATGCAATAAAGTATTATCAACTATAGTGTCCATGTTGCGTATTACATCTGCATGACTTATTTATTTTATAACTGGACATTTGTACCTTTTGACTCCCTTCACCCATTCGCTAACCCTTTACCCTTGTTTTGCAATTTTTTATCACAGTCTTTTGTTTGCTGGAACTTTGTGGTAAATTTTGAGGCTTTCTCCAGAAAGGGTCTTCTTTTATTTCTGCCAGGCTTTATTAACCATGGGGGGTGTGTGGGGGAAACCTGTCAGTGTCAGAACTTTTCATATGGCATAGGCACTTGCGGTTATGAAAATGTATTTCTCACTCCATCCAGCTTCAGGCTTGAGACAGGCAAATTGCTATCTCAGGATATTTTGTTTTGTTTTCCTAGTTCATACTTTTCCTGAATTTATTTGCAAATGTTCCTATCATATTTGTCTGTGTCTTCTGTCTTTGCACAAATGCTTGGCCTTCAAGAGGGAAGTTTTAGGTTATAGGGGTCCATGTATCATCTCTATATTTGTGTTTTTGCTTTTTCATCTCTCTTGGTTTTTGAAGATTTTCTTTATTTTCTTGCCATCTCACTGATGTATGTATGTATGTATGTATGAATGTATGAATGTATGTGTGTGTGTATATATTTAGCCAGCATTTTTCAGTATTGTGTAGTAGGAAACCTTGTTAGGATGCCAAGTCTGCAACATATCTGAGAAACCATTGCTTGTTTTTGTACGACTAAAGAGGTTCCCCTAACTGGGTCCTCTTAGATCAGAGCTATATGTACCACCAAGTTCTAGCTTGCATCCCTAGAACCATTGAGCATTAAAAAATCTGGATGTCATTGTCAAAGTATACTCCCACCCTCCCCCACCCAGGGAACCAACACATGACTTTGAGTTTTTCTTTTTTTACAAGTGTAATTTCGTTTGTACTTGGGGCTTTGCAGTACATTGAGCCAATTGCTTCTCGTCTCTTAGTATTAAAGTAGATGATACAGCTTCTTCATTTCCCGTAGATAGTAGAGTTCATGATTACACAGGGTGTTGAGAAATACTCTGGTGACTCACTTATTTTCAAGTCTCAAATTTTAGTACATATTTATTTTTTCAGTTATGCCAAATCAACTTTCTAGTTGCACAATGTTTTGTTATAACTTGGAGTTGAACATAAAATATCAAATAGAGAAAATGTTGACGCAATATTTTCATGACAAAAAATCCTGATAAACTATAAAATAGCAGTTGTGGTTGTCAAGTTATTTAATTTATTAATTTTATTTATTGCTTTGGTAATCAACAACTTTCTAAAAAAATGTTGAAGTTCAGAATAGACCCCTATCTTTTTTTTAGAGGGGAGGATGAGTTAGGGCATTATGAGATGATATTTTCTGTTTTCTTTCTTACATGTGATACTCAGTACATTATATCTCTAATTTATTAGCTTTTAAACTTAGTTTGGGATAAATATATTGTATAAACAGGCTTTGTATAAGATGTAAGTAAAACATTAAAGATATTGGAATTTCAGCATCAGAAGAACATTAGAGATGATGGACTCATGGACAATTTAGGAATCTCAGAAGTCATCCAACCTGGTTTGTCACTTTGAAGAAACAAAGTGACCCAGAAAAGTGACCTGAGATGCCAAATGTCATATATCCCTTTACTTTCAGAGTCATAACTGGAAGCAGGACCTCCTAGTTGAGCACAGTCTTTTCTGTGCTGTATTGTCTCCCTCTTTATAGCATTTAAAGATTTTTTTATATCTATAAATGAAAAAATGTGTATTTACATATTTTGTTAAATGAACTGACCCTATGTTTAAAATTAATTTAGGAAACCAGACATTTTATATATTTTTTAAAAAAGTATATAATAATCTTTAGAATTTATGGGTGTATTAAGCAGGCAACACAGATATCTTAGGTTTATTTCTATAATATGTGTAATAACCATGACTCCAGGCAAACTCATCCATTTATTAGAGCAAAAGAATCAGGAAGTCTGAGATCTAGACGTTTTGGGATTCTAGGGAAGTGAAAAATAGCTTCTTCTGAAACAAAAATGCTGCTTTTTATAAACAAATGACTATCATTTCCTGTTTTTTAATCCTATTAAACACTATTTTGAAATATCAGCAGCTCTTTGTAGCTCCAGAGATAACCATAATTAAGTAAAACTGTACAAGAAAAGAAGTTAGGAAGTCACACAGACATTTCACATCAATGGCATTTTTATTGTTGCAATAACTAATGATGATAATGGCAATGTGGCATTTCTTAAGCACTCTGGTGAGCTGGGCACAGTGCTAGGCAATGGACGTTAGTTAATTTAATCCTGACAGCAACCCTAGGAAGTAAAATTTCTTTATAGATGAGAAAACCAAAGCTCAGAAAGGTTAAGTAGCGTGTCCACAGTCAAGTAGCTAATGAGTAGTGAAGCTGGGCCAGGAAGCACCTGATCTGCCAAACTCCAGGGCCACGTCTAACCTCTAACCTCAGTTCTCTGTTATCTTGCTGATGAGCTTGCTGAGAACTGTTTCATTTCTAATGGTTAGGGAAGTTTTACTGTGGGTTGTGAGACTATGTTATGCTTTAAACCTCTTTTTTTCCAAGACAGGCTTCAGGGCAAGTGTAACAGGTAATGATCGTGGAGAAGAGGAGACTAAGTAAGAAGAAATTATTATTGAATGAAAGAAATTAATATTTACGCAGTACTTAACGTATATTTGACAGTATAGACATTTTTGCAAAATCCACTCACTATTCACATGTCCGTTCCACAAATATTTACTGAGGGCCTGTTGTGGCTGTGTCACTAGTTGTGCTAGGAACTGCGAACAAAACAAAGTTCCTGTAACCCCGGAGCTTATTATCCAGTGGGGGAGATAGACAACATGTTACATTTAACATGTAAATATATAACATGTCAGGTGGTGATAAATGCTATGGGGAAACCGAAGCAGGTAAGGGGTATAAAATAAGTGGGTTAGTGAGGGAGAACGGTATTATATAAGGTTGCTTAGTAACAACTTCCTCGAAAAAGATGGCATTTGAGCAAAATTCTAAAGACAGATCATGACACTTTGTAGGCCATTGTACAGGCCTTGGATTTCACCCTGAGTGAAGAGAGAAGCTACTGGAGGGTTTTGAGCATAGGCATGATGTACTTTCGACTTGTACTTTTAAAGACTTCATCTAGCTTGTATGGAGAATAGATTGTTGAGGGATAAGGAGAGAATGTGACTTAGAATTAGAAGTCATTGTCATTTTTTTAGTGCATAGTGTATGTATATCACTTCTAATTATTTAAGTAATCCGATTGAACTAAGTTAGCCTGTGCAGCAAATGTTAGGACCGAAAAGCTCCTAGTAGCTTAGAGATTTGACTAATGCCTCACAGCTATGACTGTAGGAACTCTCTATCAAACTGACAATTTTGGCACAACTCTTTAAAATGACAATTGTCATTTAGGGTGTCCTCTGTATGCCATATTTTGTCCTAAGTGCCTTGAATATGTTATCTTTGAGTAGTAGGTCATATTCTAGTTTGTAGACGAGGAATTCAACATTCATAGAAATTGTGACTTAATGACTTGCAACAAGGCCTTAATAGCTCTTAAGGGGAAGAACTGAGAACTGAAGCCCTGATCTGTGGACGTCTTAACTATGGTAAGGCAAAGAATGAACAAAATTGTGAACAATTTTACTCTACCTTTCTGCCTTTCCCCCCTTGGCTTTGATTGCTTTCAGGTGATCCACACCATCCTTTTTGGAGGAAATTGTCTGATATTACTAATAGCTCAGGATGCCTTTGTATATTTTATTATCCTTCTTATAGGTATGTGCATTTTATAGGGAGAGGAACATTGAAGAGTAAATCTCTAATGGGAGAATTTCAAACCTTGTGGTAAGATTTTCTGACTCTATCAGATCACAGTTTTTGGTAAGATTTTCTGACTCTATCAGATCACATGAAAGATTGTGTTGTCCCAGGAGAAGCAGGAAGACAGGTGACATCTATCTCCATGACTCAACAGAGGTGATGATGAGCCTGTCCTCTGAACTAGAGAAGCGAGGAGTTGATTGTCACATTTAAATTCAAAGCATGTACCCCAGGCAGTATTTCTCTTGAGTAGTATTATAAATTAGGGCCAAGCTGTGTTTCTGTTGGTACAGAGATTCATATGACTCCTTGAATCTCTGTCTCTGTGATGGTCAGAACTGTCTCTAGGAAAAGTTTTGAGATGGACAAAGTTTATGTTGTTTTACTTCTAGGAGCCTCAGTGTTCCCTCTTATCAAATTTCTTTAGGATGTAATCCGCTGACCTTATTTATACCAAAATATAAATGACTGATATCACTGTTTTCTATCTTTTAGAAGCTTGGTTAGGAATAAGAAGCTTTAAACCAAAAGAATCATTATCATTGGAATTTTAGACATTAGTGTGCCGGTAATGTGAAAGGTAAAAAAATTTTTCAAAGTCCTCAAAATGACATACTTTTTGGTATAACAATAATCACTGCTTTTTAAAGAAGTCTTTACCTGGTTTTCATTTTATCTTTTCATCTTAGAATGAAATGCTATAAAAATATTTTGACTATTATGTGCTAGGCAGGCATTATATTAGATACTTTACAAACATTATATCACTTTAGTATTGCCTAAAAGACAATGAAGTAGGTATGATTATCTACATTTAGAATATAAGTCAGAGAGGTTAAATAACATTCTCATTGTAGTATGGGTGGCGAGTAATGGAGGAAATACCGTGGCCTTCTAACTCAGCCTAATTAAAGTCCTTCATAGTCCATCTTTCCATTAAATTATATAGTGTATGCATTATAGCAGTTGTTGTTACTTCCCTGAAATGTAGTAAAGGTGAATTGTAAAATGCTTATAAAGTAATATTGTAGCCAACTGTATTAGTTAGAGTTCTCCAGAGAAACAGAACTGATTGCGTGCGCCACACACGCGCGCGCGTGCCCTAGGGTTTTGCTTCATGTTACTGTGGGGCTGGCAAATCCAAAAGCTGTAGGGCAGGTCGCAGGCTAGAAATTCAGATGAGAGTTGATGTTGCCCCATTGAGTCTGAATTCCATACAGCATCAGGCCGAAACTCAGGTAGGATTTCTGTGTTGCAATCTTGAGGAAAATTCCTCCATCTTTGAGAAAACTTAGTCTTTGTTTTAAGGCTTTTAACTGCTCGGGTGAGACTACCCACACTATGAGGGTATTCTCCTTTACTTGAAATCACATCTTAAAAAAAATATACCTCTATAGCAACATCTAGCTTGGTGTTTTTGCCAATAACTGGATGCCATGGCTTTGCCAAGTTGACACATAAAATTAATCATTGTACCAATAAACAATGATTTTCATTGAATAGATTTTTGAAGGTCTCTGGTTTCTTCACCTGCTAACTTTCCAGCTGGTTCCTGTGCTGTTGACACAGGCGTAGGACCAGTTCAGGAGGAAACTCAGCTGGGCACAAGGGAATTCATTCATTCTGTGGTGTTTCTGATAGAATTCATCATATTGTTTTGTGGACATGGATTCATATCTTTAAAATTCTTCTTGGTTTTATGTTATTGTTGGAGGAAGCTATGAGACTGGCTGAGAAAGCACCAGTTGAGAAAGGGAGGAGAAAAAAAAAAAACTTAAGCCAAATTTCAGGGTCAAGAGTGCAGCTGGGAAGGGGAGGAAGGTCAGGGGATTGAATTCACACAAATAAATGTACAATAGGACTAAGGGTGGAGCTGCAGAAGTAGAGCACAGGATTATAACTGATAAAAGATCCCTGCCATGGGCACTGTAAAAGAATGAATGAATTTGCTTTATATGCCCACTGGAGTTACCTATTTTCTTCTTGTAGACAATGAGAAGTCAGAAAAATTGAGTATTGCTATTTTTTTGTTTTGTTTTTAAGGCTCATAAAATGTTACAGGAAACATGTAAATGACATGTCTGTTATATTTTCTAGTACAACTCCTCTGTGAAAGGGGGTGATGAAAAAGATGGCGTATGCACTCTTATTCTCTGTGTGTATAAGAAAAAAGACAAATGAAGGATTGGGTGGCTCAGTGACGCTTTGGTACCAGCATGCTGCCAACTCTACAGACCCTTGCATAACACTGACCAGCTGCAGCTTCCCTAAGGGGCAGGTTTCCATAGTCACACTCTGCAATGGCTGAGAGCAGGTCTGGAGTGGGAGGGAAATATGGGTCTCTTGGAGGTTGATGTCTAGCCGGCTTTTTACCTTAAACTAGTCAGTCACCAGGCACTTGGTGGCTTCTCAGAGACACAACTGGGACCCACATATTTTTCTATTGCTCTTCTCTGACTCCCCATTGTTACATTTGTGTGTGACTTCCAACCTTTTTCTCACTGCTAGGTAAACTACCTTAACTTCTTACTCTATCAGCTACAGGCCAGACTTCTTCTTGCCTTCTCTTTTTCTAGTCTCTAAATATTTCTCAGATCCATCCTTTCCTTTCCATCCCTAATATCAGTGATTGAGTTTAGGCTGTCATCATTTGCTGGACTATTATAATAACTGCCCATTAATCTTGTCTGAGGTTGACCTCTCTCCAGTCCATTCTCTCCTTGGCTGTCAGGGAAAACTACTTCTAACCCTTCAGCAACAGTTTGGCTCCTATGAGATCAAGTCTAAGCTCTAGCATTGCATGTAGGCCCTTCATGATCTCTATCTACCGCCTGCTTCTCCAGCCTCTTCTGGTATCACTTCTACCTCATGCTTTCTAAGCACCTTATAATTTTCTCATGTCTCATTCTGGGGTTAGGTAACTCATAGGTCTCAACATCCTTCTCCCCCACCCCTCTATCTTATTAGCTACCTTAATACCCATTTTGGAATAAGGTAGCAATAAACAAGCAAGCAAACAAATGCATTCTCTTCTCTGGTTTTAGAGTAGTTCAAAGTAGCCTGAAAATGAAAAATGTTCTTAAGGGAAGGAGGATATGGAGGAGGAGGTATCTGCTGCTGTGGTGCTTGTGTGTGTGTGTGTGTGTGTGTGTGTGTGTGTGTGTGTGTGTGTGTGTTAAAGAGAGAGAAAATAGGGGGAGGAGTAAGACAGAAGGGAGAGAGAGAGAGACAGAGAGACAGACTCATGGACAGACAGATTCTGCATTACTAGCCCTATTTGGCGGAGCTTCCTTTCAGTCTACTTATATGAAATCCAGCTGCTGAAGCCAAGCTGCCAAACCAGTAGATTTATTCAACAGACAATCACTGGGGTTCACTCCCAAGAACTGAGATTCTAAGGTAGATGAACAGTCACACAGCAAGTTTGAAACTTATTCTATAAACTCTGATGTAAAATATATCACTTTTTTTTTTTTTTTTCATCTCAACTTAGGCTCTGACTCCTGGTCTCCTGTTTTGCCAGGCCTGGTGCTTCCCACTTCATCTGCCTCGGAGTTGTGTTAAGATTCTGGAGTCTGATAGGATGCCAAAGTTTTAGCAAATAGGAGCGAATATCTATGCCTCCAGATTATGTTGACATACCCCATGTGACTGCTCCCCAGGAGCCTTCAGGCTGCTTCTGGGTTACTCCCAGGACACAGGGATCTTTTGCAAGGTTAACCATGTTGTCTGCTCCCTTAGACATACCATACACACATCTCTCTCTGGGACTTCTTCTGGGATTCAAGAAGTCCTCTGCTCCTGGATCCACAGATGCTTCCTCTAGCTTAAGGGTGCCTCTTTTTATGTTGTGGGAAGTCTTTTTTTCAGAGCCCTCTGCCCTTTTCTACAATCTTAGCCTCAATAGTTTTAGGTTTGTGGAAAATAAAAACTAGGTGTGTTTGTAGGCTGCTCCTGTTTCCTTCCCTGACACAGAGCTTCCCTTAGGGATAAAGCAAGGAAGGAAAGGCCTAGGTTACCTTCTGAAAGAGAAATCTATTATAAAGACAAAATGAAACCTGAGGTAGCCTTTAGTGTAGATACAGATCGAGGCTTTGGACCACATAGTTGTTCTGGGTGATCTCAAGAACTCTTAAGACTGCGCTGTACAGCAGATCTTAGGGAAAACCCAAATATTAGTTAAGTGCATTTATAATATACTTAGCATTTATTCCCCAGAGGGGAGGCTGCAATTGGACTGAGTTACCACCATCCAGTAGGAAGCATCCCAGCTGGGAAGAGTTTTCTGGCAAGCTGGCTCAGACGCAATAGACCTCCTTGTGTCCAGGAACTGCTCCCTGGCCCTAATCAGGTGTGGCATATGGTAACAGGGTGATTTACATATGTGGAGCAAGCCCTGTTTTCCTCAGAAGTGGGCAGTGGAAGTACCAGACACTTAAAGTTTCATGAACTTAGCTTCTGTGCAATAATGAAAGCTTTTTTTTTTTTTTTAAATGATAAGGTAACTCTTTCAATTGATTGAAGTAGTAACTGAAGTGAGAAAATAACTATGTAAAAGCTATTATCAAAAGCAATTTTCTGAAGTCTCGTTTAACGAAGACAGATAATGAAAATGAAGGTATAAAGACAAAACCCTGCTTATGTTTCAAAAGGGAAGAATTGAATGTAATTGCTTTGTAAAGATAATATGTTTGTCTAGGTTTTGTTATTGTCTTCAACAATGGAGACAATGAATTTAAAAGTAAAAACAATAGAGTTTAAAAGAAAAAAGAGAGAAATGTATGGAAAAGATGCAAGATGTCCTAAAGAATTGAAGGTTCAATTAGCGAGCTTAGGGAGGATAGATACGGGAACTACACTGGCCTTATCTCCTGAGAGCCTTTGTTAGTATGACCTAGTTCCAGTAACTTCTAGTTTCCATGTCTCAGTTTGTTATTTCAAATTTCCTGGAGGGACAACCATATAGGTTCAGCTGGAGTTTGTCATCTACCACTGGATCACTCAAGTGTGAATAGGTAACGTCACTTAATGCTAAAATTTACTTATGCTCTCTACATATTGGATATTGCTCATAGTGCTTTTCAGGTATTATTTATTCTACCACAACACCCCTATGTATTAGGTAGTTATGTTTCCCATTACTCAGATGAGTAACCAAAGCCCAGAGAGACCAAGCAGTTTTCCAAGATTGTATAGCTTTGACCCAACATTCAGTTTTTGGCATGACACGCACATATCTTTAACTTTATGACTAGACAGGTTAGATGCTAGATGGAGTTCCGTCTTATACTGTTGTTATATGTTGGGTCACCACATGAGTGGTCATAGCCCCATCTTCTTTCCAGCAGAAGTTAGAATCATATCCTGGCTGTCTGAGGTCCTTGGTATCAAAGCCTTCTCCATGACTTAGAAAACGGTAGGAGAAATGTGTGGGAAGCCGAGTTGACTATGGGTAGGGTCAGGAGCCAAAAAAAAAGTGGGAATAAGGAGCAATAGTAATGGGCGGATGGTCCAATTAGATACATGAAGATCATGAGCCAGCATTTATTGATTCATACAGATCGACTCTATTTCTTCAACATTTGGAGTGTTAACCAGGGTTCTTGGGATAGGACAGAATGAGATCAGCACTCGGTTGTCACTAGAAACATGGCATCCCCTATTTCTGTTTGACACTAATTGAATTGAAATCTTTGGATAGCCCTCTTCTTTTTGTTTGTTTTATTCTCTCTCCTCTAGTTTTCTTCTCCTTATTTTTCAAACTGTCATCCCTTTTTATTGATTACTATTATGCCTACTTTTCTCCCCTGTGTTGTTTCTTTACTCTCTGAATGTAGCAATGCCACCCATCCCTTAATTTATGCCAGGAGCCCCAAACTCATATGCCTACAGGGTCCAGCTATTATAAATGAATAAAGTGGGCCAGGTAAGGATTGTGTCAGAGTGGAAAGCATATGTCCTTTCTACGACTAGCCCCAATGCTCCGCATCTGAATTTAATGTAAAATTCCCAATTTTTAAATGTTTATCATTAATTAGATTTTGAAATGGGAAGGTCATTCACAAAGCATTTATAGCAAGGTCCCCAACCCCCGGTCACAGGCCTGTACTGGTCCATGGCCTGTTAGGGACTGGGTTGCACAGCAGGAGTGAGCTGCAGGCCACCAAGTAAAGCTTCATCTGTATTTGTAGCCGTTCCCCAGTGCTAGCATCACCACCTCAGCTCTACCACAGATCATCAGGCATTAGATTCCCATAGGAACACCGGTCACTGGTACCAAATATGTTGGAGATCGCTGATCTATAGGATGACTCTCTCAGCAGGCAACAATTTTGGATATGATACTGTTGGAAGAGTGAAGTAGGGAACACCTGCATCTCCATCCTGGCTTCCAAGGGGACTATACATGTTCCAGTCTATTTCTCCCTCCTAACTGACTTTATACATATTTTTATGTATATCTATATTATTTCACTGGAAGACATTTTCCAGCCCATGTAAAGATGATACTATTTAATTATATGTTGGCTATTTATCACCTTTGCTCTCCCAGTTAGATTTTAAGCTCCTCCAGAGCAAAAGCCTATGGGTGCTTAAGACACATTTTTAAGTGGCTGACATAAATAAACATCCCTTTAAAGTATAAGATTAAGTATTCTCTAGTTAAAGGGATATTTTCAGTATTTGAGTTTGTCTTTCTAATGTATTTCTGTTTTGTGGGGCTATTTTCAGAGTTATGTTTGCTTTTCTTTTAGGCAAATTATTTAAAATTTCTTCCTCAGTTTGGAAAGACTGCAGATGTTCAAATGTAAATTAGTTCTTGTTGTCTCTATTTGTTTAATTTTAATATGATTGAATTAGGGTGGACTGCAAAAAAATAGATTTCTATGCTATTTTGAAAGATTTTTACAATTTTAGAAAAATTTGATATTTTGATACTTGACATCACTTTTCTTTTATTTGTAATCTGTTTGAGGAGAGGATTCATGGAGATGTAGGAGCACATGGAACCAAAGAATCTTAGAGTTGGAAGAGACCAGAGAGCAAATTCAACATTCCCCTCAGTGAAGGCTTGGTTCCTTGGAGTAGGAAGGTGCTCACTGTTACGCAAAGCAGTCTTTTCCACTTTTGAGGACTTGTGTATTTTTGGATGGTTTTTCTTGATTGTGAACTGACACCTGTTTGGTCATTTCCGTGCTTTAGGCCTAGTTCTGAGCACAGAACAAGTCTAATCCTTTGGGGCTCCGCAAAAGCATGGTAAGATCTTCGAGGGCTATGATTATGTTTTATGTTCCTCCCAGTGACTGGGACCACATTTTTAGGGCATTTTATAACACGCAGTTGAGAGCACAGGCTTTGGGGTCAAAAAGACCTATATGGAAATCTTTACTCCACCTCGTACTGACAGGATAACTGTGAACAAGTGACCTAATCTCTGCAAGCATGTGTTTCCTTATTGGGTTATACCAAGTATTAAATAAGATAGTGAAAATACTTAGCATAGTCTACAACTATAATCACTCAATAAATGATGCATTTAGAACATGCTGGTTAAATTGAAAGGTGGTAAGTCTTGCAGAATGTCTTAGTGCTAATCCAAGACTGCCTAGAATCTGAAGCCATGCTCCTCATGGAAATGACTCTTTGATACTTACCTTGTAGAGCTTCTTACATAGCTAGAGGAAAACGATGCTGAAATTTCCTCCCTCTGTGCCCATCAGGGAGCTCAGTTTCTCGAGAAATATAATACCACTGAACACTCTAACCAATGTACAATCTTTACAGCCCAGAAAGAGTTTGTGTCCTGAATTCCAGTGATCCTTTTTTCATTGGTTGATGCACTGGGCCTCTCCACCTAGGAAGGAACCTTTGACTTCTTTAATTCTTCCACCAAAGCCTCCTCCCTTGAGTCAGATCCAAGAACCTTGCAACTTCCCCTCTCTTTAACCTCCCTTTCCTCTCTAGCTCCACCCAGGTTCCTCTTCCTCTCTGAATTGAAGCCTCCTACAACTCTCCCCTAAAAGGAGAGAGGGCGAGCCAGCCAAGGCCTCACCAACCCAGAGGCCCCTCTCATTATTATTTAAAGGTGGTTTCCAATTGGGAGGCTAATTTAGAGCTATTTATTTGATAAGAGAGTTTTTGTGTTATTCCACTAGTTTTGAAAAAAATTTCAACTAAAACAAATATCCGGTTCCCAAGGTTTACCATCATTCCTTTTGTCTTCTAGAGATTAAACATACTTTCTTACATTTTTCTCAACTGTTTTCTTCTATATTTATTTGTGATAGAGATTATTTACCTTGCGATCTCTAAAATCAGATAATATGCCCTTTTTGACTTATTTCCAAATAAAAAACCTAGTATATAAGGATAGTCTTGAGCCATGCCATGTATCTTTATACTATATGTAAGGAGTTAATGTTTGTATTTATTTAATCAAGGGGATTGTAAACAAAATTGAATTCTCTCTTTTATAAATTTTGATGTCTTTTTTGTTTATATAAAATATAAAAAATTGTATATTATTGAATCAACTGTATGTTCTCCAAACTATATGCTAAATGAATAACAGGAGCTTTTATATCTTTCCGTCTAAACCAGCGTTTAGGACTGAGGCAAGCAGATCTTCTTTCTCTGGTGTCTTCTCTGGTGTCTTGTTGACTTAAGCCTCTGTTTTAGTGCTTCTCTAAGTGTATGTGAAGAAATGCTACAAGAAATTACTTAGACGGACACTATTGCTGTGTACTTGCAGCCTCGGGATCTTGATCTTTTGAGAATGGGCCTAAACTAAGCTACACTTAAAACAAAAGAGAAGAAAAAACAAAACAGCCTTTCTATGTGTTTCTGTTTCCTCTCATCTCTCCATTTTGAAAGTATTCAAATTTACAGAAAAGTTGAAAGAATAGTATAGCGAATCCCTTTGTTAACCCATTGCCATATTTACTGATTCTTTTTTTTTTTTTACTGAAACAATGGAGAATAATTGCAGACATCATGAGTTTCTCCAGCCTGCATCTTCTGTTAAAAACATTTTTCTATGTAACTGCAATACCATTATCACATTTTAGAAAGTTAACAGTAATTTCCCAATATTTGTAATAAGTAATCCATGATCCATGTTCAGATTTTCCATATTGTCCCTAACATATCCTGTTAGCTTAAGAAACAAAACAAAACAACAAAATGAACCAAAATCCAATCAAGGTTCAAGAATTTGTTGTTACGCTTCTTTTGTCTTTAAATTTAGAATAGTTCCTGCTCTTTGGGTATGTATGTTTTATGACATTGACCCTTTAGAAGAGTGCAGGACAGTTAATTTGTAGAATTCCTCACAATCTGAATTTGCCTGATTATTTCCTTATGTGCTTCTTGTTTTTTAATTTTTTTTGGTAACTTTTTAGAAATATACTTTCAGAAATGTGAATAAGTCATAAGTATGAAGGTTTGTAAAAGTTAACTTTCCAGCCTCTAGGATTCTAAAAGTCTGGCTATTTTACAAACCCTTATCTCTGTACTTGTTTCTTTGTTGCATTTAGAGAATGCCTAGTGCAGAGACAATTTCCTGGCACTTTCCTACTGATCTGGGTGCTAAGGCTGGGCGACTTCCAATTTAGGCAGTTCCATTGTACTTATCTTAGATCCCCCACCGGGGTTTCAATTAGAGAAGTTATTGTTTAGTTCCCCTTCTAAAAATGTTGCATTATGTAATTATCCTGGCTTAAGAGATTTGGCTTGTTTTTATACCATGTGAATGAATTGGCTATTAGAAAAGTCATTTTAAAGCTTTTGGTGATGTAATTCAATTGTTAAAATTGCGTTAATAACTAGGTTGTAATGAGACACAATACAGGCTCTTTTTTTTTTTTTGGTTGTAGAGATCCAACATCATCAGTCCAGAGGTGGCTCCTAGTCCTTTATTTAAAAAAAGACCAAATGTTAAAAATTTTATGACCTGGGCCAACTTTGTCTTTACCATCTTAATTACACTTTCCCTCTTTCCACAAACTTGGTTTTATGTCTCTTGTTTTCAATGCGCAAGCCAAATGGTGATGACAGATGATAAGTGTAAATTGAGGTCCTGACCTTGGGTCAGTGGGTTAATAGACCCCTTAAAATTATATGCAAAGTTTGTGTGTATTTGTTTATGTGCTTTGTTTTGGAGAGAGGTTTCCATAGATTTCATGAAGTTTTCAAGGGTTTCGATGGGCCCCAAAAGCACTGACCTAGTTACTTCTTACTAGGGCCTTTGATATTTTCTCTGACCCTTGACCTTTTTCTTTTTAATAATCTTTTTGTATATTTCTTTTAGATTGAGAAATTATAAGGAATAAAATAAAATCCATTCATAATGTTAATCATCACCCAGAGAGGACTGCTGTTTATACATTGATACATAGTTATCTGTCTACAGATTAATCTATCAATCATCTGTCTACCCCAACCCCACACATACATGCACAGTTTTAAAAGGAACCATTATGTATGAATTCTTTCTACTCTGCTAGAAGTAGATTAATAATATTTTTGTTTAATGGCTGCAGAGTAGTCCACTGTATGAATATACTATAATTTATTTAACTGATCACTTCTTGATGGACATGGACACAGATATTTTTATTTTAACAGGAATCAAACTTTAGACAACAAGAGTAGAAGAGATAGGAATTTGGGGCTTTTGCGGATCACAAGAGCCATCTTCCTTTGTCTTATCCTTCCAAAGATTCAGGACTTGTGGGTCAGAGAACGTTTGCTTTTTCCAAAAGAAAAGGGAACTATATTCTTATATTCTTCCCTCTAATTCCCAAGATAGTGACATGAATGGCAAGTCATTTCAAATCAATAAAGAGTAGAATAGTTTTAGAGGATCAATCGACTTCAAAACAGCTTTATTTAAAGCTATCCTCAATTTTTAGGGTTCAAATGGGCCTAAACTTATATAGTTATCCTTATATTTTTAAAAGCATTTATGAAAATTATTGCGGAAAAAATCTAATACTTTAATTGTTAAAATGCTTGAGTCATGTAGCCTAGCAGAGACTTTACCATTTATAGATATATATGATTTCCCTCAGTGTTTATGTGTGTCTATATTTTTCTGTGATATATTGCTGAAAGAGGTGTTGTTGATAGCCTTTCCTTGCTTTTGTTTCTTATCTGCTTACCAATGACACTACCAGATTAGAGACTGCACCAGTCAACACCCTTGGGTCCAGGGGTAGTAACTGCTCCCATCTGGCTACGTGTGATTAATGGTGTTTATGTCATGACATAAATAACATTTTGCTCTTCAATCAGCTGAGACTCTGGCCATTAAAAAAATCTACTCTACAAAAATCAATAACCAGTGGTTTTTGGAAAGGAGCAATTCTTTAATAGTCTTTCCATAAGTCTGTTTGTAAAGATAAACAATCAAATTATTATGCTCATTGAAAATAGTGCAGGCAACAAGAAGAAACATAATCTCACAGATAAAGGATGACCTTAAGTAAGGACAGGTAGGAAGCCATTTTAAGGAAAACAGAAGACAACCAAAGAAACCCAATACCCTTTTGAAAGTCTTTAAGATTGTCACTGTTTTTCACAGATCCAGCCAACAACACAGATCCAGCCAACATCACAACCTCAGAGAGCTTAAGATGAACTTCCGGAAAAGCATGGAAAATAAATTAGGTTGATGATAGTATTTATTCTGTTACTGACTTAATGCCGCTTGTAACTCTCTATGGACTCTAGCTACAACATAGAAAATCAATTTTATTTATTTATTTGCCTCAACTGTGACTATTACATTATTACTACTAATAATGTAATATTATTACCTTTAATATTATTAAAACAGACAAAATCCAAATAAATACATTATTAAATTAGCCAAGGTGTGAAATTTTATGGAAAATAAATGAAAGACTGCTTTTTTTTTGGGAAAGAATACTGAAAATAGACCTTAGATGCTTTGCACTGCAGGAAGTATTATGTATACTTTTAAAATGATGGTGTTGGCCATGTGTACCAACATGCCTAAATAGACTGAGGTAAAGTCAGTAGTCCTGATTTACTTATAGTTTATTTCACATGCCTTGGATGCATACTTAGAAGTGTTGTTTTTGCTGTAGTTGCCGCTGCTTTTATGAGAGCTCAGTGTTTTTGCTCAAATTGGAGTATGCCTCACTGATTTTTGTCTGTAACTTGCATGTTAGGAATCTGTGGCTGCAAGTTACATTTCAGGAATTCGAGTTATACCAGTTTTGTATCTCCACCATGAGCCTCTCAGCAAAGTGGAATTCTGAATGGGAAAGTGGAGATTTCTCTTCAGTACTTTCATTTATAACCTTGTTTACAGGACAGATAGTCAGCATCCTTGTTTCTATAGTAAGTGAGTGGCTCTCTAAATAATCACAAACTTAAACCAATAAAGAAAGAAGAAATAGCATAGTGTGCCAGTTCTCTGACTGGAAGACCTAACTCTTTTATGCAAGGTATGACCTCGCAGATTTGCTCCTGCGAGATGAAGAGATGACTAACCTTCAGGCAAAGTACTTTGAAAAAAGCATCGTGTTTCTCATTTCACTGTGTAATGACCAGGAGCTGAGAAGAGCTGTTTCCTGTCACTGCACTGTATCATTCTCATTTACATTATTGGCAGCTGTTACTTTGCTAGAAGTTTAAATTATCTCAAGAACTCTAAACTGAGTTCAGAAGTTTGTTTATTGAAGCTGCCTTCGGTTTCTGAAAACAGTGTTTTGTGTTCTCCCAGTCTTAAGAAAAGGCTCTTCTCAGAATCGGCCCTCCCTCCCTCCTTGCTCTTTTCTGGGAACCAGCTTCACTCTCATGAAGAAAATTAAATAAGGAGGACAAGGGGCTCAAAACTGGTCAGAAAGAAGACTCCAGTGGTGAGGCGACTTGAAACGGAAAAGAATTGGGACTCAACATCCTGCATTTGTGCTTTGTTTTTGAAACTTCCAGTTAGTTGCATTAATGAATTAACCAGCAGTCTGTAACCAGCTGTAATGGAAAGTGTTTCTCCTGTCCTGGTGGGGGAGCCAAATACTATAGATTTGTAACAGGAAGGCTGTTGATTTAGCTTCATTGTTGGGCCAGTCATTTGTGAGCTGGTGGCCGGACCGCAGGCCACACACTTGTGTGCAAATCTTCCATGTCCTGGAACTGCCCAGGTATTGTTTCTACTGTCGGACACGTGGCCAAGAAAAGATGGTGAGCCCTGGGTTTCATTTCTCGTTTGTGTGTGTCCTCGGCGCCGAGGACGGCGCAGGATGCCCGATTCAGTTTGGGGCAGGGAGGGGGTTGTTGAAATCGATGGACATGTGTGTTTTGCTGTTAATGCTTTTTTTTTTTCTGTGTCATCCTCTGTAGAGTTCCGGGAACGCGTCCTATCGTTGCTCTATGTCTTCCTCTGCGGATTTTTCCGATGAGGATGATTTCAGCCAGAAATCTGGCTCGGCATCTCCAGCTCCTGGAGACACCTTACCCTGGAATTTGCCTAAACATGAGAGATCGAAAAGGAAGATTCACGGGGGCTCGGTGCTGGACCCTGCTGAGAGGGCAGTGCTTAGGATAGCAGGTAAGTGCATGCGGGAAGGGATGGAGCCCGGATGAGAGTTGAGGAAATTCGCCCATCTGCTCAGCTGAGGGCGGGGGGCAAGAATGGGGTGCATATCTGGGAGCCAATGCACTGGGCACAGATTTGTGCTGAAGGCAGGGGAGGAAGATGACCATGTTTACTTTATGCCCCGATTTATTGATAGAATGATTTGCCCTGCCCGCTGGTGACTAAGCTGTTTGGCCCTGTCTTCTGCTCGGATGAATTGATACCTTTGAAATGCAGGGAGGTATTTACAGACTTCTGCATTAAACTTTCCTATTTACGTGCAGTAAACACTGTGACAATCTGGAGGAAGTACATTAACTCCAGAGATTCCTGGTGTATTTGCCAGAAGCTGTGAGAGCCTTCATTTTCATCTTTGCCCAGGAGCACAGAGCTACGCAGATTTAACTGGGGTAGATTCCTGGTTTTCCATACCCAAGATTGTGGAGGGTATTCCAGCAGCTCGGATGCCATTTCTGATTGTGTGTGTGTGTGTGTGTAGCCTGTAGCCACTTTCTGCCTTTAGCACTTTTGAGGGTTTAGCCATCATGCATTCCTGATTAATTAATATATGGGAGGTGCCAGTGTTTCTGTTCTGTTACCTGGTGTTCCCTTGCATTGGCTGTAACAGTCGAACCAGAAGTGATGGCTTGTTTTACCCAACTGAAAGCTATTAACACCTTGGAAATCAATCCTCCAACCCTGCAGTGCCTGTGTGGTTCGTGTGTATGTTTTCTGTGCTTAAGAGTTGCCTCTTGGGGGTAGTTGCGCCTCCATTCCTTCAATATTTTTTTTTTTCTCTTGGAAATAGTAATAGAGTAGGATGAAGTATGTCTTTGGGGATCTTATGCAAAGGCCAAAAGCCAGATGTTTTTTCAAGTCGGTCTCTGCAGACTCCTTTCTCCTCCCCCTCTCTCAACTTTGGGGCCGCTGCTCCTCAGTTTCTTTTGCCTTTGGCTAAAATGCATAATTGGTACTTTATCTTCCTCTGAGGGGGCTGTAGGGGAGTAGCCCGGATCCCAGCCACTGTGGCAGCTGAGAGTCCCCCTAGAGTCCCCCCAATGGGATTTTCTGATTACGGGAAAAACAAACAGCACCCAGCCAGCCATTCTCTAGTCTGGGTTTCTGGGGCAACAGCCTTGAGCTTCTTCTGGCTTCCGTTGTGAGATGCTGGCTAGTCTCACCCAGGCCTTTGAAGAGGAGGGGTGGAGTGGGGAAGGGGAGAAGGAGGGAGGAGGGAGGAAGGAGAATGGAGGATGGAGAGACTGTCTGTGAGCCAAATGAGAGTGAGCAGTGGTGGCTTGGGAGACCTGGCGCAGATCTGGCTCTTACCTGCACACCTGGAGTACCAAAAAGTGTTTAGTCACTGAGCCTTGACTACTTGCCTTGTTGAGAATCCCCCCTGCCCCACCCCAGCAGGTCTGAGGGGCTGGGAGTGAGGAGACAAGGTTGGTATCAGATATTTGACTCAGCAGAAAGGGAAGATAGGAGAAAGGAGGGTATGTGAGGGGAGTTAGTGAGCCTTTGTGGAAAGCTTGGGGTATTCTGTGCATTTTTATGGAAAGTAGAGGTGCTTCTTAGCTTGAGAGTTTTGACAGTGGTAGCAAAGGTGGATATTTCCGGTAGGGAAGGAAGGGGCAGATATTTGTCAAAAGGAATGAGATTATATAAGCTGAGGAAGACAACTAGGCAGAAAGTCATGAGAAAATAAGGTGGAAATAACTTTAAAAGTATACCCAAGGTGGAAGAACTGGAAGACCTGGGTGCTAATAGGATGTAGTGGACAAGCAGATGCTGGTATTAGTAGACTGTAGACTCCATGAAGGCAGGGGCCATGTCTTATTATTTATAAAATGCTTGTTGAGTGATTTGTGGGAATAGCTAACACGTTAGTGGTAGTCGATGCACTCGAGACCTCAAAGTTAAATACTTCTAAGATTATGCTAATCAAAAACAGAACAAAATAAAATTAAATAACATACAAAATAAAGAGCCCTCGTTTGGAAGTATACTATGTTTTTAAATAAATATTGGTAAATTGGCTGTTTGCTAAACGAATCATAATCAATAATCATACATGGAGCATAGACTTGGGGGACCAGTCTGCAAATAGCTGTTTAATTGTAATATAGCTAAAATATGAAATTCAGATACATTGTGTGTTAAATTTGCCACTGATCACCCAGTATGAGGATAAGAAAACAGGGAATTGAGTGAATTTGGTGCTGTAGATAGTTTGAAAGCATGCTATTAAGATTTTGACTTCTCATTTTATAGGACATTTTCACACTCTGCCTAAAATTCACCCCATCTCTGAAATCCATCCCTAGTAAGAGATGGGGTGAGGTTCAGAAATGGTATGAGAATGTTCACAGTGTTCATTACTTAGTAATAAAAGAATTGAAAGTTCAATATTTTTATTTATTTTTAAGATCATAAAAATAGAATTGAATATTAAAATTGTCTGTAGCCAAAAAGACCAACTGGTCTACGGAATATCTTAATTCACCTACATTTAATAAGTATTTATTGAGCCCTTGAAATGAAATGAAGTTCTGCCTTTAAAGAAGTCAGTCTAATGTGATAAATAGATGTGTCGTTAGACAATTACAACATGGTGTGACAGACTAGTTGTAAAGGCTGTAAGATATAATATTACAGAAACCCAGAGGAGAGTCTAATTAACTTGGACAGAGAGAGGAGGCATGGGGTGGGGGTTCCTGAAAGATTTCTGAGGGAAAGTGCCATTCAAGGTGAGATTTAAAGAGCTTGATGGAATTCGGGCAAAAGAGAAAGCCGTTTCAGAAGTCTGGAACTATAAGAACAAAGGTAGGGAGATGTGTTTAAATGGAAACTTCAAGTAGAATGTGTTGCTAATGCATGGGATTTAGTAGAGAATAGCAGAAACTATAAAGGTGTTTATGTGCAATACCGAGGAGATTACACTATGCTGTAGGTGGTGGGGAATAGCTGAAAGATTTTTAAACCATGCAGTGACATAATCAAGTTTACATTTCAGAAAGTCCTGGTGATGATGTCATATGTCTGATACTTCACATTTTTAAAAGTGCTTTTGCATTTATTATGGTTTCTGCATTGTAAAATCTCTGACTATAATATACACAGTTCCTATATTTCAGAGGGATCAGTGTGACAATAAGCTAAAAGAATGTAAGGAAAGGGTCTTCGTAATACCCATTGGATAAATGCCTTTTATATAAGAACAATACAGATCTTCTGTTCTTTAGCTACAGGATATTGTAAGTTGGGTTTCTCAGTCCTGAAGTGCCTGTAAAGGTACATGGTTTATCAGTGACAATGCTATATTAAAATGTGGATTTTTGTACCATGTGAATTCTTTGAAGTTGGAACTGAAGGATCTGAGTAAGACTCTGGACTCAGGAAAACTTGAGTGTGCACTGATTATATTAATTAAAGTGGGTCCTGCTGCATGTCAGTCTCTGATAAAGACTCAGACTCAATGACCTCAGTCATTGAGAGAGAGACAAGACAGTTTTGAGAATCTATGTTTGTACATGTGTGGTCTGTAAATGGAATGACTTTTATGAATCTAATCACTAACCCTTTGATTTCAAGAAGGTATCACATATGATATCTGTTACTTCATCAACTAATGTTTACATAAATACCTACCAAGTTGCAGGAAAACTCAAGTGATCCTAAAGGGTCAGTGGGACATGGAATCCGAATAAGATTATAAGCCAGAGGTCAGAATAGAGAATTGTGGTTTTGCTTTGTTTGGAATAGGCCAATTACTGAAAAGTAAAGCTTTCCAATTACAACTTAAATTGTTTGAAGAGTATACTAGTTTTTCAAGAGTACTCATTTCCACCTAAGAGTTAAAGGAAGGAAAAGGGTCTAGATTCACAACACTGAAAAAGAAAAAAATATATATATCAAGGACAAAAAGGTCAATACATATGAAAGGAAGAAATAGGGAAGATGTGAGGAAGAGGTGAAGTCAGATGGTTAATAATGAGCTGATCTATTTAATAATAATAGCTAACACTTATAAAGCTATTTACTATCCCAACTTTATGAGGAAGGCGCTGTTATCCCCATTTTACCGATGGGGAGAGGCTCAGAGAGGGTAACCTGCCTCCACCAGACAGCAAGGAGCCAGACTTAGAAGTCATCTAAGACAGCCTGACTTCAGTCAGTACTCGTAAACACATTCATTTACATGCCTGGGTACCATCTGATTCCTCCAGTGGACCCTTAAATTAACCACATTAGTATGTGATATGACTAAGTTAAGGGAAATGTACCTATTTTACTCAAGTGCATTGGCTACCAGTACTGTGGGGAATGCATAATTGAGAGGAGGGAGGTGACAAAGTAAGCTGGGGGAGTTGTGAAGGAACTGGGCCTATGGCCATCGCGGAGTTCAGCGGCAGATTCGCAGGCCGGCTCTGGGGGGCGAAAGGGAGGGACCGCGGGCGGGTCCTCCGGCCACCACGGGGCGGCGGGGCGCGCAGGCGCACACGCGCCCGGCTGTCAGGCCCTGATGCGCCCGGCCACCTGCAGAGGCCGCCCGCCCCGCCCGGCAGATGTGTCCTGGGCGCGGACCCCCGTACCCTTTGCGCTCCGCACTGCCCCAGGGTGACCAGAGTCTTGCGCCATAAGCTGGGTTGAAAAATGTATTTCCCACTCTCCTCCCCGCCACCCCTGCCCCGGGGAGAACCGCCGGCCCCTCCGCAGGGGGCTGCACACGGCTTTGTTTCCCAGGCACCTGTTGTGGGTCCCAAATAGAAACCTCGTCCTTGGGGATCCGGGACCAGCCGGCCAGTGTCCGGGGGTGGGCGTGCTTGGCGGTGCGGTCAGCTGGGGTGGGCGGGCCGGGGAGGGGACCCGGGGCGCCGCGGCTCCGCTCAGAAGGGAGGGGCCGAGCGGAGCCGGGGTCGGAGCGGAGCCAGCCGGGGTGCTGACCGCTGCGCTCGCCCCCTCCCTTCCGTCCTCCTCCCGCCTCGCTCCCTCCCTCCCTCCCTCCCTCCGGGGGCGCGGGCGAGTGTCTGCGGCACGGCGGCCAGGAAATGCCGCAGATGCGCCGCGCAGCATCCCGGGCGGAGGCAGCGCGCGGGTCCCCCCGCACGGCCGCCGCGGTCTCGGCCTGGCCGGGAGCGGGCGCCCGGTGAAGGGACAGCGAGGCGGCCTCATTGGCCTCCGAGGGTCCCGGCTCCTGCTGCCCCCCGCCCGTCCACTTCGTGCTCCCGGCTCCTCCACCCGGCGTGGCGCTGCTGCTCGCCGCCCCCGGGCTCGCCGAGATTTTGCTGCTGCTGAAACCCGAGAGGGACTCTGGCTCCCCGGGAGCCTGGCGGCCCCGCACCCGCGGCCAGACAGGGGGCCTGGGCGTTTCCTCTGCTGGCTCGGGCGCCCGCCGCCCCCTCACGCCCCGGCTCTGCGTCTCCGGCTTCTGCGCTCTCCCCCAGGCTGCCGCTCCTTCCGCTTTTCCAGTTACTGAGGCTGCGTCTTGCTGGCTAGATACTGACCAGGGTTCCGAGGGAGAGAGGGGAATTGGCCAGTCATCGCTTAGATAAACTTCGGCATGGCGGGGTACCTCTCCCCAGCCGCTTACCTGTACGTGGAGGAGCAGGAGTACCTCCAGGCCTACGAGGATGTCCTGGAGAGGTACAAAGGTATGTGGTCCCCGGCGCTCGGGCTGCGGGGTTTGGCACGGACCAGCGGGGCAACTGTTATCTTTGCTTAACCAGAGCCACCACCGCCTGGGCACAAGTAAACAGGTGTCTGGACCAGTCTTGGAATGAACGAGGTCTTTTTGGGTGGGATTCAGGACCCGCAGCGCTGGGAGGGGAGCCGGGTGGGTGATGATCCGGAGACTCCCTTGGATGGGTGGTAGAGTTGGGGGAAGGGGTTTGATTTCCAAGAAGCACATTGCTTTTCTCTCCCTTGTGAAAGCTCTTAAGCACTACGCATAATCATAATTCTTCCTGGGAGGATGGATACCGATGAATTCTCCATGGGATTACTAAGGCATTGCTGCTCTTGCTTGACTTGGGGTATTGGTTCACCCTATTAAGAGGGTTCTTGGGTTCTTAAATTATTGGACTGTTTCACCACTGAGAGCATCACCACATTGTTTTTCTTAAAATGATCTTATTTGAGAAATGTTTATGAATTGAGACTATCTGTTCTTATGTATCATAAAGATTATTTGATAGTGTGATGGGTGTAAGACTTTAGTCAGTGAGTCTGTTGTAAATTTAAATTTATATTTTGGGATGAGTTTCTGCCTGTCCTTTGTGTTGTGGAAAATCTATGCCAAACTGATAAAATATTGCTGTTTTAGTATTATGTTTACTTTGGCTTTATGGTTCAATATAGTATTAGACAAAGTGCACCTTCTCATCTTAAAGGGCCTTTTTATCTCTGGAAATTATTTTTCGATGTGTACACATGATCCCCTTATTGTGGCTCCTAAAACACCCCACACCCAAGATAGCTCACAGAGCCTTAATATATTAATAGTGAATAGTGACCTATTTCATAGGTCAGATTCAGATGGTTTTGCATCTTGAATATTTGCTTTGGGTTTAAGAAATTAAGTTTCTGTAAGTTGAATGGGAATTATATGATTAAAACGCATGTGTTAATGGTTTTCTGTTATTAGAAAGTAGAAATATAAAATCCTGAATTGAATAATTAAATCCCAAATCTCCAAAAAGCTCAGAATTCACTCACAAATGTTTTATCTCTTTCTAGAACATTTTATTACTGATACGCTTTTAATTCATGTAGAATTTTGTAAACAGCACAATCAGAATTCCTTTGCCCTTTTGTGTATAATACTGCTACTGAGCAAGTGCAGTGTTATTTTAGGCTAATGCACGTTTGTTGCATTTGTGTGTATGTGTGCATGCATGTGTAATATACTCATGTTTACATTATCTTTTCATTTTAAAATAAGGTTCTTAGCTGTCTCCAGAACTTTACAAATGAGAAATACCAATATGGACTTGGAAACCATATCGAAGACATACACCTGAGCTTTTTAAAGTCAGAAAGGAAAGCAAAAATACTATAGCATATATATATATATATATGTATATATATATATGTGTATATATATATACACACACACACACACACACACACATATGTATGTGTATATATACATATATATTTCTAAAAATTATTGCTATATAAATTTATGTCCCATCATAAATTTACTTCAGTGACAGATGGGTGATTTCAGGTGACTTAGCAAACAGAAATAACTAGTGCTGATTTGACTTGTCTTGAAGAAGCAGACATTATCTAAAAGCTTTTCTCTATTGGTTTTTGGAAATAAAAGGAAATTAAAGATATGCATGCTATTGCAGTTCTTAATACATTTCATTTTAATTATAGCCTAATGATTAGTATTGCACTTAAACATATACTTTTTCAAACATATAGTCCAAAATTTTGCCGAAAAACTGAGGGTTCTTTTCTTCATTTTCTTTGTGGTTCTAAAATGCTTAGGTCATCAGTTTGTACTCAGCTTCATAGATGTTCTATGTTTCATTTAGTCTTGGAAAAGAAATCAAGAATATTGGCCGGTGTATTTACATGAAAAGCTGGAGACCTGGAAAAGTCATTGTTTCCTGATGTGTTTTGAAGCCAGTTATGATTTCCCATCAGTATCCAATACGATGACTTCACTACAGTGCTTATTATCCTGATGACTTGCTGTGGGGGCTGATCTAATCAGAAAAGAATTGTAGGCTTTGAATAGGGAGTGTCAGTTCACTAAACTTTCAAAGTACAGTTGCTCATTTTCTGAAATCATACATTGTTCAAAACATTTTACATTCTCATTTGAACTCAAGACAGATTATTTTGATTTTTATTTCTGACAGAGTTTCTTGTTTACAGAAGGAGTTTGCATTCAGCTAGAGTATTATCAGGTTGCCAAGTTATCATATGCCCCAGCTGTTGAATAGTGTAAGTGGTAGAGTCAGCTGGAACAAGTTCAAAATCTGTCTATCTTCAGAAGTGTAGAATTTTAATAATCTATAATATTAGCATTTAGGAACATTAGATTCAGAAGTTGAGAGTTTTGTTAGACTTAGTCCTCAGACAGCCTTGGAGGGACTTCAAACCTAACCCTCTGTAGAAAAACAAGAATAGTGGCAAGTGAGGCTTAATTATTTATGGTGTGGTCTATTCTTGTGTCTTGCTTTGGTCCCTTACTTCTGAGTGAAAATAGGCAACTGTTTGCTGAATTAGAATGACACAGAAAGAGCTATTTGCTACAGAAATGGGTATACTGTTTTGCTTCATATTCTAGTTCTTTTACTTATAAAATATCTTAACTAAAATATTTATGGCATCTGATTTAAAAACCATATTTTGCTGATACCACAGTCAGGGTGAATAAAGCCATTTATTTATAAATAAAACATACTTATTATTGTTTATGCTAGAAATACCTAGGTTTAGGGGCTTTCTTTTATATCTATAATAAATTTGTGTATTTTCATGATATACAAAACATTTTGTAGATCAGCATGAAAGATACAGAATGTTTTTCTTGTCAGTTTAAGGAAACTAACCTATATACTGTTATTTTAATTAATTAATTATGTATTATTATTAAAAATAGCTGTCACTTTGAAATGATGCTATTCGAGTCATTACAAGATTTTATATTCTCAGCACATTATTACTTTTAAATATGACGTTAAGTATCAAAATGAGATAATGTGAACTCAATCAATTTTATTCTATATTTTTAGACTTAATTAAAAAAGAAGTTACATTATTTTGGTCCAACAGATGGATATTTTTCCATTGACCTGGAAGTTGGTTGTCCCCAGACAACTGTAAAAAGTGTTTCATTATTCTGTGTGAAAGTTAAATGGCAGATTTTATTACTTGTCTGTGATATCACTAAAAAATCCTCCTTGATTATGTAGAAAAAAGTAAAAATTCTCTGCTTTTCATGAAAACTTTTAGTAATCCCTTTAGTCCCTTCTCTCAGTAGGGCTATATAATTTTTGCTTATTACATGCATGGTGACAAAAGGAACTGAGAACTACTCCAATGTTAGTTTTTATTTTTAGTTTAGTTTTATGGCCTACCTAGATTTGCGATTGGTAAAAATACTGTCTTTTTATGTGTAAACCAACTCTGGTGCCAGTTGAATTGAAAGTTGGAGTACAGAGGTCTCTCCTTATTCATGGGGGATACATTCTAAGACTCCCAGTTGCTGCCTAAAATCATTGATGGTACTGAACCTCTCTATATATATTCTATGTTTTTTCATATTATATACTCACACACACACACACACACACACTTTATGGCTTCTATTTGGCATATCCAAATTGCCAGCATCACTACTCTTCCACTTTGGGTCCACTAGTAAGTAAAATAAGGATTACTTGAAAACAAGTACTGTGATACTTTGACAGACAATTCAATTACCAAGATAGCTACCAAGTGACAAACAGGCGAGTAGCAAATATAGCATGGACACAATGGAAAATGAGAATTCACATCTTGGGCAGGTCAGAGTAGGATGGGAGAGATTTCATCATACTACTTAGAATGGCATGCGATTTAAAATTTATGAATTGTTTATTTCTAGAATTTTCCATTTAATATTTTTGGAAAATGGTTAATTGTAGGTGACTGAAACTGTGGAAAGAGAATCCATGGATAATGGGGTACTGCTGTATAAAGATCTCCAGGAATTGCTGTCCTGCCCTTGCCCCGCCCCCCACACACACATACATATTTGGTCATATGATATAGCCTTTGATGATCTTGCTCAGTAGTTTTCAGTTGGTTTCCAGGATTCTGCAAAAACTTGATTTCAAATTTCACTTGCTCATGCTCTGCTCATAGCTTTAACTGTATTGCATCATGACAATGTTATTTTGTAGCTAGTTAGTAAGTCTGGGCATTTTCTTTAAAAAATGAAATATGCTTATTTGGTAATGAGTGTTGAGATTGTGTTTGGTTGTAACAGAAAGCATAATAGTACTTACCAAATAGATGTTTTCTTTTTTCTAAGGTACTGAAAGGCCCAAGGTAGGCAAGCCAGGGCTGTGGGGTACCTCTATCTGCCAGTAGGTTCCAGACTCCTATATTGTGCTTAGCTACTTGTAGTGTATCATGTGATGGTTTTGTCATCACAATCTCTTATTTGTTTTTGGTCTGTCCTTTTAATGCAAATTTATTTGTTGTTTTCTACCTACTTTCATTTCTCTAAGAAGAGATGAGTTGGCTGTTAAAGAAAGCTTGGTATTTAGGGTCAAATGAGATTTTACCTTGTAGGAAGGTGAAAATACCAGTGAATTAAACTTCAAGAGGACAGACTAGCAGACTAGCATGATTCTTCCATTTCATTAGCATAACCACAGAGTCCATTTTGAATGCTTGGCTCAAGTGCATAGTAGGTTTTAGGGATGAGGTTAGATAGAGGTTATTGGAATATGGAAATGGGTCAATATAGAGGGTTATGTTGGACCAGATTGAAAAGGGCCTGAATGCTATGCCCAAGACCAAGTTTGGGCTTTATTCTGTAGGCAGGAAGTGGGAAACATGATGATTTTCAGCAGAATGTTACCAGTGAGATAGGTTTTAGAAAGATAACTCTAGAAACAGTGTGGAGGATTGAGTGGAAAGAAGACTCAGAAAACAGGGAGACAAGTCTGTAAGGTTTTGGTGTTTAGGATGGTAGGCTGAATTCAAAAGGAATTTCAGAAATTGATAGCATGGCTGACTGGTTGGTTGGAGTATTTTTTTTTTTTTTAATTTCTAAAAAAAGTTCATTAGAAAGCATATTTTTGAAACAAATTTTTAATATTATTCATTTTTAGACCTTTGGTTGAAATAGAGTGAATACTGTTTTATTTGACCATGGAAATACAGCAGACAGCGTGACCAAAAAAACTGGAATTTTCTGTTGAATGTGGTCATCCATGAGTAACACCTTATTAGTCTTGCTGGGAATCCTCTGAATATAATTTATAGTGTATTGTAGCAATGAATCTGTTTTCCATAAGCAAATTAAATTATTGGTTTTAGATCCATTTTAGAAGTAACTGTTAATGATTAAAACAAATTTTGTAATGTATTTCAACAATTTCTTTTCATTTTTTATTTTTTTCTACATTAACTTCAGCAGATTTGTAGTCAGTTTTGTTTGTAAGAAGTTCAATGGCCAACTTTAGTATTAAGTTCTAAGCCATTTTTGAATTTTATCTGGTAAGCCCTTAATTTGTAGCTTAAAATAGTAAAAAGAATAGCTACCATCTATCTGCCTACTTACCTATATTCTAGGCACAGTGCTGAATATTGCAAATGAATTTGTTTATAATTTTTCATTCTCATATATCTTGGTCACAACTATGGCCATTTTATTAATATGGAAATTGAAGCTTAGAGAAGCTAATTTTCCTGAAATTATACAGCTCTAAGTAGTAGCAGTGGCATTAGAACATCAGATGCATACTTGACATAAGCTATATATTTTGAGTTTTATTACATTGACTGGAAATTTTGCAGAAGTAGTTTTTATGAGAATTTTTTATTAGGATTATAATCTTGATTAATACTAGAATTTTCTGAGATGTGTTACATTGATGCATGGAATCAAAATTAATAGTTTCAAAATTCATAGAGATTTATATCAATTCAAATATTAAGTAGAGTTGGGAGCTTGAACTGATGTATCTTAGCTCGATTATAAATTCTGAAAATCAGCTACCCATGAAAGAAAGATAAAATTTAATATGAGCATTTCCAGTGTGTATTTACCTTGAAGAGATTTAGAAAAGAATTAAGTTTTATAAATGTCACTAGTGAATGTGGCTGCTTTGATACATGCCTGAAATGTTTCCTGGAAAGAATTGTCAAAGGGAGTTGACAAAGTCTTGATTTTTCTCTAGTGGGTGAAAATATTTCCCAGTGAATCTTGGTATTAAAGACATTATACAAAGATTCTATTGTCTCAATGAATTGAAAAGTGCCCCTATATTCAGTATTACAGTTCTTCATGATGGTCACGCCAGTGTGACAATTTGTATTCTTGATTTTTGGCATGAAATAATACTGCTTGGTGGCTCCTTTTATCCTACCTTTTTTTAAAGGCAGTTAGACGTGACAGGTCTGCTGCCTCACTACCTACCTCACTGGGTTAATAAAGGTAAGATAAGATAGGGCATGTGCAGTATTTTGAGCAGTAGAGATTAATTACATAGACAGTCAGTGAATGAGATAGACCTAAGAACTCAAGTTCTCTAGCTCCTCCTAGGCCAGGAGCCTTAAAAAAAAAAAATACTACTTTTTAGGGAAGTTCTAGGTTTACAGAAAAATTTGACAGAAAGTACAGAGTTTCCATATACTCCCTTCCCTCCCTTCCACCTCCTCCTCATTCCCCTTTTGATATCTTGCATTGAAATGGTACATTTGTTATGCTTTATGAATGAATATTGATAGATTATTAACTGAGATCCATTGTTTACATTAGGATTCACTGTGTTGCATAGTTCTATGGGATTCAACAAATATATATCATGTGTTTACTATTACAGTATCATACTCAGTAGTTTCAATGCTCCCTCAAATCCTCTGTGTTCTACTTATTATTCATTCCCTCATGCCCTCTCCCCGCACCCCACCACCTCTGGCAAGCACTGATCTTTTTACTGTCTCCCTGTTTTGCCTTTTCCAGAATGTTGTAGTTGGAATCATAACAGTATGTAGCCTTTTCATACTGGCTTCTTTCACTTAGTAATATGCATTTAAGTTTTCCTCTGTGTCTTTTCATGGCTTGATAGCTTGTCTTTTTTTTTTCTTTTTCTTTTTCTTTTTTTTTGCTGAATAATAATTTCATTGTCTGGATGAACCTCAGTTTGTTTATCCACTCACCTATTGAATGGGACATCTTGGTGCTTTCAGGTTTTGTCAACTATGAATAAGGCTGCTCTAAACATTTGTGTATAGGCTTTTGTGTCTACATGTTTTCTCCTCATTTGGGTAAATACCTAGGAGAATGACTGCTGGATCATATGGTAAGATTGTGTTTACTTTGTAATAAACTGCTAAACTGTCTTTCAAGGAGGCTGTACCATTTTTCATTCCCACTAGGAATGAATGAGAGTTCCTATTGCTCCACATCCTCACCAGAATTTGGATTTTAGCCATTCCAACAGGCATATAGTGGTATTGAATTAATTTGCAATTTCCTAATGGAGTATCTTTTCATGTACTTATTTCCCATCTGTATATCTCCTTTGGTAAGGTATCTGTTTAGATATTTTGCCTACTTTTTAATTGGGTTGTTTTCTAATTGTTGCATTTTAAGGTTTTTTTGGTATATTTTAGATAACAGTATTTTATCAGATATGTGTTCTATACATGGTTAATAGCCTTTACCACTACCTCCTTTTGACACTTTTAAACCATTGCATATTGTAGATATAATTTAAATAAATAAGGCCCTGATTATTTCCTTTCATATGGTCATATGTTCTTGAGTATTGTTTTTCTTTGGGTACATACGTTGTGTATTATACCTACTTCATAGACACCAGTTGCATGTGGTGTCTCAGAGTTCAGCAATCTGACAGTTAGTTTGCTTTAGTATATCTACATATACTGCTATAATCAAGTATCCAGTTGGTTGGCAGCTATGATGCTTTGTAACACAAGTCTAAAATTAGTTGAACTGTTCTATTTTAAGGATAGACTGAAATTAGTAGTCCATGTCCTGCAAAACATATGAAAGTTATACTCTCAGGATATTGAATTACTTCTTTTAAAATGTAATCAAAAGTGGGTTAGGTATAAAGTAGTTTGTTTCAATTTTTTGGAAAGTTTTTGTTATGTGGATTTGATTATAGCCTGAGTGTAATGCTGCATATATGTAATACCTAAGGACACAAAGTTTTACTCTTGCCCCTTAGAATTAAGATATTGCTTTTACATAAATTATCTTGTTTGAGTTTTAAAACCATGTGGGTTTAGAGTTAGAACAGGATTACCTGAATTTTCTTTTAGAATATTTTAGAAGAGTCACAGCTGCCTTTGCTGGGGGAAAAAATTTGAATGATTAAAGGGATATATATGGTTGTTCATTTTTGTGATGTTTGTCATAACTTTATAGAACAGTAACTAGAGAAGATTGAAAATACTTAGTAGACAAAAAGGTGAGTGACTGAAATTCAAAGTTGAATTTTACATGTGTGAATTTTATAATCTCTTTAAGTGAGGATTTATGGTTATGAAGGCATTTGCAGTGTTATTGAATGCATCCTTCAAGCAATCTCAGAAGCTATAACAATTTAGCTATTACTAATTTGTGGTCTTTATACTTTTTCTTTGAAAAATTTTGGAGAGTTTGTAGAAGGATAGAAGAATTCTAAGTTACAGAAAGCAGAATGCCAGGATAGTTTACTTTTATTGTGGAGAAACAGATCTACTTAATCTCCATGCTTTTGCATTTAGAAAACTATATAGAAATTTAAATTTCTGCTTCAGTAGAATTAAAGTGATATATAGAATGAAATGCTTTTGTAATTAGCATTTCTTTGAAACATTCCAGCAGCATTGTTCTTCACTTCATATTTCTCATATTTTTAATCAGAAATTAATTGATTACGTGCTTCAAGTGAACAAAGTTACCATGTAATATACAGTCTTCCCAAGCCTCTATCACATTTTGTACTTTGTATTTCCCTAGAAAAACAAGGAAGAGATGAAACACTTAAGGCCAGGAGAAATTGATCCTCACCAAATTGGAATATGTGGTTTAATTCTAAATACTTATTGATTTTATACTTTAAAAATGTAGGGAAGGAAGAGGAAAAGAAGGCTACAGGACAGTAGCCTCCCAAAGAGTATGGTTTGATGAGAAGGGTGGACCAGTTTCACCTATTTTAAGTGAATGCCACAAAAGAGAGTAATCTGAGTGTCAAAGGGTTTCATAAGCAGGATTGGCATTTGAAGGAAGGCAGAATTTCAGTGGAGGGGAAGAAGGCTTTGTGTTGTGGGGGTGGATGGTGTGGGCAGAGGATTTTCTTGACTTTACCATTTCATCTGAACAATCTGACCTTGAATTTCACTTTTTGCTTGTAGGAAAAGTATTATCATAATGACTTAATCAGTACTTTAACATAAATCAGATACCTTTTGTTTAGAGGTAATCAGTGTTCAGTTAAAAACTATCCCCCCTAGATAAATATGTTATCAAATCTCAAGATTTAGTAGTGAAAAATAACTTTTAGGAATGGCTCAGCAAATGTAAAGTTTCAATGAGATTTAAGATGGTGTAGGAAACTCTGAATTAGATTGATAATAATGAATAGCACCATTCATACTTAATTTTTACATATATGATGTAATT
This sequence comes from Macroglossus sobrinus, assembly GCA_004027375.1. NCBI lineage: Eukaryota > Metazoa > Chordata > Mammalia > Chiroptera > Pteropodidae > Macroglossus > Macroglossus sobrinus. The sequence goes on along the minus strand of PVKZ01000043.1, from coordinate 2,631,398 downwards.
TGATTCTTATACCAATTCTGAGGCAAGTAACATAAGAGCCAGTGCTCTTATTTTATAGCTAAGGGAACCAGGGTCCCATGATTGCATTAACTGGGTAGCTGACTGGAAACTAGTATAGAGAATTGTGGCCCTTCTTCATATGCATTCAAAGTTATTATTAATATAGTATAGCTTAAGTAATGTATTTGGTAAGATGTGAGTGATCTCAGTTTAAGTAAATAGCCGTTGAATATGTTATGGAATTACTGGTAGCTGTCTATATTTAGGAAGGAGAGAAGAGTGGTTTACTATTTATTTAATGTGGTTTCAGGCTATCTGTAATCTACAGATTTCAGGGTAAATTCTATTGCTGGCTGTTGAAGATGTAGTTGCTTGAGGAAAACACCCCATTATCTTTTATCTCTGTTGTTAATTGAAGCAGCTCTTAAAATTATAGGGTTTTACATTTAGGCAGAAAAATGATTTCATTGACTAAAGATGTAATTTCTATATTACTTAGTGGAAAAGGAAGAACTAGGTAAGTACTTGGTGGAACGTGGGAAGAAAAATCTGTGACATAAACTTGCTACCATTTTTGGAAAATAAAGACATGTACAAAATATGAATCCCCCTGCCCCCGCCCAGTCATTAACAGAACTATAGTTCTTCATCTAACCCTGATCTAACCCTGATTCTGCTCTTCTACCTGCCCATCTCGGAGAATTGCCATTGCTTGTGGTTGATACAGGGAGGAGATAGAAAGATTGAGTCTGCTAATTTTTCGTTCTTGCATTTTATACTCGAGAAAACGGAAATCTTTTAAAATGAAGATTAGAAAAACCCCAGAGAAGTGGCATCAGCAAAGATAAAAACAAGATCTGAAGTCTCCTGATTTTTTGTTTTCCACATGCTCAGTCTCCTTTTGCTTGCTGGTAGATAAAAGAAATACTTTTATTGTCTGTATTTTAATTCGTTTAATAAAAGCCATGATTTATTAAAGAATTAGTGAGGGCAATAAAATAGAAAAAAATGAGTGGACAAACTGAAGCAATAGAAGCTACAGTAGTGATGACAGTGCTTTTCTAGACATGCCATGTGAGGAATGCTGAATTTTCAATGTCGCAATTGATGTTTATGGATTTTAGGGACCAGCATTTTGTCAGTGATGAAAAATTGCATGCAGCAGGCTCATCAGTCTTCTGAGACTTTAATGAATAGATTAGGCTTAATATAAACTGGAGTTATAACATGCATTTAAAATATTCCTCCATCTTGAAAGGTTCAGTGACCATTTGACTGCAACTTTTGGGTCAGCGTGTGATTATCAGGTTGTTTCCTTGTTAACTATAAGATGCCCGCTCCAGAAGGTAGATCCTGGCCACTGACCATACTTTACCCCTTCCCTATGGCCTGGCCTCTGAGGATTTTTTGGAATTTGGAGCCTTCCCTTCTGCTGTGGATTGGTAATGAATAGAGGTAATGATGCTTTGTGTTCTCAATTCTAATATACTTAGAGAGTGGGAGCAACAGTGGAAGAGATGGAAAGTTTGGATTTGCTCACACTTCAGATGGGCATAAGGTACATGTGTGTGGTCGGGGTGGGAAAGAGAAGAGGGAGTTTTTATTCTGACATTTCTGGGAAGTTGGGAGCTGGAGGTGAATGGTGGCCCAACTCCATTCCTCATCTTTTGGATCTCCATACATACATTTTATCTCTCCTCGCCTCCTTCCTTTCTCAGTTGTGTTTCTTTTGGTCAGCCCATTTTCTCAGTTCTCTCTTTGATAGTAGCAGATAGGAATTGGTTGGGAAAGGTGTGATTTGGAAAGTGTTTTTCCAATAGGAACATACCTGCTGTATGTATCTGTTAAACTGTTTTTAAAATAGATTCGAAGTTCTATATTTAATTATTATTCTAGATTGACTACAAAATGTTAGAGTATATTGTACATCAGTAATGTTGTTTTACCATTTTAAAACTAAAATATAGCCTTGCATTAGTCTAAATTATCTAGCCTTTATTTAGACAGCTTTTTAAAGAGAAAATATGTTAGAAGTTTGTTGTTTGGAACTTAACAAGTAAATTTCTATAGCATGGTCCATGGATGAATTGAAGATACTTGGCAAATTTTGGATAGTGGGCAAATCTATAGAGAAATTTACAAGATTTTAGACATAGTATCTTTTAAATATAGTAATTACTTTTATTTTTATCATCTTCTAGAAGCATATCATATAACATTTAGTACACACAAGAATGTGGAGAAACAGCACTTCATGCATTGCTTGTGACATGTGGTTTGTTACTATCTTTGGGGAAAGGAGTTGCTGCTGAAGGTGTATTTACTCTTTGACCCACCAGAATTTCAGAATCTTTCCTACAGGTAGAATTCAAGAATTTATTGTGATACTGTTTATAAATGCAAAACACCAGAAATAACCTGAATGATTATTAATAGGGGATAGTTGAATATATTTTGATACTTTTATACTGTGGAATGTTAAGCAATTAATAAAAATGTGAGTTAAATCTCTAAATATTGACCCAATTGATTAATTATTTAATTATTATGTCAACCTGATATATTATTAAGGAAAATTAAGAGGCAGAGCACTAATGTGTAGTGTGTGTGTGTGTGTGTGTGTGTGTGTGTATCTATCTATCTATATATATATATATATATATATATAAATTATATATATATATATATATATATATATATATATATATATATATATATATATCTGAATTGAAACATAGAGAATTGCAAGACAGAAACCAAACTGTTAATAGTGGTTAACTCCAGGGGGTGAGAATTTTTTTCAATTTCAGTATTTGACATTTTATAAAAGTATCTATTACTTCTGTAATGCATATAAATATCACCACAAATAGAAAGTTTAAAGGAAGAAAATTATTAAATATTTGAATGTACATGATGAAACAGTGCTGGTTTTGAGAAACTTTTTCCACGTGATTCTGATAGGTATAACTTATAAGCAAAATTGTGGGTATTAATTATTGATTTAATAGAACATCTGGCACTTTCATAAACAATTTCCAGACTTATGGTTTGTGTGGTCATTTATGGCTGAGATGGTTCATTATGACCTCAGCTATCTTTTTCAGCATCTGATTTGATCAAACACTCACAGGCTGTCGTCTTAGGCAAGATCCAGTGGGGTGAGAAGGCACTGCCTTGAATAGGTCAGACAAATAAATGTAATTATGGTCTCTAAGGAGTGCTGTCCCTAGCCACAGGTTCTCTTTGTTTTGTTTCTTATCTGACTTCATTTTTTATTCATTTATTTAACAAATTATGTAAAAATTTATTAGATGCTGATGACATGCACAAAGATGAAAAAGATGGTGAGATCTCAGTCTGTTGGGGGAAGATCATCGAGATGAGTTATAGAACAATTAATGTGGACATGTAGTATGATTAAAGTATTCTAGGGAAAACGTTCTTATACCCTTCATGAGGCGAGGCCAGTGTTTCCTCTATTCCTTAGCTTGTTTCATAAAGTTTTATTTCTCTGACAAGTAGGAATAAAGAAATTAGAGCCCTGTTAGAGTCCAACTTTATTTTTTAGTGAATTGAAAAATAATGTAACCCACAGATATATAAATACAGTAGAGAGTCTGAGAAAAACGAATTGTATATTTGTTTATAGAATCATCAAATAAGGGGATATTGAGTACTTTTGAAATTTGCAAAACCAAGTTGAGAAACTATGGAAAATATCTTTTATTTAAGTCTTTAAAATATTTCCAGTACCTGTCACAGTACTTGGCATATCGTAGATGCTCAATAATGATTTTGTTTTTAAAATAATTGAATGAATGACTTTCTACTTAGAATTCAGGCTTTAAGATATTCTGAATTTATTTTCTTAACCAAGTTTAGTAGAGCTATTCTAAGGTTCACTAATAGTTTCTTATTCAGTATCTAATCTGCTATTAATCCAATCTGGTATATTTTTCAACTCTAGAAGTTCAGTTTGGGTCCTTTTAAATTTCTTCTTTGTCTTCTCTGTCTCTCCTTAACATACTCATGCTTTCCTCTATCTTTTTAAACATATGGAGTGTATCAATAATAGCTATTTTAATATGCTAGTCTACTGCTTATATCAGCTGTATCATTTCTGAGTCTGTTCCTTTTTCTCCTTATTATAGGTGATATTTTCCAACTTTATTTTGCATGCCTGGTAATTTTTTATGTGGATGCCAGACATTGATTTTATTTAGTTGGGTATGGAATTTTTTAAATGTATTCTTTTAAGTGTTTTTGAGTTTTGTTTTGCAATACAGTTAAGTACTTAGATTAGATTTATCCTTTCAAAATTTGCTTTTTAAGTTTCTGTTGACAGGACTAGTTCAGGCTTTATTTAGCCCAAGGCTGATTTCCCCTACTACTGAGGTAATATCCTTTTGTGTTCTGCCCGCTCCTTTCTGAGGTTCTTTACTTGGCTTCTGGTAGTTCCCTTGCACATGTGTACATAGTATTCAGTTAAAGATGCAATCCCTGGCAGATCACTAGAGTTGGCTTTTGTTCAGCTCTTTTTGGTTCCCTGCCCTCCTAATTCTAATTGTCTAGACCTCTTAAGATTAACTCTTGTTCCTCAACTGAGGGAGACTGCTGCTTCCTTTACCCCAAATCCTTGTCCTCAGTCCTCCCACCCCAACATTGTAGCCTGAAAACTCACTCTAGGCAGTAAACTGGGGTGATAGTAAGGTTCCCTTGAAGTGTTTCCTTTCCACAGAGATCATTGGCATCTGTTCTGTCCATTGTCTAATGTCCAAAAACTGTAGTTTCATAAATTTTGCCTTTCTTTTTATAGAATTTTTAAAAATAAGGCTCATATGCATATAAATTTTGCATCAATTTTTTTTGTTATAATTAGATAGACTATTAAAATGTGGGAGACTTAAAATCCTCAAATTCTTTAAATGTACACTTTATCCATATGTTTATTAAGGTTTTTTCTGTTTGATAGAAGCTCTGGACTCAGCTTGGTGAAAGTACGGAAAGGAAATAGTTATGGCCTTTATTCATGTGTTTGCCTTTGTGTTAGTATAACTGTAAAAATGTAAAAGTTATCGTGTAGCCAGATAATTAATACATGATATATATTATTTTTGTATTTTTCACATTTATATGATATTTACATGATGTTGAAAGTTAATTTAATAAAAGAATGTTATTCTTTTATGTAGTAGGGCAGGCAGAAAAGAAAGATTCTTTTAGTAGTGACAGCATATCTATTCTGAAAAATAGAATCATAGAGCTGGGATTGTGTAATTTAGCTCCTGCATTTTATACAGTTACCTAATTCTGAGAAAGATTAGGGTCAGAGACATTAAACTCATAGAACTACTTAGTATCAGAGCTGGAACTGAGGCCCAGATATTCTAATTCTAGTTTAATGCTTTTTCTGCTTAATTATGATGACCTACGAAAGTCCTTGTACGCCTTCGGCACCCAAATGCATGTCCCGTACTTCCTCTTCCTCCTGGTCCTGACCAAGTAGGGTAAGTCTTAAGGACCCAGCCTCTTGTTTTATGGCAAGCTTCATTCCGTGCTTTGTAAATACTGCCACACTTTTGACATACATTGAAACATTTCATTGGTCTCTTTGAACACATTATTTAGGTATGTATTGCATTAGGTCTTAACATAAGACATACTATGAGAAATTGGAAGGCTATTGAGTACCTGACCATTATTTTGAAAGTTAATATTTGTGTTTCAGTTAGAGTGACGTTGGGCCTGTTTGCTATTGACTTGCTAAATAACGTCAGAGGGTCAAAACAATTTTAAGAGATGTGTGGACAGTTTGGCACTTAGCTTTTATCTCCTTAAGGTGGCCTCCATATTGAACCATGGCAGATTAGCCTTGTTATTTTTAAAGAATACTGAATCCATCTGGCTTTGACAGTACAGAAAAGGCAAGGTTGCTGTCTTTTACAGTTATAGACAAAGGTATTTGGTCCTTTAGGGACACAAGTTTTGAAAAGTAACCTGAGCTTGGCAGTCAGTTTTGTATGTACAGTACCATGTAAGGACAAGAAGTAGACTAGAGGTAACTAACAGTTTGAATTGCTACCTTTTAGTTTTTTCCTGTGAAAAGGAAAGAAATTAAGGATAATTATAATAATCACTGTAATAATAGGCAGTGGTATGCTGATAAATATTTTATAACCAATTTTTCTAGGATAAAAGTCTCGATTTATATAGCATTTGCTCTTTTCTGTGGTGTGCATACTTTCACCATGGTGGGTTTCAAGATACCAAACTGACAGTGCTGAACGCAGAGTTGGAAGGAGATGCACAGCAGCACAGCATTATTTGGTACTTACACCATATAGACTTTGAGTAGATGTAAATAAACTCAGGATCATAGATAATAATAGTAAAATGTAGTAGCATGATTAATAAGTGATGAGTTTTGAATATTTATTATCTTTGTTTTTAATGTAATATAATTATAGCTTTGTTTATAATATATGTTTATAAAATTAATATAACTTAATTTTTAACGATGGCTGTATTTAACAACCAGCTAAGAACATTCTGAAAATTCAACGATCAGCTCACTTAAGCTGTTGTGAGCTGACACTAGCATACCACTAAAATTAGGTAACACCTATTGAGTACCTACTATCTGCCAGGCATAGTATAAGTGTTTTGCATTAATTATATAATTCTCAAAGCAGCCCTATGAAGTAGGTGTTTCAATTAGCTCCATTTTGCATTGCTAAATTGAGGCATATAATGGTTAAATATCTTGCGCCGGGCACAGTTTGGATGTAGCTGAGCTGGGGCTCAAAACCAGGCTGCCTGTCCTTGGAGCCTGAGTTCTTTACCACACTGGCCCTTGAGGTTAAAGATATTCTCGAATGTGAGGCAGTAGTAACTATGATAAATTATAAGTAAATACTCATGCTTCAGAATTATTTTATGACCTGTTTCAGTAATTGTCTAGATTTTAATTTATTTGAATTTTTATCTACAACCAAGTGTAACTATCCTTAATACATGAGATATTTATCTAAATCAGCAAGAAAAGTGGTAATCTCTTCAGTGGAAAAACAGTCCAGACTTCAATAGGCAGTTCATAAAAACTAACAATGGCCTGTAAACATTGAAGACAGTGTCTGTTTTGTTCATTAGAATATTAAGCCAACCCTTGCAGAGTACCTGACATATAGTAGGACTCCATAAATATTTTAGTACCTTTTAATTTTCTACATGTTAAGTGAACTATAAAGGTTTCTTGAACTTTTGCTTATTAAAGCTATATTCTAATGTTGCTTTAATTAAAGAATTGAAATTTTCCAAAAGTGTTAAGAGACATTTTATTATTAAAAAAACCCTGAGTTCAAATAAAGATGAAGAGACCTAATAAATTATTTTTAATTTTAATAATCAATATAAGCTGTTTTTTTATTATTGGCATGTAAAATTGATATTACTAAATTTAAGAGACCTAATACAATTATGAGAAGTTGCTGTGTAATTTCTAGAACCTTTAAGTTACCAGTAGTGATGTTTTAATGCATTGTTATTTACCTACAGTTTTTTTTTTTTTGAGAAATGTACTGTGTACTGTGGACCTTTTTAGAGACTGATGCTTCACTGTGTCGTTATCTGATTTTCCATTTCTTTCTCCTTTCCGGTAGACACTCTTTTAGCTACCTCAGAGCAATTCTGAAGGATGTTGTGAATTACTTTGAGAAATGATGAAATATATCAGAATGTTTTTGGTGTTGACAGTGAATTTTGGAGATTAGGAATTAGAGATGTTTGAATTGGTTTGAAAACAGAATTTGGTTATGTTAAAAAACTTGTTATCCCTTGTAGTATTTCTTTCTGATGAAGGAAAGGCTATAAGGGAAGGGAAGAAGGGGAAAAGGGACAAACACTGATTGAATGATGATCTAGGGTCAGATTCAGTGCTAAACATGTACATGCCTTATGACTAAGGTGAAAGCTTTCCTGTTCAGCAACTGGGAAAAAGAGGTTGGGGGAGTTGGTAGGGAACTGGGGGTTCCTTTAGAAAATAAGCAATTCACTAACAGGTAATGGTAAATGCAGAACCAGTGCTAGCCCTAACCTGTTTCTAATAAGACAGTGAGTTGCTTTTCAGAGACAGAAGACCCAATCCACAAGTCATGCAGCCAAAGTATATGCAGAGACAACTTTGACTTCCAGCTATACCTGAACCAAAGTCTTGCCACACCGCCCCCCATCCCTGCGCCACCACTCATGGAACCAAAGGACCTAGATGTGACTGGAACTTGAATGCTAGAACTTTTTCAGAAGCAAAAGGTCTATTGTACAGGAAGATCTGGCACTGAAGCCCCTTACCATAAATGGCTAAGTTCCAAGGTCCTCCAGTTGAATCTTGCCCGCCAGTGTGCTTCTATATACCTGTTTTCCCCTAACCCTTAACCCCCAATTTTTGCCTTTAAAAACCCTTGATCAAAAGCCATTGGGGAGTTAGAGTTTTAAGCAGTAGCTTCCCATTCTCTTGCTTGTCACTCTGCAAATAAATGACTTTAATTTCTCCATTGCAAACCTCGATATCAGAATTTGGCTTTGCCTAGTAAAATACCAGATAGCACAACATTTTCTATATTAGTTGATCATAATGGAGATCAGAGATGGTGTCCACTAACCTTTAGAAACATTGTCATGATTTTCGTTAATATATCACTGTGCTTTAATAAAAAAATATGACGCATTTGGCTAATTTGTATTATGCTGTGTTGGGGATAGGGAAACTTTCCCTTAGTTCTTCTGGCTGGTAGAATTATTAAAAACACATAAGACAGAATAACATGCGAAAATCAAATTTTTATACATGTACATGGGGAATTTACATAAGCATGAAAATCCCAAAGTCAGTAAGGCAAAATGCGGTGTATATGTCATTCTGGACTAAGAAAAGGAATGTAGGGGTTGGGTTTCAAGGAGAAGTAAAGCAAATGTACAAGGCAGTGAAAAGAGGTAATATTTTGTAAACAAATGTTTGCTGGGCCATCTTGATACTAAGGGCATAGTGAAGAATTTGATCAAATGGGCTTTGCTGGGTTTCTTTCTATCAAAACTATAGTTATCTATGATGATATCACCCTTCCTGGAGCAGGTCTTCTATCTTAAATTCTTTTAGACAGTAAGGGGAGAGGCCACAGTTTTTCTTGAGTCTCCTGAGCCATGACTGTTTTCAGCTCGAAATAATATGCATGCTGGAGTGGCATATCTTGGGGCATCTCATTCTGAACCCCCAAAGTTATTTTGAATCAAGATGGGGGAAAATATTTAAAGGAAATATGACTTGATAGTTTGCCATAGGAGTTTAGTGGTAAAATACTAAGGCTATTGAAAAAAAAATAAAACATTTATCCCATAATATCCCATCAAGTCTTATTTTCACAAATTACTTTTCAAAGATTTGACCTATTTATATAAAGAACATCTTTTGTGTTCATCTGAAAAAGAAGATAAAATGGTCCTTAGAGTTTCTTGGAAAGCCTATGCTATTTTCTCAGTTGGTTTAAATTGTGAAATTTCCTTTAGAACTATTTAAATTCTTACTTATCAAAGAAAATGGTTATATCGTCAGATTACCTGAAGAGAGTTTATCTTTAGAAAGGGAGATACCAGAGTGAAAAGTGGTAGTCCTCACTGAAGTTTTTTTATAAGTGTTTTTTGGCCTCTCTCTTTTTTTTCTCATTTTACCCCCCATATCTATTGAATTCTTTATACTTATTTTTTAAAAGTCTTAAAACAGCACTAATTTATTATCTTACAATTTCCATGGGTCAGGTGCTTGGAAATTACTTGGTAGGTGAGTTCTCTGCCCAGGATCTCACAAGGCTGTGTTTGTACTTGGTTTTTCCAACAGTGAGAAAATAAAATTGAGCACAAACTATATAGATCTTTGGTAGTAGAAAATTTTAAAAGGAAATTTGAACGTTATTTAACAAGCTATACTTTATATACTTTATATAGACCTGAAAAGTATGTAAAAAAATTGTCTATTTAAAAGTTTCTTCTACTTAGAATATATTTCTGGATATATGAAATTTGAAATTAAGGGAGATAGTTTAATCAGACTGGGAAGGAACTATGCGGCTTGATTGTTTCATGCTAACTACTGACACCTATCTGAGCCTTGTACATGAATACGGGATTCCTTTGGTACTATTTATTTCATAGATAAGGCCTGTTAGTAAACCAGAATAAGCAACCAAAGTGATTACAATGGACTGCTGTTATGTAGTTGAACCATAGGTCTAAAATAATACTTTTGAGACCAAAATAAGTGTTCTCAAACATGTCATAGCTCTCAGGTGCTCTGCTAACCTCTCTACTTGCCCAAATCTAAGTGGATGCGGCCTCCTTTTCATGCAAAGTGGGATATATTTAAAGGGCTATGGAAACAGGTCTCATTGTATTCCTGAAGGAGTGTTGAGTGTCTTTTGCATTAGTTTTGTTTTATGGGAAGCTAAAAAATATCAGGTAGGACATTTCCCAGTTTCATAAATTTTTATAAGTTCATTAACACCTCACTCCCTGTGACCTTGGGTTCACCTCATGTTTTGGACCTGAATTCATTAAATGGGGTGTGAAACTGGAGGTAAGTCAGCAGGCAGTTTTAGGGAGATTGGAGTGGGACTCTGACTCCAATAGAGAGTACTCTTAGGGCATTTATTTTTCTATCCCAAAGTAGTCCCTTTGATCAAAACCCAGGAATGCCCTGTATAGATATTTTATTTGTAATATTGTAAGTTTTCATGGAAAGCAGAGGAAGAAAGAAACACAAAATAAATTTCTCAATTCTATTTTTGTTCAGAGTTGAGCCTTGAGGACATAAACTTACATCATTTTATTTTCGAATACCTAAATCATTTGGAATAATGCTTGTGTCCTAAGTGTCTTTCTATTTAGATACTAACAATTATTTGTTAATAGGTTAAAATATATTTTATGTTACTTCACGGTGCTTTTTATTTAAATACAATTCATAATATTGTTTGAGTCATTATTGGCTAAAATATTTAAATAGGAAAGAATGGGAAATCAGATGTTTATTATAATTTATTTTAAAGGTTAGCTATTCCAGTTTAGCCTCATTTGCACTTCTGTTGTCCTCCGAAATGGCCTCAAGCCCTAAATTTAGGAGAGGCAGAGGTGCTAGGATTTGGGCTTCAGAGGTATCTTCCATTCCATTTTGTGGGGATCATCTTTAAAGGGCATGTGTCCAGACCTTTCACCCAGTTCTAAAAGTGGAGCACTTCTGCGGTGCTGTAAAATTGGCCTGAATCGGTCATACTCCTTTTTGGAACGATGTGGCAAACTTCATGTCAGCTAAATACAGTTCTTAATTAATTTGGCTAGTGTAGGCATCATACACTGAAGCTGTCTTGTCCTGTAAAAATAGAATGGGTATAAGGACCCAAAATTTAAAATTTGAATTTTTGTACCTTGGACTGATGGGTAACAGATAAAATAAAAACAAGTTTTACATATATATAGCACATTGTAGAGGGCTGTGTTCATTGGCCTTTTTTATGGATCCGTTTCCTATTCCTGTCCCATTCTCTTCCCCAGCTTTCCGTCCTTGCCTAACATTCTATAAATTTACTACTTGCCAGGCACTGTTTTAAATGCTTTACATATGTTAAGTTTACATATGTTAACAGCTCCCTGAGGTAAATGACATCATCCCATTTCACAGATGAAGAAATGGGTGCAGAAAGGGGATAAGTGACTTGCTCAAGAACCTAAATTCACCAAGTTTTGTAATGAGTGGCAGAGCTGTGATTCCAGTGAAGGGTGTTAGGCCCTGCAGCCTATGTTCCCTCATCTCCCACTTACACTGTGCTGTCTCTGCCACAGTCCCACTTCTAATTTATAATACCTTGCTGTCATGTTGTAAGTAACTTCAAAGCATTTTTGGATATAATGAGAGTATAATAAACATATAGATGAAACCTGTCAGCAAATATTTTGCCTCTATTTTTGTTCAATACTATTTTGAATGAGCAATTCAACTTCTAAAATATCACGAGAAATCTCTAGAATCAGCTTTGGAGTCATCTCATATTCTGGCAAATGTCTTAAGAGTAGAGAATAGTTTTCCATTTTTCAGGGGTTGCTTTTGATAATTCTGCTGTGTGATGCAATTAAATTTTCTTTCCCTGAAAGCACAGTTGTAACTGTCGCTGTGACAAATGCTATTGGAGGAAACTGTTGCATTGTGATATGCTTCAATGAAGTGTTTTCTTTGGTCTGTCGTAGACTTAATAGGAAGTCAAATCCTGCTCTGAAGGACTCTTTCTGGCAGGTGCTATTTCTGTTACTAGGATGGTCTCTGCTAACTTTTAATACAGTGACATCCCCAAATAGAAGCATTCTGTCATTCTCTAAGTCTTCATTGTGGAAGGATTTTATCAAAGAGTCCTTCTTCTTATTTATTTGAGACATAGCGTAATATTTCATAAAGAAATATTTGTGTAATGGTGAAAATTTAACCAAGTAAAAAAGCTCATTTTCTTTGCTCACTTTTTATATATATGAATTTTGTACTTTAAAAATGAGTTATATGGAAACACATCTTCCCTAAATAAACCTGTTTGCATGACAAATATAATAATAGATAATGATGAGTAATTTAGTTTGTATGTTGGTACTATCACAATTATTATACTCATATTCTTATTTTCTCTTTGGGAATCAAGTTATTTTGAGTTAATGATAAAAAAGCATGTTTAGACTCAGTAATTTCAAAAAATGGATAATGAAAGATACCGATTTCATTTCTTTTTTGTAATCTATTAAACAGTGGCTGTTGGGAGATAAAATAACTGGAATATTTTTACTATTTGTAGTTAATTTAGGCAAATATGTATTAAATAGCATAAAATTTAAATATATTAAAGTTGAATTAAAAAATATTTGCCTCATAAGTGAACAGCTCAAATGAAATGAGCATAGAGGCATCAAGGGTTGTTTAAATATATGTTGTTCTGAGGTTTGAAGATATTCAAACATGTTGTGACTGTTCCAATCCAATATTTTATAGCAGAATTTGAGGTTTTTAATAATCATGTCCTACCTGTAAAATAGTAGCCCATTTTGTTTAGCATAAATATTTTAGATAATTAAAACTTACCTTTTTTTTTGGCAAATAGGTGATAGTTAAGATCTGCTCTTTGAAAAAATATTGATCCTTATACTACTTACCTCAGGATATTGTTTTGCGTGTGGAATATAATTTATGTTTCAGGTTTACATTTTTTTCTATTTTTAGACTTTTTCTGAAAACATTTATTTTAGACTTATTAGTAAATTCTCATTTTAGTTAGAATTTGTTGTGATCTATTTTTTTTTAAGCAGGTAGAAAACATTTGAGTTTCCTTCCATCACCATATATTTGACCCCCTTTACCCCTGGGCAGTGAACATAATGCAGTCATATATGACGTATTGTTAGGTAGTCAGGCATGAGTGATGGGAACCAAGAAACTGAGTCCCAGCCCAGAGACCACCCAAAGAACACACCATTGGTAGAATTCTGGGTAAGCACATGAGCACTAGATAGGGAGTTATATTAGCAGCCAAGTGTCAATCAAAACGATCTCATGTGCCAGTCACCTAGGAATGCCTTTGTAATCACCCATCATGGCCCAAATATAAAAAGATCTTCCTAATTCTGCATTGTTACAGCCCTCTTCGCTGAGAACCTACACTCTTCCCTTGGAGTATACTCTTTTATCTTTTCACCTCCCAAATTATACAGGGCTACAGCCTTCCTTAGCGTGGCCTAGCTCCTTCTAAAATATACTTTTAATAAATCTTATTTTTTCTAAATTTCGCTTACCTGTAATTCTTTGCCGCATCAGCAAGGAAGAACTGAGGAGAAATGCTAATTGCACTTCTGCGTTGTTACTCTCTCCCCTCTCCCCGCCCTACCCATGCCGCTGGGGCAATGCTGGAGTTCAAATCGTCCCCAAATGGTAACAGTATTATTGAATTGTACACTTGAAATCTATATGATTTTATTAACCAATATCACTCCAATAAAAATTGAAAAATGGAAAAAATTTTGAGTTTATTTTTAAAAGAGTAATTTTAGTTTCAAACATGCATTACTTAATTTAAAATTAAGTAAATTTTTTAAAACAGGGATCCCCAGCCCCCGGGTTGCCCTCTGGTGTGGGATTGTGCCCTGTTAGGAACTGGGTCACACAGCAGGAGGCTGTGTGTCTGGCAGGTGAGCGAAGCTTCCTTTGTATTTGCAGCTGCTTCCCAGTGTTAGCTAGCATCACCACCTCAGCTCCACCTCAGATCGCCAGGGATTAGATTCTCGTAGGAGCACTGGTCCCTGGTACCAAAAATATTGAGGATCGCTGATTTTAATGATATCTTCCACATGATATATCTGCTGAGAATTTTTTTTAGACATATCAGTTACCATAATTATTAAGAAGTGTAGCATAAGAAGTGTTTCTAAATCATGTTGGTTATGATTAGGGAGTGCAGTCTCTTGTTTTCAACATAGCCTTGACGTTGCTGTATCAGATTCTAGCTTGTTGAAAATGAGGAAAACCTTTGACAGGTCACTGTGTTTACCTCCCAAATGGGAAAATGATGTTGACATAGTTTCTTCAACAGCTTGCAGATCACGTTCCCTCCCCTTGTCCCCCATTTTAAAAGAACAGTCAGTATCTGATTAACAGATGGATTTGTTTAATAGTTTTTTTTTTAATGGACTTTTTGGACCTCATAGCTCTTTATTTTTATTTTTTTAAATGTGTTTTGTTAGGAATGCAAGGCATCATATTGATGGTGCTACAGCATCCTGAGGTATCAATGGGAAAAGTATATCCCTTAGTTCCATTCAGAAATTCAAACACCTGGATGCATGACCTTTCTTTCACCTCAGCCCAGCTAACGCATTTCCTTTTGGTAGCATGGGGAGAAGAGCTGGCTTTTCTCTGAATCCCTCCTTGTTGTCAACTGAGGCTTTTTTGGCTTCCTTTATACTCCCTCAGGGACCTGGTGCTTCCTGATACCTCTCAGGTTGGGACTGGGACTATGCAGAGATCACATTTCAGAATGGGGTTGACAGATGGTTAGATTCAGAAAGCTAGGAAAGCACTCTCTCTATATATTTGTTTTAATATTTATTTATTTGTTTCTTTCTTTATTTATTTTTACATAGAGCATACAAAATTTTTCCCATGGTTGAACAATAAACTTCTTAGAATTAAAATATTTGAGGTGAGTATATTATCGATAACTGACATTATAATCTCAGTGTATTACTAATGAAATGTCCCAACTAATGTTGGGACTGATACCATGTTGAACAGAAATATATTAATATTATACCTAAAATATGCTCGTTAGCTGTTTACTGAATGTATAGGTTGTCATTCTTTTATTTTCTGTAATCAAACACATAGTTACTAATATAGGGAGGAGGCAAGAGAATTAAATGTTAAATCAAGCTATATTCAGAGACTTGCAATATGCAGATCAGCCTGCAGACAAACCATGAGGAAACCTGCAGAACAAAGGAAGATTTCTGCGGGGAGTGCTAACAAAACATTTCCCCACACCTAGAAGGGAAAACAGGAAAACAGAGTCCTTAAATGTGACCTACACAAAATAAAATCATTTATTTCTTAAAGCTGAAACCATGGGAAACCTATGGATCAAAGTCTGGGAACTGCCAGCAGGCCGCTTTTGCCACCTGTTCTTACCCTTTCTTGCTACATATTCTTTTCACACTGTAAGCCCATACCATCAAAGAAAAATGGGTAAACAAAGTCTTTAAACTATAATTCCTAGAAACTGAGAATGATACATAAACTGAATTCCCCAACACCCGGGGTCCCTCTCAGTGTCTTTTTTCTCTGTCTCTGTCTGTCTGTCTGTCCCTTTGAGTCCCTCTCAGACTCTCTAGCTCTATGCCTCTGTGATGAGAACATGCTGTGTCTATGGAGCATTACTCCTTCTCTAATAAACTTTCTTTTTGACTCTAGCTCTGGTGTGCGTTTGAATTCTTTCTTGTTCTCTGCCAAGAACTCTCACTCTCTCTCGGTGCAGGGCTTGAACTCTCCGCAATGGGGAATTTGCCCTGTCCTGCATCACTACTGGGAGAAAAACATACAAGAAAGTGAAGTAAAACTGATAAAAATGGCATATTTAAAATTTCTAGAAGCTTACAAAATTGAAAAGGTTCATGGCATTTTTTTTTTTTTAATGTGAAGGTGAAGCAGAAAAAAGCTTTTAAAAAGTTATACTCTTTGAAATCTATTCAAAATATATCAGTCTCTCTTCTGGTCTTGGTGGTAGTCGTAAGGAAGTGTTAAGTATGTCACCACTGAGTGAGTCATCACTGGGAGCATTTACTATGATTTTACCAGCTGTCCCTGTGGAAAATGGGAGGTTAAGCTAAGTGTGTGCTGACACCAACCAATAACCAATTTATGTTACTTTCATTTTTTTCTTTTAAGTAGAGCTATGAAGGATAGTATATTGGAGGCCCTATTTTGTTGGGTTTCTAATGTTTTATTTAATAATACATTAATTATAGGGTGGCAATATTTTGAAATTTAATTTATGCCATTATCCAAATGCCTAGGTTGTGAAATGAGTTTATTTTATATAGTATTGAAAGGTTTGTATACCACTTTTCAAATAGCACCCTGACACCCCAATGAGAAAAAATTCTAGGAGCAATTCAGAAGTTACGCCTTATTCGCTGAGGTTTGTCTCTGAGGCCAGCCCCATTCCTTGAATACTTGTGACTGATAATGCTGACTTGGAGCAGGTGTGATTGAAGGTATTTGGGGTGGGGTGGTATAGACTTAAAGAAAAGCATAAAGGAGCAGCAAAGCATGAGGCAAACAGATATTAGTGCCTTTTAAGTCAGGGTGGGGAGACTTGGCAGGAGTGAGCCAGTAGCATAGGTAGTCCTCACGCAATCGTGCCTTCCAGCTGTTCTCTTTACCATCAGATGCTGAGTGACTTGACATTGCAGGCAGCAGAGGAGGGCGGAGGGTGCTGGGGAAAGCTATGTAGCACCATGGGATCCACATCACACTGACCAGTACCTGCCATCATGTTAGGCCTTATGCAACAAGTTAGCCTACTAACCATTATTCAGAAATTACTGAAGTTCTTATCACTGACTGATAAACATAGACTGCCAGCAGTTGGTAGAAAGTGTTCAGTTTCTATTATTAGTTTGTGCTCCGTCTGCTAATTATAAAAATGTCAGTGGTTTATTTTTTTAACCTCTCAATTGAAGCTTACTAAGGCAAATGTAGAATATTTCTTACTGGTTATGCGAAATCAGTTTAATTTGAATAGCAGTTAGTAAATAGAATGGTATTTCATGCTGATTTTAAGTAGCCATGTCCATAATTTTCCGTATTTAAAATATGTTGGTTAGACTCAATTGTGCTTTAATTCCATTATTTTAATTTAGAAAACGATCACAAGATATTAGATAAATGGTAGATTATTTTTTTTTTGTCCATTAGTTTTTTCTTTGTTATAATGGAAATATACATTTTAAGATTTCTTTTCCTCCACTGTATCATATTTTAGTAATTCACAAATGTGGTTTCCTTTGTTTTCATTTACAATCATTCTTTTTTTTTTTTCTCTCAGACTTGTTGGAATATTTAGTAGAAAATGTTAACTATTCCAATAGATTAAAACAGTCTTTTTCTGTCTTTGGGAAAAAAAATCAATGTCAGAAATTTCAATTGATCTTAAACAGATTATTGGTTTTTTAACTATAACTATTCGTTATGGTTAAAAAATAGATAGAGGGAGAGAGTTTTTACTAGAGTTTGGGTTGGTGGTCTAAGAGTCATTAGAGTGTTACCTTGGATGAAGTCATTAGAGCCCAGAGTCTTTATTTTCATTTTGTAGGTATAGAAAGTAGCTCCTGTTAAGATGCCCACTTAGGAAGACTGACTCATTCTAGGTAAATGAACTCTCAGGACACTGATATATAAACCAGAATGTCAGTTTATTAAAATATGGTGAAAAAATGCAGCTGCCAAGTGAGTTGGACATTTGTGCTGGTTGAAAGACTGTGCATTCTCCCCATTAGAAAAGCTATAGGAGAAACCATGGTGTGTGTGGAAGAGGGAATTACACAGATCATTTTGAGAGGAAAAAGTTTTATTTTGATGAAGTTTGGTTTATCAGTATTTTTTGGTGTGGTTCATGCTTTTGATGTCATATTTAAGAAGTTGTTGCTTCACCCAAGATAATAAAGATTTTCACCTATATTTTCTTCTATAAATTTTATAATTTTGTCACTTATATTTAGGACTATGGCCCAGTTTGAATTAATTTTTGTATATGTTGCTAGGTACATATGCTAGTTGCATCTGAATATCTAGTTGTTCCAGCACCCTTTGTTGAAAAGAATATCTTTTTTCCATTGAATTACCGCAGCACCTTTGTTAAGATCATGTTGACCATGTATTGCTGGATCTGTCTGGACCCAATTCTGTTCCATTGATCCATGTGTCTTACTTATCACATGGCTACCACACCATCTTGATTATAGGTTTATGTGCCGAAATTAGGTAGTACAAGTGCTACGATTTTGTTCTTTTACAAAATAGTTTTGGCTTTTCTGTTCCTTTCTATTTCTATGTAAATTATTTGATCAGGTTATTTCTATAAAAATGTTTTCTGTGATTTTGATTGTATTGAATCTGTAGACCAGCTGGGGAAAATTGAATGTTAATAATATTGAGTTTTCCAGTCCATGAGCACTGTATTTATTTAGATCTTTAATTTCTCTCAGCAATATTTATAGATAGATTATTGTAGTGATTAGTAGAACATAGACTGTGGACTCACAACTGGGTTCATATCATGGTTCTGCCAATTACTGTGTAAGTGAACTCAGACAAGTTACTAAAAACTTCTGTGAACCTCAGTTTCCTCATTTTTAAAATAGAGATAATGCCTCATTGGTTTTGTGTAATGGTTAAATGAAATGATGTATCTAAAACATTATGACCGGCAAAAGTTAAGTGCACAATAAAAGTTAGGTGTCGTCATTGTTTTCATTGTTGTCTTTGCTATCAAGCAATGATTGCCTGGTACCGCCATCTCTGCCAAAGAGTTATTCTTGCCCAGTGACCAGACGGTTTGTGGCAGCTGCTCAGGGCTCCCTTTTTTGTCAGCTTGGCTAATGAACACTGCTAAACTCTTGCTCTCTGAGTTTCTTTGTTTCCTATGCCACACTGACACTCTCCATCTGTGGCCGTTACATATTTTTTCTTTGAATTATGTTAACATCATTAATTAGACCGCAGCTTTCCTTTACATTTAATCCAGTCTTTTTCTGATTTTTCAATCTCTCATTCTGCTTTTACTTAGAAGATTTTGTCCGAAGTGTTCTTCAGTCTTAAGTGTGCTATTGAACTCTCCTATTATGTGTTCGTTTAATGAGTTTAACTTTTAGAGTTTTTGGGCTGCCTCACTCATAGACACCCCAGTTTTTCTTTGACTATTTTATAGATTGTGCAGTAACTTAAGTTTATTAGGATATCATATTTTAAACGTTTACACAGGATCTGCATTTATAAATTTTGCCTTATTTTATGGGAAGTGGGGAAAAAGGTTGAGAATTTTATTTTTGTTTTAAATGTTTTAAAGATATGAGTTTTGTAGTAGAAAATAACTTGATATTGTGTAAATCAGTTTGTAGTTGTACTATTACTCCTAGTCTTCTGAATTCAGAAAGCCCATTGTTTGGAAATCAAAACTGTGACTCTTACCCCTTCCCCCTGACATTTGCTGGTCATCATGTTCCTTCTCAGGGATCATCGGGGAAATGGAAGCAGGTCCTCAACGGGAGATTTGGGCTTTCTGTCCTCTGTCTACATGGTGTCTACATTTTTGTACAGTCATGATTTAGTTTTGGAAATAGTATTTTCTGTTTGGGCCTAACTATTCTACTCTTTTCTAAATCATCAAGTATTATTACGTTTTATTCATTATTTGTATGCCACTTCCTAACCATATATATAACTCTGGGCCAGGAGTGTATTCTATTTGTGTATTAGTTTCCTTCTCTTTAAAATGGGAATAAAATGAAAAATGGATTAAACTCTCGGGATGGTGTGAAACATGGTAGGTACTCAATAGATGTTAATAGCCTGTTTTATTCTAGCTCTTTGAAGAGGGACATCTTATGCTTAATTACTTTATTCAATAAAAAATCATTTAGCTGAATTGATGGTTTAACCATTTGTTTCATTCTTTAATGATCTTGCTTAAATAGGAAATACTGAGCTTCTGTAGCAGCTCAGAGACGGGCTTTTGACTCCATGGTGATATTATTTCAAATAATAGGTACATCAAGTTCAGTTTTACTTTTTAAAATAACATGGAAATTTTGTCTTCATATATTGAATCTGATTTTCCAGAGATCCTGTGTTTTACCTTGTTTCTACATAAACTGATTGAGTCAAAAGGAAGGTATTTGATTTGCTAATAGCCACATAGGAAATCAAAACTCTTGGCTCCTAGTTTGTTTTCCCAGTCCCAAATGATTCAGTTTCCTTAGAAACTGCATGATACACATGATTTATGAATTATATATCAACTTAGCTTAAAAACTCTCTCAATTCTTTGAAACTTGTTTTAAACACTTAAAAATAATCTGAGTAATTTTAATGAATAAATGCTCACTGATGAATAAGTGTAGATATATATATTTAAAGATTTAAAATTAAAATTTAAAAATATGGAAATTACATAACAAAATTCTTCAAATTTTGACCTGCAAAGGATATTTGATGAAAAAGAATTCAAAGAGATCAATATCATTTCTACGTCATTATACAGTGAATTCAGAATCAGTTAAGCAATTCAGCTTGAAATGATGGTTTCGGTTTAACTTAAAAGTCTTAGAACAACTCCAGGAATGTTGGTTAGACATGATGATAAGACGTTCATCAGGACTGCAGCACTTAAAAAAAGAGTTAACAACAGAAAATAGTACTGGGAAAAAAATACTCCACAAAGAAAAGGAGAAAAGGAAATATGGAGCACATTAAGGTAGAAACCAAAATTCAGTTTTTACATGTAAAAAAACTAACAAAAGTTGTTGATTCTACTTTTCATGAGTCAGTCATGGGGAAAAAGTGTTCTTATTTGTACGGGATTACTGATAATAATTATCACCAGATTAAAAGGTTTGTTCTAACAAGATCTGTGGAGGATCAGAGTTTGTGCTCACCTCTTCTGTGAAAATGTATTTCATGGAATTGCTTCAGTGTGGCCACTGGAATGCTGTTTCTTTTTGTGTTATGGTCCTTGAGAAATGTACTGTTGTAACAGAATTTCAGGAATACCTGCATTTTACCTTTTCAAATTTTATCAAAAGAGACTGATACATATTTAAAAACCTCACAATATTAGGAATATTTTGGAGTAAGCAATATAAAATTTTGCATTTCTTCCTTTTCTTTAAATTAGACTATTAATGAAAGATTTAAGTGGAGCCAAAACATTTACCTCTGTATAACTAGGACTGTAATTATGTTAAAGCTACCTTAAAGTTCTTTTTAACATTTATTTTTATCTTATTTAATGACACCTTTTCCCAGAACTGAATTTCAGAGTAACTATAATAACCTGGCGTTCAGAATTTGAAAATTGTCTAAATTCTTCAGATAAATTGTCTAAATCCTTCAGTTCGCAGAGTCACAGATGATCTGTGATTGCCATCCATTCAGTCTTAAAGGTAAAAAGTAATTGAAGGTAGAGCCTCTGGCATATTTGCTACTTAATTATTCCATATATACACATCAGCGTAGCCTGTACTTGATAGCTTGATTTCATGAATGAAATCTGTGATTTAATTATATGTTCAGGTTCATGCAGTAAAGAAAACAGCTACAATGTAATTTAGAAGACTGAACTTGGTCACTATCTGGTATTCAAGACTAAAGGAGTCAATGAAATGGGATCAAGCCCTTCAACTCTGTCCTTTATGCATTTGTGTAGTGGAATAATTGCCTTTGTTTTTAGCACCATGATTTCCACTTTAGGAGAGTGGGTCACAAATAAATTGTATCTGTGATGTCCAGATTTGCCATGAACCATACCA
This sequence comes from Macroglossus sobrinus, assembly GCA_004027375.1. Classification (NCBI taxonomy): domain Eukaryota; kingdom Metazoa; phylum Chordata; class Mammalia; order Chiroptera; family Pteropodidae; genus Macroglossus; species Macroglossus sobrinus. The sequence continues at coordinate 2,609,243 of PVKZ01000043.1, read as the reverse complement.
GTTCCTTTGGCACTGCATCTTAGAGAGTTGTCTTAAAGCTTTAACGAGAGAACCATGCATTCTTGGAATATATTAAAGGTCTAGGTCCCCACACTGTTAAACAGTGTTTGAACTCTTGCTCTGTTAGGACGGGTGTTGACTTGCTGGCTAGTTTGGTTGCTTCAAAGATTAATATTAGGGGCTGTGGGAGATAGAACAGCATATTCTCATAGTTTTCTCATTGAAAGGGAGTTCTGCCTCTGGTCGTCAGGAAAATGGTTGGTGAATGTTTGATAATTATATCTAAAGAAAATGGCAGTGATGAATTTAAATAGAAAATGCTTGCACTCAGATTGTTCAGTCCAAGACTATGCTATGCATAATTTACTGTTTTGCAGTCCCTTGAACTCTTAAGAGACTGAAGGTGTTTTTAAGCAGTGGTGTCACTACTATAGAGAGTGAATAAGGGGGAACAAAAACCTCCCCTAGAAAACAAAGTATCAAATAAGATTGTAGCATAAATTTAAAAAATGATTTCTAAAGGAATAGGCTATTTCCAAATATTTAGGTAGTGTTGTTGTCCAAGTTCTAGAGTTCTTGTTGGATGTACCATAGTATTTTAAGACTACAAAGAGTTGTATAGGCTTGGCTCTTCCAATTTACTTCTCTTAGTTTCACTTTTCTCACCAACAAAATAAGGATATTATCCACTGACGAGATTTTTGTGAGAATGAAGTGGGATGATATATGTAAAGCATTCAGTGCTTAGCACATAATGCACACTCCAAAATGGCAGTTACCATTACATAGATTTTCATGTCAGTTACAGTAGAATATTTTTAATCATTTGTCAGTATTATACTATGTGATAGTCTTTCTGTGTACTGAGCCTCCTTAAGTACAATGATTTTCCTCTTTTCCAATTGAATTTTGACCTTTCAAAAGTCTGGAATTCACTGAAGACAAGGAATTATCTTAACACTTCATGAATGGTGATGTTTATATTCGATTGGCTAGGAGCCAGATGGCAAACAGCATTCAAAAGCAGACATAAATTTTTCCATTTACAAGAGGCTCCTTTCCTGCATCAGGCTCCCATGGATATCAATGGGTATTATGTGTATAGAGCAAGGGAAAGGTCTTGCTACTAAAAAGTAGGGCAATGTGCTATATGAGATCAATTAGTATGTTCCCATGAGCTCATGTTTGTCCTAAAAGATGTCTTTGTCTTGAGGCTCTGTTAGATTCTAGCTACCAGTAATGTGTCAATATTTCATCTAATTCTCAGGGGTTGAATGCTTCTAGGATGTTCTGAGTTTGTCACAAAACAATTGTATAAAGCTTAAACAAAAATATTTATTAAAATCTTATATGCTATACTTCGTTTAAAATGATGTTTGCTAAGAAGTTTATTCTTGTTAACAAATCTAAAAGACAGACTTAAATCTTTTACCCAAGATTTTTAAGAGGAGTGGTACTTGAATCCATAAAGTTAAGAAAATTTTTGCTCATTGTTCATGGAGATCTGAAAATGTAGTTCTAATTATTTATAGAATTACATTATTAACATTTAAGTATATTTCTCATCATCTCATTAATAATTTATTCTACTCATAATGTACAACTTCCAAGTCTTTTTTCTGATTGATAAATGGATTAATGAAAAAACAAATGAGTAGATATGGAAGTAGATATATATAAATTATAAATCAGCTTTAGTTTCTTCCTTAATATTTATTATATGATATGTATCAGTAAGGTTAGAACATTTAGTAAGTTTTACATTATCATTTCTTTGGATTTATTACTATGTTTTCCCCCCTAGAGTTTCTCAAAAACTTTATTATATACAAGTCTTATACAAACATATCAAGAGTCTTTGGTTACTCCATTTAATTATAAAGATGAAGTATATTTTGGATGAGGAGGATTTTAATTCTCTTCTGAATGGTAAGACAATTTTGATCCTTGTCTAGACTGTGAATAATATATATTAAGTAAATACATACTCCCAGTATGGAAAACAAAGTTTACAGGGTCATTTCTTATCAACGTATTATTAGATATTTTCAAATAATGACATTTTCTCATTTTACAGCAAAGGGACCTAAGGTTCGGAGAGGTTAAAATGATTTGCTTAACTTTAACAATTGACATTGCTTAAATAAGTTTTTTCTGAGTATAAGTAAAAAACAGTTCTTGAGATTGGGGAGATGTAACAACTAAATAAATGCGTTGCTGTACACTGGATGGGATCAAGGAACAAAAAGAGGACATTGTTAAAGGGTGAAATCCAAATAAAAGCTACAGTTAAGTTTTAAAAAAATGTGTAAGAAGTTAAGTATTATTTGGGAAACACAAGACACAAAGTTTGGAAACAAATGAATATATAAAACCTTGCACATGTATGAATGAGTTTTTTTTATCATACTGTTACTTTTAATAGAGAAATTGTGGAAATAATCCAAAATGACTATCAGTAGTATAATGGATAAATAAATAATTGTTTAATTGGACAGTAAATCATCAACTTAACATTGCTGATAGGTTCTGCAACTTTAAGTGAAATGATGTCTAACAAGACCATTTTTACTATAGCTAATTGGTATAAGCAAGAATTAAGTTCCTATAGCATCTCATCAGTGTTATAATGAAACATTCAAGGACCCACTGTACTACATCAGTTAAAAAAATGAACTAGAATTGTATCAAGAATTAACTTTAAAAATAAAGCAAATTATCAAAAAATTACATAGAAAATTAAGCAGAGAAGCAAGACAAGTAAAAGACTTCTATGAATAATTTTATAAAATAAAAGCCTATGAATAACTTTTAAATACTTTATTTAAATATTATACTATATGTACTTGGTTATAAAAATCGAACAGTGCAGAAGGATTTATAATGGTAAGTAGTAGTTTCACCTCCACTTCTTCCCTTTTCCAACTATTCCTAAAAAGCTATTTGGAATCATGTTTTAGTTTTCGGGTGGTTACTTCCATGTCTGTAGGTAAAATGTTTATATAGCTCTTTTAAAAAATATACTAACTATAGACATTTTCTATTAATTCCTGTTAGGATAAGATGAAGATTTACCCTCCTTATAGAATGCTTTTTTTATAATTTAAATTTTTATCAAAAGTGTTCACAGGCATGGTTTAAGTGTGAAATACTTCTATAAAACTTAATACAAAAATCAGCAGTTCCTTCTATAACTGCTCAACTGCTCATCCCTCCCATCCCCAACCATTGTTTGCACCCAGAGATAAGTATTTCAGACTTTTTGGTGTGTTTGTTTGTTTGTTTGTTTGTTTAATTGAGAAATAATTAACATAAATTACTGTATAAGTTTAAGGTGTACACCATGATGATCTGACTTACATATATTGTGAAATGATTACCACAATAGTTTAATTCTCATCCAGCATCTCATATAGATAATAGTAATAAATAATAAAATTAGAGAAAAAAATTTCTTGTCATGAGAACCCTTAGAATCTACTCTCTTAACATTTTTATATACCATACAGCAGTGTTACGTATAGTCATCATGATGCACATTACCTCACTAGTGCTTTTTTTTATACATTACATCCCCATGCCTTATTTATTTTATAACCTCTTGATCCCCTTCACACATTTTGCTTACTCCCAAACCCCCTCCTCTTTGTCACCCACCAATCTGTCTCTATATCTGTGAGTTAGGTTTTATTTTGTCTCTTGTTTTGTTTTGCTTTTTGGATTCCACATATAAGTGAAATCATATGGTATTTGTCTTTCTCTATTTGACTTACTGCATTTAGCGATACCCTTAAGGTCTATCCCTGTTTTTTTCAGGTGGCTGATTTTATTCTTTTTTGTGGCTGAGTCATATTTAGTGTGTGTGTGTGTGTGTGTGTGTGTGTGTGTGTGTGTGTGTGTGTACACAAACTACATCTTCATTCACTCATCTTTCTATGGGCACTTAGGTTGTTTCCATATTTTTTCTAGAATTTAAATTGTAGCATTAAACAACAGTTTTAGGTTTAATTATTGATTTTCTGCTTTATACATTGTGTATTGGATTCTTTCTCTGGAAGGCGAGCATTTAGTCTACCCACGCCACTTCTACTATCAGACATATCACATTCCCCATCTGTTGTCCTCCCAGTGTAATTATGTCATTCATTGTCTAGATCAGTATTCTGTGGTCACATTATTAATGACTTAGAAAATGCTATTCACAGTTGACACATGGAATAAAATATGATGACTTTTCCTTTCTTTACACCTCTTTATGTTCTCTGGAGTTAGTAATTGTCTTAATTCTTGGCTTAGTTTTCTATATGCTTATCATACTTGCACGCCCAGATTGTCCCCCAGTGAAATTTTCTCAATATATTCAAACACATCAGGTATTTTATCTATTCCCATGGAATCTTTCAAGCTATTCCATTCTGGATCGGTTGCCATCTGTCCCTGAGGCACCTTAGCTGTCCCTGTCTCTGTGTCAGATCCCTGTTTGCCAGATTCCATGCCTGCCTCTTCGTTGGTACTGCCTCATTTTGGTCAACTATTTTCTTAGGTAGTACCTTGGAGAAAGGTGCAGAGGAGACAAATTTTGTGAAATCTCAGATAAATTTTCTGGAAATATTTTTATTATGTATACTTGATTGATAATATCTAGGTTAAAAATAAGTTTTTCCCCCCCAGAATTTTAAAAGTGAGCATATGTTGTCTTTTGGACATCATTATTGCTGTTAAGAAAACTTAAAGTCATTTTCTACTCACTCTCTCTCTCTCTCTCTCTCTCTCTCTCTCTCTCTCTCTCCCTCCCTCCCTCTCTCCCCCCTCTCCCCTCCCCTCTCCTTCCCTCCCCCCCTCCTTTTAGACACTTTTAGTAAAATATTTATAACACTTTAGAATCATCTGGGGACTTTGCCCAAATCCTAGTACTAAAGACTTTGAAATAATTGGTCTTGAGTGGAGCCCAAACATAGGTATTTCTGAACAGCTCTGTAGGTAATTCTAATATACTTATTTCCCTTATCTCCCAGTTTCTAGTGACTACCACTCTATTCTCCATTTCCATGAATTCATGTTATTTTTAGATTTCACATATAAGTGGTACCATATAGCATTTGTCTTCTGTATCTGACTTATTTCACTTAGCATAATGCCCTTGAGGTTTATCCATGTTGTTACAAATGGCAGGATTTCCTTCTTTCTCATGGCTTAATAATATTTCACTGTGTAAATACATAACACATTGTCTTTATCCAGTCATCTATCCACAGACACTAAGGTTGGTTCCATGTCTTGGATTATTGTGATTAATGTTGCTGTGAACATTGGAGTGTAGATTTCTCATAAAGGTACTGATTTTATTTCCTTCAGATATATGACCAGAAGTAGAATTGCTGGATCACATAGTAGTTCTATTTTTAATTAAAAGTTTTTCAAATTAAAAAATAAATTAAAAACTTAAGAAATACTTTTTTTCCATAATGGCTGTACTAATTCACATTCTCTCCAGTGATGCACAAGGGTTCTTTTTTTCTCCATAGCCCTGCTAATACTTACCTCTTTTCTTTTTGATAATAGCCATTCTGACAGGTGTGAGGTAATATCTCATTTTGGTTTTGGTCTGCATTTCCCTGATAATTAATGACGTTGAGCACCTTTTCATGTACTTCTTGGCAGAGCCTCAAATGAAATATTCTTTATTTTATGGATACATTATCTTCCCTCATTTCTAAGGATATTAATAAGTTTTTGTTAAGTTTTATCTCATTTCCCAGCTCTGATTCCTCTAACTTACTTAAAAACAATTTCTTGTTTAGTGTCCTGTTTTCATATTAGAAGCTTTCCTCAGAAGTCTTCCTTGGCTGCTTACTTATTAATGTTTTCAAAAAGCTGATGGTGGAAACTCTGTCTGCGTGATGGGCTTGTTAACTTTAGCCTTTACTGTGGGGTGATCTGGCTGAGCCACTGCAGTAGGGGAACCCTTGCTATTGGTGCCTTAGAGAATCCTGTACTCAGCTCCAGCTAAGAGGGCTGAGCGGGCAGAAGATAGTTCAGTTTTACTACCTGAAGAAGGTTCGGTTTTACTGTACACCTAATCGCCTTTCTCATATGTGTCTCTTGTTTTGCAGATTAGAGATGCTGTCTCTGTTTCACTCTCTCTAGAGGATTTACCTTAAGCCTTTCCAGGGTTAGGCACTCATTTGGGGGAGACCAATCTTTGTTATTCTGTTTTAAGGCCTAACCCCAACCGAACTTCCAGAGCTACCTGGAATCATCAATTTCTGGTGAAGATTTTGGGGATTTTGAGGTGTGAATCAAGTTGCTTTTCTCAACTCTCCTCACTACTGGTTTAGGATTCAGCTCTGTCTGTTAGGTCAGGTACCACTTGTTCTTTTGATTCTCATGCCAAATGTTCTTAAGAACTCCTCCTTAATTTTTCCTATTTGTAAGGGTGCATCCTAAAAACACATCCCATTTCTGTCAATATAATGTGTTTTTAGGAGAGAGCAGAGGTAAGTTGTAATTTTAGTCTGCTCTATTTAATCAGAACCAAATAATATAATTGATAATACGTGCAATATAAAAAGAGATAGGAAAGTCTTCAGATTGTCATGATTCAATTTTGCATGTCAACCCCGAATTTTAGTCGAATCACTTGGTCTGTATAATGTCTGCAGATACCTGGCAATAGCTCATGCTCGGTATTCTTTGGTAGTGGATCTGCTGCTATTGGTTGAACTCAAAGTTAAATTTGGAAAAGTTATTTAGACTCTTCTATTGCAATGCAGGTTGATAGCCAGTATTAAAATAAAATGTTTACTTTAGAAATCCTGGAAACTGACTGTGTTGATTTCAACCAAAATACCTTGAATTTTTTTCTTAAATTTACCACTGACTATATTAGCATTTAAAACATTCTGTTTTCTCAATATTTCAACCAGAGATACCTCAACCAGATATCACAAAGAAAATTTAGAAATTATCATTTCTATTTTTTATTATATTTATTATATTATATTTTTATTATAGTTTATTACAAATATAAGTTCTATAATGTAATCTTTCATTTTAAGACCTTTTTCTTTATTTAGAGAATTGATAATCCAGCATCTTAAGGGACTCTTAATAAAAATACTATTTTTTGATAAGTTGATTGTTATTTCTAACATATCAGGAACATTATGTACATTCTTTATTGCATATTCACTTAAATTTAGAAAGACACTCTGAAATTAGGATATATTTGCTACACTATGAGAAAGCAAGGTTTTTAATGTTTACACTAACCAGAAAGTACTTTTCTTTTTTGTAAATATTTGTCTCCTTTTCAAATACAGTGTTCTTGTCTATTTCAGAACCTCAGTGTTAAAATTCTCTGTGGGTAGTTTGCTTTCTTCCATTGTTTGATTTTGAAAATCTTAAAATCGATAGAAAAGTTGAAAGACTAGTTAAATAAACACTGAATACCTTTCACCAGGTTCACTGATTGTTAACATTTTATGCTACATCTCTGTATTTTAAATTTTTACTGATCCGTTAAAAATTAAGTTTACACACCATAATACTATGTTCCCCAAATCGTTAAGTATGTATATCTTCAGAATAAGGACATTCTCTTACATAACCATGTTACCATTTTCATCCCTAAGCAACAATAATGTAATACCATCTAATATATAATATGTATTCTTTCCTGATTTTCCCATGCTTTAGCCCCTTGGCACCAGCACTCCCTAGGACTCCAAGATCCAAATAAAGATCATCATAGGTTGCATTTGGGTGGTGTATATCTTTAGTCTCATTTATTCTTGAAAAGCCCCCTCCTTACCAGTTGTCTTACAGGCTGTTCCATAATCTGGATTTTTCTGATGATTGGATTTAGGCTAAACTTTTTTTAGGCAAAAATGTTACTGAAGTGATGATGTGCATTTCCTATTGCATCATGTCAGGAGGCACATATCAATGTATCCCATTAATGGTGTGTTAACTCTGATCACTTAAGGTGGTATCTGCTAGATCTCTCCTTTGTACAAGTACATTTTTGAGTACTTTTTCTCTTGTAATTAATGTGTTCTCTGTGAGTAGTTTGTGCATAACCTGTTTCCTTATAGCCTTTTACCCATTGATCATTATTCCTTCATCTTTGCTTGATTCAATTAATTGTATAAATGGTGATCATTTCTTTCTCATTTATTAATGAGCATTCTTCTGTATAGAAGAACTTTCCTTCATTGCCGCCTTATTCTTTTTAAAGATATCACCCTCGACTCATAGATGCTTTTTTTTTTTTTTATCAGTATGTTAGCATCCATTTTCATAGCTATTCTTTTTGAATGTTCAAGTGTCCCAAGTTTGGCTAGTGGGAGCCACCAAAAGCTGGCTTGCATGTCTTTTTACCATATTCTTATTAATCTTTAAGCATTTCTTTGCCTTCTGGCACAACAAAATGTTTCAAGCTTGCCTTGCACTTTCCCTGCCCCAGATCTGGAATCAGTCATTTCTCAAGGAGTCCTAGTTTATTTCAGCGGGGATTCATATTCAGATCAAGATCTGAGCCTAGATGTGCTTATAGTTCCCTGGTAATCACTGCCCTTTTAATTAAAGTAGCTGGGAAATAGATATGGATTTTGTAAATCTTAAGTTTATTACTGATATTTACTGTTCAAATCTGATATCATGGGATTGTTTTTTATCTTCTCTCATTCTATCCCCCCTGGTTCCCCAAAATATTAATATATTTATCCAATTGTTCTTTCCTTCAATAGATACAAAATAGTTTCTCAGTTAATACACTCATTTCCATATCAGTCTTATTTGGTTTCAAGGTTCAGAGGTTCACATAGGCTACTGAAGAAAGGTAAAAGAATATAAAGTATTTAGAGTAAGGCTTTCAGAGGCCTGGACCTGAGGCACCTTTTGGCATTGGCTATTTCTGTTCACCTGCTCTCTTTGGCCTTGATTGGCAATGTTTTCACTCCAATGTTTCTCATCTCTCACTTTCAGTCTTCCCAAGTGTTGAGGAATTATTAGGTTAAATATTTTTTTTTTAACAAGTAGCATCCTTGTTGGGCAGCTCCTGATCAAAGTTCCTTTGATACCGATGGCCAAGAGCAGGGCAATGGGAATTTTTTTGTTGAAAGCATCTGGCTGCTTTCTTTCCTTTGATCACTGCTATCATAGGACACTTTCAGGTTTCATGGACTAGTACAACCTGGTTTTATTTATTTATTTTTAGTATATTGTAGATTTCTCTACCCAGAAGTGTGGTTAATGGTGTGTTTTAAGCTCATGAGTAATTTAAAAAATAAAGTTGTAAAATGTATTTAGCTTCTAGCTAGCCAACTAGGAAACTATAGTCTCTTTTTGAACAAATGAAAGTCAATACACAGGGCAGGTATATTTAGTTATTGATGACATTCTTAGAGTGAGCCCCAAAGGAGGAAAAAGATATGTCTTTGTAGATTTTTGAATGAGAAGGGAAAGTAAGTGTCCAAAGTATGTTGACTTGATGTTCTGAGAATAATGTTTTTTATCTGTCATAGGTGTTAGTGACTGAAAATTAATAAGAGAACTGGCAAAATATAGCATAAAAGTGAAGAGAGTGTAATCTTTAAATCTTACAGTGAACTTAAGTTCTAAATTTGGCTTGGTTCATTCAAATTTTGTGACATTGAGTAAATTACTAATATAGCCCGAGTTTCAGTTTTCTGGTTTGTAAAATGGGCATCATAACACCTACACTCTCTTATAGTAGTTAATAACTATAAATGAGAAATCTTAGAGAATTGGACAAAAAACACTTTTTTCTAACTCATAATGCTGGAATATTACTGAGAATTAAGGGAAAAAAATTCTGACCCATGCTACAACATGGTTGAACCTTGAAGACCTTATGCCAAGTGAAATAAGACAGTCACAAAAAGACAAATACTGTATGATTCCATTTATATGTGGTATCTAGAGTAATCAAATTTATAAAAATAAAAAGTGTAATGATGATTACCAGGGAAATGGTATGGGGGCAGGAAAAGGAAGTGGGGGGCAGGAAAAAGGAAGGAGTTTTTTTAATGGTACAGAGTTTCAATTTTGCAAGATGAAAAGTTCTGGAAATTGGTTGCACAACAATGTGATTATACTTAACACCAATGAATTGTATATTTAAAAATAGTTAAGATGGTAAATTTTATTTTATATCTTTTTAGCATATTAAAAACATTTTAAAAATAAGCACAGTATTTTAAAAGATGCTGCTTGCATAATAGAGGGATGTGTGTGTATGGTTATAAAATACAAATTTACAAATTAGTATAGGCATGTATTTCATATTGTGCTAATTCAAACAATATTTTTGCTGACTGAAAATGATACAATGTTTCTGTAGGACAAATTATACATTCATGTTGACTGTGAAGTTTCGCTTTTAAGAATTTATTACAAGGAAAAGATACATATGCACAAAGGTTTAACAAGGGTACTGGTTACAGTACTGTTTATAATATAAATAATGAAAAGTTGGAAGCAATATTATTGCTCAGTGTTTGGGAATTTGTTCAATAAATTATGGTGCATCCACTTCATTAGAATTGAGTGTTGCAGAAATATATCTTAACATTAAAAAAACCTTGACTATTAATGCTTGAAAAAATGTAGGTTTCAAGTATAAATGATAGAACTCAAGTTTCTTAACTGTACATATTATACTATAACCACTGTAACAGAGGGTTTCTCTTGATTATGCAAATTATCTTAGTCGTGTTTTCAGAAGCTATATCATACATAATTAAGTATAATAGAAGTTTAACTTGTGCAATTAAGTATTTCATAAGCTTTTGCTCCCCCAAATATTCAATAAGGAAGAACTTAATGGACCATTTTTTTCATAATTGTCAACTAAATTTAAATGCTTTTTAGTGTCTGATTTTTAAAAAAAGTATATAGTTTATGAAAATTATATCCTCTTTCCCAGTATTCATTTTATCAAGTTAACATCACAGTACTCACTTTTACAGAGAAAATTATTAAATTAGTACATGTTAGAATCTTTTAATAGCCGTGTTTCTTTTTAAATACAATCTGGCATTTATTTGGTCATTAAGAATCTCCAAATGTGATGTTCAAGAAATATCTATGTGAAATTAGTATGCTTCTTTATAAGGTTTGATTTTAATTCTGAAGTGATGAAAATCCAGATGTTGTCTTTTGTGATGTATGTTACAGTGTTTCATATTTTCCTTGCCCTGGTGAGAATTAGGGTCAATTTTAGATGATAAAGTACTTCAGCTCATAACAGCTATTTTGTAACATTTTGTACAGTGTCTAGGAATGCAAAACATTTAGTCTAGTTTGTTTTAGAGATTCTAAACTTCCACATTAAGTCTCAGTTTAAATGGCCTTGGTTAAATTATTATCCCTCTCAGCATCAGTTTACTCATCTGAAATAAAAGCAGAGATGATAATAGACACATACTTAATTTTTGTGAATAGAATATTATTTATTCTAGGCTCATGTACCGTAGGCAAGTTTCACTGTTACATGCCCAGATGCGCAGTCTGTTCTACCATCTCATGCTCTGATAGTTTGAACATCCTTATGCCTGAGAATAAATTTTCAACATTGAAGTTATGGAGCCAAGGAATATGCATATTTAAATTGATAGATTTTCTTTCATATTTAAGAATATTCTTTATAATATCTATATTAAGCAACAAAATAAATGGTGATTGTTTCGCTCCACCATTGTGGGGGAAATACTTCTTCTTTATCTCCAGTGTTTTGCTTCCTGTGGTGGAGATCCCATTACTGTAGCACATATGCCTTCCCATCCCCTTTCAGGAGAGTAGAGGTCTTAATCGGATTGATGAGTCTGAAATGAGAAAACGGGGCATATGTGGCCCACCGCTTTTTCCTGTGTCTCCCATGTACAAGCTACCGGTAGCTTGGCCTGTTCTACCATGCTGTGAGTTCTACAGGGACAGGCCGTCCCACCCCCAGGGCATCATACTGCCTGTGACTGAGAGAGGGCAAGTGTTAAATTATGGGTTTCAATGTTTGGAAACCACTTCCTTGTCTGTAGTAAGTAATGTTTTCCAACATAGTTTTCTTTGGTAGTAAATGCGACAGTTTGGTTTTCTCTTTGCCTTCTTATTTCTCTACTATCTAAATTATTTCTCTTAACTTATCTTTCGTCTATTTTATCATATTTCTCAATTGGTTCTGAGTTTGGGCAGGAAACAAGGCTTCCTAATTGTTGGCTCTCCTTGAGACATAAATGCCTTACACTTCTTTATGCCTTGCATTTCTGAGTTCAGCTACATGCCATTTATTATTTGCATAGAGAAACCAGGGTTAATTCAAGTAAAGTATTAGGAGCCATTGCCACGTAAAGAGCAATCATCAATAAAGACAAACGTTTTCATCTTTGCATGAAGGCGAGCAATAGTCCTTCTTAATTTCTAGTAATTAATTAGTAAAGCATAATGGGCCCTGTCAGAGTACCCAAATAGTATCTGTATTTGTACTCTACTACGTTAAATGTTAAAATTTCAAATTAAGCTGTCACATGTCTGTCTCCTCAAAATTCACTTTCTCCCTAGTATGTAGACTTTCAAGTTTTGATTTGACCTTTGTTTTTAAACAACTTGGTTTTGTAATGCTATTGAAAATAAAATCTCTAGACGTGATAAAAGAGGTTTAGTGAGCAAGAAATTTTTAAAGATTTTAAAAATAAAAATGAGTAATTTAGGTATAGCATTTGTCTTTTTAGTATACAGATAAAGTCTGGAGTTTTCTTTTTCACTTAGAAAATGTTTCGAAATATATAATTTTTTAAAAATTTAAATGAACTTTCTTATTTTTAGGATAGTTTTGGATTTGCAGAAAAGTTGCAGATAGTGCAGATAGTTCCTGAATATCCTATGAGCAGTGTTCTCTATTGTTAATACCTTACATTAGTATGTACATTTGTCACAATTAATGGACCAACTTTGGTACAGTACCTTTAATTAAACTCCATATTTGACTTGAATTTTGTTAATTTTTTCCTTAACATCTATTTTCTGTTACACGATCTTATCTAGGATGCCACATTACATTTAGTTGTGACATCTCTTAAGTCTCGTCTGGTCTATGACATTTTCTTAAACTTTGCTTGTTTTCGATGACTTTGACAGTTTTGAGGAGTACTGGTTGGGTATTTTGTAGAATGTCTTTCCATTTCGGTTTGTCTGACTTTTTTTTATGGTTAGATTAGGGTATCTTACTGGAGTATTAATAGTTTATGTGTAAGTCGCTACACAAAAAGTGTCTTACAGGTCAGAGCACAAGTTTAGTGATAAAATCTTGCAGTAGGTTTTTCCCCCCAGGTTAGAAGTTTGTAAACTGAGGTTAAAGGTCAGGTGGGTACTCTCTAAATTTGTAGGTATAATTTTGCATCATGTACATATACTATATACATTTTGAAGAAATCCATCTGATTCTTGATAGGACCCTTGATTCAAAAACTGTTAATGATTCCTAGTGTTTGGTGCAATTTGATAGTTGTGATTGCTTTGTAGTTTGATTCACTTTGCTCTTCTGTATGTGCAGTTTGTGTTCAAGGCAAACGGTGTTTTTTGGATAGAAAAATGGAGTCTTAACATTTTGCCCATAAATACTTTGAAACAAAACATATACCTGAATACTTTGACCCTAGGTTGTACACTTATTTGATGTCTATACATTTAGAATTGTTAGAAATACTAATTTTATAGTTTAATGTTTTATAAACATTTGAATACTCTGCATTCAACACAGGAAATTAGAATGTCCCCTTAAATGACTCCACATTCTTTAACTATTACATTACAGACAGAGCCAGAATGTCAGCTGGACAACTGCTCTTTGCAGACAATTTTAGTCACATACCAGTGTGAGGATTAGCATTAGCCTAAGTTGGGGGCTCTACGTAAAAGAATTTATGAACTACTAAAGTAATACCCAGTTTCCTTAGGTAATGTTTATCATTCTACACCCTTTTGAAGAGACTCTGTTATCTAGCAGGAATGTAGTTAAGATATCTCTTGATAATTTTATGGTCAGAGTTATTTTCAAGATAAGTTATTCTGGGATGTGGTAGTGTTAAGACTGTGTATATGTTGTCCAGAAGAGATACTTTTATAAATATAGCTTTCCCTTTCTCTAACTCCTACCTTACCCCTTGATAATTTAGGTGCCTGGCTGGTTATTTCTTTGTTTACATTTTTAAAGACAGCAGGTTTTACTGAGAGAGTCACATTTTAAGGGTGTAGCACAGACTCATTTGGGAAAAATTCTAGTTCATCTTTGCAAACACTGTTACTTTGCAGGACTTGAATAACTTGAGTGTGGCAGAGTTATGTTCTCTGAGTAGTGGACCTGAGCTTCCAGCTCTGGGCAAATGCATGGAATAAAATAGGGCATCTTACACTCTGAATGTTAATTTATTTACAGTGTTTAAAATTAGGAGCAAGTACAATCTTTTTTGCTTAAGTTGATTTCCAGCCTAACTATGAAGTCATGTTTATTGAATCACTACCTTTGACAGCTTGTAGATAACATATAGTACAAAATTAATATCCTGCTTTATGGTGTAACGCCAAGACTGTGAGGCCTTGGAGTCAGACAGACCAGATGTTGAAATCCTGGCTATGCCATTTTTAAGGGGAGACCTTTTGTTATTTAACTTCTCTGTACCTCAGTTTCCTTACCAATTTATGGTTTCCTGGTTACTATTGTATCATTAAACTCCTTTATCTGCTTTAAGGATTCTAATGTGTGGGAGGCATACATTGATGAACTCATCACACACATACCTGTAAAATTATAATTGGAGTAGCCACTATGAAGAGCAGGTTCATGGAGCAATGTGAGAATATACAGTTGTCCCTCTATATCTCTTGGGCACAGATTCCAGGACCTACCTCTGATATTAAAATCAAAGAATGCTCAAGTCCCTTTTCCAGGCCCTATTTGCACATAGCCTATGTACATCTCCCGTATACTTTAAATAATATCTAGACTACTTAAAATACCTAATACAATGTAATTGCTATATAATAATTGTTGTGCTGTATAGTTTAGGGAATAATGACAAGAAAAGTTTGTATGTGCAGTATAGTTTGTAGGTGCAACCATTGTAGGCTTAACTATATAACAATTTTTTTCTAAATATTTTCCATCAGCTATGGAAACTGCAGATAAGAAGGGCCTACTGTAATGAGACTAGACAGGAAGTCAGCAAAAGAATGTTGAAAAATAACTCTTTTTAAACTTAAATTTTTGTTATGGTTGTGTCACTTTCTTTACACATGGTTTTTGATATGTTATTTCTACTTTTAGTAGTTTTTTTTCTATGTGTCATCTTAACTCCATTTTGGAGGAAGATAAGATATGAGTGAAAAAGTATTACAAGTATAACCTTTTTGAAGACAAGGATAATTTTTTTTAAATTAACAGACGTTTAGAGAAGTTTTAGGTTTATAGCAAAATCGGGCAGAAAGTGCAGAGTTCCCATATACCTTCCATTCTCTCACAGTTTTTCTTATTAACATTTTATGTTAATATAGTACACTGAATATAATTGACAAACCAATATTAGCATTTTATTATTAATCAAAATTCATAGTTTACGTTAAGGTATAGTTCTGTGAGTATGTAGAGTTCTTAGGATGTAATAGTTCTATGACAAATGCATTTCTTATCTCTACTGTTGCAGTATAATACAGATGAATTTTACTCTCCTAAAAATCCTGTCTTTTTCCTGTTTATTTCTCTCATCTTCCCTCATCCCAAATCCAGGAAACCACTGATCTTTTGCTGTCTCTATGGTTTTGCCTTTTCCAGGATGTCCTATAGTTAAATCATACAGTATATAACTTTTTCAGAATGGCTTCTTTCACTTAACAGTATACTATTATGATTCTTCTGTATCTTCTTGTGGCTTGATAGCTCATTTATTCTCATTGGTGAATTTCATTGTATGGATGTACCACAGTTTATCCATTTACCTATAGAAGGACTTCTTGGTTGCTTTCAAATTTTGTCAATTTGAATAAAGCTGCTATAAGCATTCATGCACACATTGTCTTGACATAAGTTTTCAGTTCATTTGAGTAAATACCTGAGCATGATTATTGTATTTTTGAGTACAACTACATTTAGCTTTGTAAGAAACTACTAAACTGTCTTTCAATGTGGTGGTACTGTTTTCCATTTCTCTCAACAGAGAATATACAACAATGAGAATGAGTTTCTCTTGCTCCACATCCTTGTCAAGGGCTGGTGTTGTCAAGCGTTTTAGATTTTAGCCATTTAAATGGTGTATTTTATTGTTGTAGTGGTATTTCATTGTTATTTTAATTTGCAGTGTCCTAATTACAAATGATGTGGAATATCTTTTTATATGCTTATTTTCTATTTCTGTATCTCTTTCAATGTGGTATCTGTTCAGATCTTTTGCCCACTTTTTTAACTGGGTTGTTTGTTTCCTTGTGTTTCAAGAGTTCTTTCTATAGTTTTGATAATAGTCCTTTTTCAGATGTGTTTTGCAAATATTTTCTTTCAGTCTGTGGCTTGCTTTTTATTCTCTTAAGAGTGGCTTTTGCAGAGCAGAAGTTTTTAATTTTAATGAAGTCCAGCTTATTACTTGTCTCTTTCATGGATCGTGTTTTTGGTATTATATTTAAAAAGTTGTCAAATCCAGGGTCAACTAGATTTTCTCCTATGTTATCTTGCAGAAGTTTCATAGTTTTGCATTTTACATTTAGGTCTGTGATCCATTTTGAGTTAATTTTTGTGTAAGATCTGTGCCTAGATTCGTTTTTTTTTTTTTATGTGACTGTCCAGTTGTTCTAAAACCATTTATTGAAATGATTACCCTTTCTCTGTTCTCTGTTGAATTGCATTTGCTTTTTTGTCTAAGTTCAGTTGATTGTATTTGTGTCAGTCTATTTCTGGGCTCTCTGTTCTGTTCCACTGATCTATTTTTCTGTTCTTTCACCAATACCACACTGTCTAGATAACTAGATTACTTGGTAATAAGCCTTGAAGTCAGGCAGTGTCAGTTATCTAACTTTGCGTTTTTTCAGTATTGTGTTGGCTTTTTTGGGTTGTAATAATTTTTCATACCTCAGGAATAAGCACTAGGTCATTATTTTGTTTTAGAATCTTTTTTCCAGTATAGCAGCCATAGTAGTATTTTAAAACATAAGTCAGATCTGTTATTTTTCTGTCCCAGATCCTTTCAATGGCTTCTCATTTCAGTGAGATTCAAATCGAAGGCCTTTGAAAATTTTTGTTTCTTCAGTACTCAACTCTTCTGTTACTTCTCTGATTTCATTTCTTAATACTCTCTCCCTCAGTCTCTTCCTTCTAGTCACAGTAGCCTCCTTGATCTTGCTTGAACACACCAGGCATACCCTGTCTTAGGGCCATAGCAATGGTTTTGCCTCGGCCTTGAATGGCTTTCTCCCAGATAAGTGTATGGTTAACTCCATTTCTTTCCAGTCTTATTCAAATGCTACCTTCCCAATGAAGAGGACTCTCTAATCATTTTATTTGAAATTCCAGCTTGCCTCCCTCCTCCCTCTCAGCCTGCACACTCTTTTTTTCTCATCATATTCTACTTTTTTCAGTCATCATCACCTAAAATCCTATATACTTATTTGTGTATATTGTTCCTGCTTATCATCTTTCTCTTTCTGTTAGAATTGTAATTCCAAAACAAAACACTCTTTGTCTGTTTTGTTGACCACTGTGTCTTAAGCTTATAAAACATAGTAGGTTTTCAGTAAATATTAATTTTCAAAAGTGAATGAATGAACAATGATTTGGTGACTTGATAAGGCATTAGTTGTATGAAAGGATTCTGGGTGCCTATTCATTTGATCTTACCTGATCTGAAATTCAGAACCTTATAAAATGAAGTAAAAATTTAAACCTAACCAAGATTATGATTTAGAAAATTCATTGATTTCTGACAAGCTGCAGCTGCTTGTGATAATAATAGGTTTTCCTTAGTGTGTTACTTATGAGTAACTTGAGAGACTGCAAGCTTTAGAAAGCCAGAATTTCTTTTTTCCTAAACCACAGGATAGCTAGAATTTCAAAGCCAGATATATTTTACCCACTTTTGTATCCAGCACTTAGCCTGGTTAGTACCTGGCATGTAATAGACACTCAGTAAGTGTTTGTTGAAAGAATATTATAAGAGACGATTTGTTGCCAGTGAATCACAATGACATTCATGATTTTGAAGTGTCATGAAACATGGGGTGATTATACCCATATACTTTTATTTTGTAAAAAAAATGCTTTTCATACTTTATCATAGACATTGTATTACGTAAATTGTCTTTGACTTAAAGTCTCAGGCAGGTAATTTTTCACAAAGTGCTTCTGTTAATGAATCTTTGGGAAACAAGGTTCATCTTGCAGTTAGTATGAATGAATTGGGTGTTTGCTCCCATAAAATCATAGTGCAAGAACGCTAGGTTGAGCATGTGCATAGCTGAGTCAGACAAATAGCTTCACTCAGATTTTCTTTGCACACATGTAGTTCACGTAAATGCAGTGAACCCCAAACCAAGTTTGCTGAGTAAGTCCTGAGAGGAGATATTGTTCATGTGTTTTAAAAATGTTTAGAGTTTAAATGTTTTTTTTTGGAAGGAGAAATGCCTTTTTTTCATGCTTAGGAAGGTTGAAGAAGAGGCTGTCGGGTCTTCACTCCTAGGCAGTAGTAATTCCTTTAACTTGGGTGCATGTGTCTGCTGGCACCTCAGGACCTCTGTCAGAGCTCATAATTCATGCTTCTCCATGATCGCCAAATCTCCATTCTTTAAGTGGATTATTTTCTGCTACATCTAATCACCTCAGCTTCAAGACACACCTGAAATCTCTTCTGCATACCTGACTTTGCAGATACCTTTATTCTATAACCTTCCCGGTTATGATGTCCTAGCATACATATGTTTTCTGTATTATTTCTACCAAGTGGTTGGTTGACATTCGTTCTCTTTGTTGGGTAGTTCCTACCTAACTTCTTCCTGCAGTGACTTCTTCCCATAGTTTTAGAATGGTGATTTGAAGATAACGTAAGTTCTAAGTTATTGCATTTCAGTGTCCATCTCTATTGTGGAACAAAATGTATTGTGGAACATAAAATTAGGGGGGAAATGACATCTGCGGAGATGTAAAATAGTAAAGGAGGCAAGGTTTTGTTTTTGAAAATCTCACTGAAAATGGGTGTTTCCTGTTGTGACCTTCTCAAGCATGGTGAGCGTTTGTATAAGACAGTAAGATATTAGAATGTAAGGGTTACGAAGTCTCAGAGGGCATGGATGATAGTCTAGTAATTTTTCAGATGACAGTACTGGGCTCAAGGAATTAAGTGTCCTTGCTCATGTAGCTAGCTAGTGGCAGGCAGTCAAAGGCAGATTCGCTGAGTCTGAATTTAGTGTCTTTTGCCTACACCTACTGCCTTTCTAACATCCTTTCATTCTAATGCCCTTTTTAAATCCCTTTTCCTTTCCTAATTTTCTTTCTTCTTTACACAAATTTTTGAAAAATGTCTTTTTTCCCCCCTGCTGGGCAATGCACTTGTTGCTGAGAATGCAGAGATAAATGAAATAAGGTCATTGTGCTCAAATTGTATCATGAGTAATGAGAGAGCTGGACTTGTAAACAGAGACTAGGCCCTGCAGTTAGGAGATCCCAGGCCAGTAGTACAGAGGGAATGTAGAAGAACATAAAACATGTGATAGGGGCGTCACAAGTTATGGAATATTGACAGCGACCAAAGGAGGTAAAGAAGATGCTGCTTGCCAAGCAGAATAGCAAACATTATTTGCTATTAAAGTGGTTTGACCAAAAATAGTCTTGGAAAATGTTTTGTTGCTTTGCCTGTTGGTGACTTGCATTTTTTAGGTTAGCCACTGGGAGGCGCAGGAAAACTGAGCAGTGATATTCACAGAGGCTACTGTCTAGGTAGAAGTGGTCAGACCAGGTCTGATGTTTCTTTTTAAGGGATCTTGGACTCTGTGTATGTGTGTGCGTGTGGTGTGCGTGTGGTTTGCGTGTGGTGTGCATGTGTGCGTGTGTGTGTGTGTGTGTTTCCTGGGACAAGGTTTTGGCTATGAGGAAGGGTACTAGGACTTTGGCTAGAGAGTCTTCGCATTGGACTAACTATTGTTAATTTACATTACTATTTTAACCTGTATTTAAAGTGATCAGTTACATGAGTGGGGAACTTCTGTACTAGATAACAGAAATATTTCCAAACTTTAGATAATTGTGTACTTAATCTAAATACATCCTCAAATTGCAAAAAATATAGGTGATATAGCACTAGAGTTCTCTGTGACATTGGACCAGTATTTCTTGAGGTAAATGGTAGTTTACTAGGTGAACCCTTTAGCTTTCTCTCTCTCCCTTAATTAGTTAATCATTGCTAAAAGCTAGCATATGTTGACTTGCTTCAGGCACAGAGAAGAAGCACTTTAACATATTAGGTAAGTGATCAGGAAGATGAGGCATAATTTAATGCTTACATGAATATGTCTGGAATATGTAAGGAGAAAATTAGAGTACCTGGCCACAGATGCCAAATCCATAAGGACAAACAGGGAGGAACTAGTTTCTGTAAAGGTATTATTCTCATAAATATGTTTTACTCATGGTTCAGCACATAGTAAGTGTTGGTATATGTACTTGCTGAATCAATACAATAAACTAATCAATGAAAAATTACTTTTTTTTGTTTCTACCTAAAAATATTTATAGAGGTAAAAAAGAGGTAAGGAGAAAATCTGTGCAGCTATTTTATAGTATTTTGCTAAGTAGACATTTATTGGGTGACTATTAATTAAATTAAATTGTGAATGACAGGGGAATACGAGAGAAGGGGAGTATGAAGGACTTAGGCAGGATTCCTGTCTTTAAAGAAGTGTAATCAAGGGAGGGAGACAGAAGTACAAATAGTATTAAGTAAGCTATGCAGTACTCATTGTGAGTGGAGGCACAATTCAGGCTTTGTTGACACTGCTGCAGGAGTCTGGGGGAGCTGCTTTTAAAGCCCACCTCTGCTTTGTCAGTCTTTGCTGGGGTTGGAGAAAGGCAAGCAGGCCACATAAGATGGTTTCTGAAGCCCTTCACACTTTTAAGTTATGTGAGTCTTTTAAAATTTCCACACTATTGCTTAAGGTTGATATCTGTGCCCTACCTAACTACACGGAAGACTCATTAATAGAAATTGCTTTTGGGGTTTAGATGCTCAGCTGTGAAGGTGCATTAAATAATACTTAATGCGTGCTGCAAGTAAAAGCTGTATTCAAGTTCATAAGTCAAGTTTTTGATTTAAGTGTCATTGAGTAAAAGCTTGATTAATCATTTTCTGAGTGGTCAGAAGGAAGTTTAAACACAGTTATGAGAATTCAACCTTATTTTTTTCACAGGTTTTTAACCTGGGTTAAGATGCCAGGACCCTACTCCAGGCCTATATGAATCTTTGAGGGTGAAGCCTAGCATCTATATTTTTAACAAGCTGTACAAATGATTTTTCCAGCTTTATTGAGATATAATTGACATTAAGTATAAGTTTTAGGTGTATAGTATGCTGATTTGATATACTTATATTTTGCATGCTTTGAAGCATTTGATGCCAGGGTGGTTATGAAAACAAACAAGTATTATGTTTGCCTGCAGTCTGTAAACCAGCAGTGAGATTTAATTCCCTAGACTGCAGTACTCACTTCCAAGTCATCTGCTGATCAATATCTGATGCTATATTAGATCTACATGTGCAGTTAGAATTCCCATTTAGTAATTAGCCAAAGAGAAGTCATAAAAAGAGTGTATTACCATTAAGGACCATGTCAACTTTTTAATCTCCCCCTGCCTCCAGGAAAGGTTGTGATTTATGGAAATGGAGTATTTATTTTTTAAATTATTTTTTTGACTACTTCCGTTAATGTCATTTTAGGTAGGAGAAGTGAGTTGCTAATATTATGATGGAGAAAGATCTTAACATTTAGAGAATGTGCTTAAAGGGGTATATGGGAATTCTTTGCATTATTTTTGTGACATTTTTGGATGTCTGAATTATTTTTTTTTAAAGTTAAAAAAATAAAAATTGTAAATGTATTTATAAGTAGCTTTGTAATATACAATGGTTGTACATTTTCATGAATTATGATGGATTTTACTTGAATTGAGGGAATGTTACTTTCCTTGTATTTTAAAAATGAGTCTGTCACTTTTCCTATATAAGAAATTAAAACAGTTGGCTTTTCTATATGGACTAAACTCATCAATTAAGTTCTTTTTCTGAAGTCTTGTTTGGAAGTGTCATTTATCTGTAGTCGAAATTTTATTTTATGCATAAATTATCCTAGATCTTAATTTCTGTAAGAAACATGTTTATAG
This sequence comes from Macroglossus sobrinus, assembly GCA_004027375.1. Lineage (NCBI taxonomy): Eukaryota > Metazoa > Chordata > Mammalia > Chiroptera > Pteropodidae > Macroglossus > Macroglossus sobrinus. The sequence continues at coordinate 2,586,823 of PVKZ01000043.1, read as the reverse complement.
AGAACTAACTACCCATGGTTCTTATTTCTTTTTTTGTCATAGTTTTTTGAGATATAATTCACACACCATACAATTCACCCATTGAAGTGTATGAGTCTGTGGTTTTTAGAATAGTCACAGAATTGTGAAATTATCCCTGTAATCGAATTTAGAATATTTTTATCACCCTTAGAAAGAAGTCCCATGCCCTTTAGCAGTCACTACCTGTCCTCTCAATCTGCCCCAGCCTTAGGCAACGGCTAATCTTTCTGTCTGTATAGATTTGCTTATTCTGGATATTTCTTGTAAATGGAATTGTACATTATATGGCCTTGTGTAACTGACTTCTAGCTTCATTTTTTTCTATTTTTATTTTCTGTGGAAAAGGGCAGATTGGTTCTCAGGCCCCTACTGTTATCATTGTAGCTTCCAGAAGGGTTGGTCCTTCTAGGCTGTTGCTATTATGGAAAGATCTGGATGCAGGAAGGGTGTGATTTACAGATAGCATCTGAAATGGTGCTTCCTGTAGGCAGGAGAACCCTCGTTTGATTTCATCAGTCACCTTGGAATCATTACAATTATTTGATTCTTTTTTTCCTTAGAACGATAGTTACAGTTTGTACTATCTTGACATTTTTTTGCCTGGTAGGTAGATGTCAGATAAATCTATATCTGAATTCTATTTCTGCAGGCGGTTTGCATTTAAAGTGTTCATGTGGTACATTTTCATTTTAAATTTTCCTGATGAAGGTTCAAAATTAATATTCACTTATTTTTTTTTCTGTTAGAGTAAGGTTCCTTTTGAATTTATTCTCTCACAACAGAAAGGAATATCTCAAGGCTGTGGCCTTTAGACATTTTCCACCTCCGCGATACTGAGCCATGAGTGTGGCTGGGGCTAATAAGATCTCTCTTGTATCATGGCTTTTGCCTCCTTTTGTCTTTTCCTTAACCTTCTCTAATTCCTTACATGATTCAAAGCCATTATTATGATAGCTTTCTGATTGAGCCATTTAGATAAATAGCTGTAATTGCTTCATTTCTTAAAAATTAAAGAAAAATCCTTTATTTAAATACCAAACAATTTAAATCATTATAATATTATTTAAGAAAGTAAATGGAAAAAATTCTAAGCTATGGTACCTTTTAGGTATATCAAGCCTGTTGTCTTCCTAAAAAGAGAGTTAATTCTTCTTTTGAGGGCTTACTCTTGTGCAAAATAAAAGATGTTGGCTTATAAATTACCTTCTGCTGCCTTGCTCCTGGCTTATGAAATGATTTTGTAGTCTTTTGTCATATTTCAGCGATCATTCCACCAGCAGTGCCCACACAGGCACTGTAATCTTCCTTGATCTCTTCACTGTAGTGTATCATGTCATAGATAGTCTTTCAGCATCCAGGAGAAAAGGAGTCTCCAATCCTTCATTTTTTAACTTCTAAACTGTAGGTATTGATCAATCATCAGCTTTCATTTAATGAAAGCAACACAAGTTTGTTGCAAGAAGCAGACCAATCCAAAGTAGTTTCCTTCTTTTTCTTTCTGCATTTCACCATGAAAACTAGCATTCTTCCAATCTTTTCTCATGAAACATATGAAACTGTGTATTTATACTTTTATGTTTTCCATATATATATTGTTTGTGTATGTGGGAAATAAGATCACACTGTTCCTGTACTATATATATATATATATATATATATATATATATATATATATAAACTTACTACTTATAGGGGAAGAGAAAAGCCAAAGCATTATTCCATGTTTCCTGAAGTTTTCCTTTAGCAGTTAGCATCTAGTTTACCAGAAAGATTTTCTCATTATAAATCAAAGAATTTATGCTGGAAGCAAAAAGTTAAAATGTAAAAGAGAAATTTAAATTAGTATATCCAACTCCTTAACTTGCCATGTTCAGAATTGAGTATCTTCTTTCCTATTATACTTTTCTTGTGTTTTCTCTAACTCAAAACATGGTTCATGAAAATGTAGAAATTTGGGAATGTAAAGCATTCCCCTTCATTCCCTCTTTCTATTTGTCTTTCTGCCACCTAATTCTGGAAGAGTCTAGGGAACCAACTGATTATTTTGAAACTTGAAATAAAGGGAAAGAATTAAGCATTTAACTGTATAAACTGTACGTTATAGGTAAATAAATATTTAATGAAAGGATCCTTTGATAGATATGATTTAACTTTTAAATGAAGAATGAATAACAGAGTGTTACTATTTTACAACACCCAGTGTAATCTAGTCAATGATAATTAATGGCTGCTAACTTAAAAAACAAACAAACAGTATTTTATGAGTTTGAATCTTATCAATCATATAGATCTAACTTCTAATTTTTTACAGGGAACATTAGAGACATGCTAAATGACATATTCAAACAGGGGAACCATAGGACAAATGATCCAGCTACTTCAACAAATAAATGGAAGGAAATGAAGACAGAGCAGAGGGAGGAAGGAATTTATACATAGAAAGAGACTAAAAGGATATATTGGTCAGCTATACTATATTAAACTCATTGGGATCCTGAATCAAACAAAGACAATGTAAAAATAAATTAGAAATTATTGGGAAAATTTGAATACTTCATTTCATGATATTAAGGAAGTTTGTATTATTTAAAACCATGTGCTGAAATATTCATGGATAAAATGACATGCTGAGATTTTCTTCAAAATAGTTCATGGTGGGAAGGAGTGGGTGGGGATATAGATGGAATAGGTTGTGAGCTGATAATTGTTGAAGCTGAGTGATGGATATTTGGCAATTCATTATACTCTTCTTGATATTTTTGTTAGAAATTTTCCATAATAGTAAGTTCTTTAAAAAAAAAAAGTAACATTAAGGCTTTTCTCAGGGAGCTAAATATTTAGAATTGCATCTCACAGGCAAGGTCTCCTTTAAATTAGGTGATAACTTTCTGTTTCCCAAACCACAAACACAACTTTCTCCCCCTGTTTATTGAGATATAATTGACGTATAACATTGTTTAAGTTTAAGGTGTACTCATAATGATTTGATATGTTTATATAGACTGAAGTGATTACCACAATAATTCTAGTTAACATCCTTTACCTCACAGTTATGATTTTTTTTCTTACATGAGATCTTTTAAAAACTACTCTCTTAGCAACTTTTAAATATACAAAACAGCATTGTTAGCTTTAGTCATGTTGTATATTACATCCACAGAACTTACTTATCCTATAACTGGAAGTTTGCATTCACCCAGTCACAAACACAACTCTTAATCTCAGTTGCTAAATATAGGTGGAAACCTTTGAGAAAGATGAATCCCAAAGCCCTGTTAGAAAATGCACTGCTGTCATTACCTGACCACCATACTGTCATTGGTCTGCTCCAGAAAGGAAGCCCTGGCGTGGACCTTTTACAGATCATCCCAACCTGCAGATGAAACAACATTCCGTTGGTCCCGACTGTGATTGACAAAGACAGTGAAGAGAATAAAAATCTGTTAGCTTTGTCTTAGGGATATATTCTATGTGTCACCCAGCAGCAGCAGCAGCTCATGAAATGGTCTTATTATAAGCCAGTCTATCAAAGAATCTGTGGTTTTTCGGTTTACGTAAATATTGTCTATATATTTTACCCTTTGGATGTTTTGTGAACTGGAAAGAAAACTGTGAAGAGATTAAGTGGTATGCACAGTCTTTTAGTGAATTAGTAGCCTCTGAATTGAAGAGGAACTAACATATACTGAATATCTGTCCTGTGCCAGGTACTGTATTTAATCCTTGTGGCACTTCTTGGCAGTTGGTTCCATTTTATAGACTTGTGCTAACTAAGGGTCAGGGAGAGGAAGTGACTTCCCTCAGGTTATTAGGCTGGTAAGTTGTGAAACTCGAATTTTAACTCTAATCTGTTTCAAAAGCCCTTATTTTTCTGAATTCTACATTCAAAGATTTTGCTATTAAAGTCTTCTTTCAAAACACACTTTCAAAGTCTGTTTTCTGTTTCAAGAGGACATGCAGAAACCAATGATTCTTTTACATGCTTCATTTTGAGTGGGTTAAGAGGAGGTAGAAATCCTATTGTCCATTAATTTAAAAAATATACAGATAATGATATATCCAGGACATTTAAATGATTAGACAATGAAATGATTCTGAGAAACTAATAGATTCTTCAAGGATTCATTTTGCTTAGTTATAAATAGATGACAGGAAGGGCAGGTGGAATGAGGGCTTTACTTGGTCTAGAGTCAAGCCTTTGGAGGAATAGCTGTGATGGGAGCAGTTTTAGGACGCAGGCACATGCACACAGTGCATCTGGAGCTCTTTGTTTTTCAGGCTGCACTTTCTTGACTATGTCAGCATCTTTATTGTCTGGGCTCAGGAACCTTTTAGTACCCTAAACCAGGAAGGGAAATTGGCAGCGTACAAATGACAAAATGAACTGTGTTAGGGGTTTCTGATATTCTGATATTGTGAAATTCTGGTAATTTTGAATGAAGACAATATGTCATCAGCTAATAATATAAAATAAAATATAACTATAAGGTTATTATAGCAGTTATAAAATTAGTTTCTTGAGATAGTCATTGTTGCTACTTGCGTTTTTATTATTTAAAAAATATTAGGGTGCTTAAGTATTTAAAAAAATTTTCTACAGAGACTCACCATAACAGTGGCTTTAAAATGATCACTTTCATTTCCTCTCAGGTAGCAGTCCAGAGGTAGAGAGTCCAAGATGCACCTCAGTTCCATGAGATCAGTCAGGGCTGGTATGATGCTCAGTGTCCCAGACTGTTGTTGTTTTTAAAACATGTGTGTAGTTTCTTTGCTGCTTTTCCTATTAAAAAGTCAGCCTTTGTCTTCTCCCCTTGAATCTGGTTGGGCTCCTGGCTTACTTGTAAACACAAGCATGTATGGTTAGTAATGCTACGTGACTTCTAACATTAGGTTAGGAAAAATGATGTAGCTTCTGCCATGTTCACTGGGACATTGCTTTTGGAACCCCAAATTGCTGCAAAAGAAATTTGACTATCCTCAAATCACCATTCTGTCAGGCCATATGTAAGGGTCACCTGTGAGTGATCTGGCTGACTCTCCCAAAAGAAGTCCCAGATAATAGCTAGCGTCAGTCACCAGGCCTATGAGTGAAAGTAGATGATTCCAGGCTCCAACTGTCAAGCCAGATGAGACCCAGATGTTTTAGAATAAGCTGTCCCTTCTGTTTACCCAGTTTGAATTTCTGACCTACGGAATTTGTGAGCATAATAAAACAATGTTTTTATACTGTTAAGTTTTGGGGTGGTTTGTTGCACAGTAACTAGAATAAGGATCGAGGTTTCTTTTGTCATATTACTTTGCCAATGTAGGTTGTTACTTTCACATGGTTCTTAGATGTTTGGCCCCCACCTCTGCATTCTAGCCATGTGGACTCAAGAAGTACAGAAAAAGACACTGCCTTTCTCTTTAAGGACACTCCCCATAAGTAGCACAGTCGCTTCTGTTCACATATCACTGGCCAGAATTTAGCCGGACTATGGCCATGTCTAGCTCAAGGAAGACTGCAAAATGAATATTTATTCCTGGTGACCATGCACATAGTTAAAAATTAAGAAATCTTTTTCTTTGAGAGAGAAAGATATGTGGATATGGGGAAAAGTCATAATTTCTGCTATAGTTGTATTAGCTTGATTATGCTAAATTCTTTACTTTGTAGTTGGTATCTTTCTTTTCTAGGAAATTTTTTGTGTCAAAGAGTTCTCAGCAGTTTTGCTGGAAAACACTGTATTATGGTTAGGATTTGAATCAATTAATAATAGTCCTCTTCTGCAAATTAAAATAACAGTGACTTCAAGAGAATGAAGTTTACTTCTCTCTCATGTAAAAGAAGTGCAGCAGGAGGCAGCCCTGGGCTGGCTAAGGCTGTACAGATACTGGTTTACAGCACCATCAGCAGCAGTCCTGGCTCTTTTTGTTTGATTTCTACAGCCTTAAGGTGCTGTCTTGTGGTCCAAGATGGCTTTATCCATTAGTTGAGCTTCCCAGCCAGTAGAAAAGGAAGAAAGAGGGAAGAAGGGATGAGAGCTGTTTTTCATAGAAAATTTCTAGATGTTGCCATGTGACACTTCTGCTTTTGTTTCATTGACCAGAACTTTGTCATTTGGCCATATTTGCTGAAAGTAAGGCTGAGCAAGTGTAGAGCTTATTCTAGGCAACAATATGACCCTGTCAAGATCATGGTTTGTGTTACTAAGGAATATGGTGTGCGTCATCATCAGGCTCTACTGTACGCTGTCGATTTGCAAAAAACTATTTGGTTTGCTAGAACGTTGTCCACACTATGTATTGTAATAGACATAAAAATGGTTAGAAAATGCATAGTAAGTTTAGGAATGTTTTGATTTACATTTGTGTTCATATAAGACTTTCAGCCGTTCCTTCCCCATTATTGTAAACACTTGAGTTTGTAGGGACATCTGATGTTTACTGGCAGACTACACATGGCCGTGCACAGGCTGTTACTGTTTTAGCCTCAACTCTCAAAGCCTTTCCTGAAAAAGAACAATCCTATTTCTAGTATATACATAATAGAGCCATCTGTCACTGTTTCTCAGTAGTCCAAAGTTGCATTGTTTGAGGTTTTGCTTTTCTAAAAGTATATTATTTTTTTTCTTCTTTGCTCCCTGGGAGGATTTTTTTTCTCTTTGTTTTAGAACTGAAATAGTCTGAATGACTATTTTAGCCACTTCTGATGCAATACTGAACTAGTTGTGAGGCATTGTTTCATCCCTGTACCACATACAGCTGCTGTAGAGCTTTTGTCTTGTTCACACCTCTCTTGAGAAAATACTATGATTCTTTGTTGTGTAAAGCAACTATTTTGTCCTGTGTTGTAGGGTTGAAAGACTTAATTCATGAAAATATTTTCTTTCATTTTATAGCTTCTCTGGTTGTCTTCATGAATCCCACCTTCTAATTAGTAGAGAAAATGTATTCAATCTGATGTGATAATTTGAACAGTCTCTATGTTGTTCTGACTCTCCTGGATAAAAATGCTTGATTCTGGTAGGTAATCTCCCACCCTCTGGGCATCTAAGGGAAGAGATGTGCCTTCTGTGACCTTGCCTTTCTGGGGAAGCAAGGTGCCCCCACCTACCAGTGTCTGTTCTTCTTTTCAGTACCTTTGTCTCCTGGGTGATGCCCCTTTTCTGCTTGATGCCTGGTACTCTATTGACCACTGAGTCCCAAGGTAGCAACCAGCGAATGTAGGGCCCATTCTTGTGGTTTAGGCCATGCCATTTATTTTACGTGACTTCACCTTGCATCCTGCTGGTGCTACAAGCCCATGAGGTCTGGCTGAGATTCTCGGTTGTCCCTGGCATACCTGCTCTGCACCCCTTGCTATAGAACCCTTTCTTTCTGCCAGATGACCCCCTTGGTCAGTGCCAGCATGAGTCACAGGTACTTCAGTGTCTAGCACATCACAAGTAGAACCAAAGATGGCATCCTTCCCAGGGTCTTAAATAGGGAGTAGGGCCAAGAGCCACCTTCTGCCTTCCACATCACTCGTCACTCACTGAATTCATCTCCTCTCAGGACCAAAGTGTGAACAGGGGAAATTGGTCTGGTGTCCTGACAATCTGTTTCCTCCTGCGATCTATCTGTTTCATATCCCACATATCTCTATATCATATGTTTCTTTTAACTAGCCCTGTGACTCTGCTGTCATAGCTGGAAGAGGTGTCTTTTCTATGCTGGAGGAGAAATAATGAGCTACATTAGGTCCCTGAATAAAAATAGGTGGGACGGGGGGAGAAGGAATAAAGCAATTTGTAAAATTCTCTTTAGACAATAGAATGACTAGCAAAGTTATGGTCTTGTTGAATGATATAGTTTTGTAAGTCAGAAATGATTTTCCATCTTTTTTGTAGCATTTCTAAGGCCGATGAACACTTTTTTTTTTTTTTTGCTAAAAGGCAAGAGAGAACAAATGAGTAATTTTCAAAATATTATCTTGCTTTTAAAGTGTGCAAAAATTTTAGTCGTCTTAGACTTTACATCATCTAAGTCAGTCTCTTTTCTGGTAGGGTTTAGCAAGAATATAGGACTTTATAATCCAAGGACCTGTGTTCAAGTCCTGGTTACCAGCTAGGTGATGTTGGATAAATCGCTCTCATTTATTAATGCCTCAGTTTTTTTCATCTTTAAATGTGAATAAGGTTCTATCTCGCAAAATTATTTGTGACCGTGAGGTAGGACGATTACTCTGCCAGCTATGGAGTGCAGGGCAGTTTTATTAATACAAGTTTCCTTACCTCGCATGCTCTTTGACATTTGTGTGCTTTCGTTGCTCCTGCCTGCCCACCAACCTGTCATGAGTGCTCAGGGTTATACTGGTCGTGCTGCTCTTAGTTCCTGTTCTACATGTGGTCAATGGGCTTCCCATTTTGTGTCCAATACCTTATTTTTTGTTTTATTTTCTTTGTTATATTTGAAATGCTTTGATGGCAGATGCTCTATTTTATAAGCCTGTATCATATCCCACAATATCCCTATATCATATACTCCTTTTAGCTAGTCCCTTCCATTTCTCACATATTTCATGCTTTTTGGGGTTATTTTCTATAGTCCTGGGGCATACTTTAGAACTGAAAAAATAGGCATTAGTTAGTATTACTATAAGCCAGTGGAATAAAAAGGATAATCCAATTATATTTACTTTATAATCTTATTTCTTATCTGATCCCTTTCTGATTCTGTAAGGTATGTAATCTCCAAATAACTTGTAAGCTACAATATTCAGGACTTATGAGATAAAGAACATATGTTTTAATTTAATACTTTATTCATCTATAGCTTTGACTGTTAGAAAATACTTTCAGGTTTTAGAAATTTTCTCGGCGCTATGAAGTCATTTCTTCCATTGCATTAAAATATTCATAGCTCAAAGGTATTTTTTATAGTTGGCTTGTTTGAATCCAGATCTAATTAAATATATGTGAGATTATGGCCATTTTTACATATATATCTCTTGGATCTTCTCTAGGGTTGTATCTTCAGTTATTGTAATTAAGCCATCTCAAATTTTACATATATTTAGCTACCATATATTCATGAGGCTTGCCAAGAGAGCAAAGCAAAACTAGTGATAAAGGAGATGGTCTATATTTAGAATCAATTGAGCACATTTACTTTGAAAGCTCTGTTGTAAATGATAATGCTAAAAGTAAATTAAATAAAGTCAGGATCTGTCACTTAAGAGCACAAAATCTAAAAAGAATGAGCCATGCAGACCCCATCTGCAAAAATAGAATTAGAAGAAAAAATCAAAGTCACATGAAAAATCCACCTTCATTTTGAATGTCAGTGTATTTTGCTTATACTTTTTAAAACTTCAGCTATATTTCTTCTGTTGAATTAGCTAAAATTCCTTTAAAAAGTTTCACTTTTTTATAAAGTTATTGTGCTTCCATCAGAGGTCACTTGGAGTGGCACATGTCACTGTATAATACTTTAGTTTTTCATTCCTATTGCTAAAATAAACAAAGTCTTCTTTCTTTTCTAATTGAAAATTTATCATTGAAAATTCTGAAATGGTTCATGTAAAGAAAAGTTCATTTTAAGAAAACATTCTTTGCTCAAGGCTGCATTTTGGAGCTGTAGGCATGTAACTGACTATGCTATTGCACTGTTACTATAACTGGATAGTCAGACTTATTTATTTAGGGTAGCAATAACCTATGAGCAAGGATCTAGTTGAATGTATAGCTATGATAAATGTCCTGTTGCTACTTCCAAACCTCATCTTGTTAACTTGTCCTTACTCTTTCCATATCTTCCTAAGAATCTTCTCCAAAGAAAATTGGTCAATTTAATTTAAAAAATAGATCACTAGAGGTCCCACTGATAAATCCTGTTATGAAATTAGTGTGAGAATAGCAGAAGCCATCAAGGATGCTCACCTAGATTCCAGGAAATGTTTTAGATGGGTGTTATTGAAGCCATCAAATAGCGGTCAGAGGAGCTAAGACTTTATGTTAAACATTCTCTTAGCTGGGTAATAAGTCATGATTTCAGTTTATGCATCTTTGAAATGGGTGGTATTTTCTTCATTTTACATATGAAGAAAATAAAGCTTTAGAGTGTTTCACTAACTTGCTCCAGCATACAGTGTTAGTAGCAGAGTGGGGATTTGAGGCCAGGTCGTTCTGCTTTCTAAGTTGGTATGCTCCAAACTGCCTCGCTGAGGCTGTACGGAAATTGCTTCTGTGCAACTATCTGTAAGTTCTGTGTAGTGTTCTCTGTTACCTTCCTGATAGAGTCCTAACTCCTTAGCGTGGAATATCCTTGTAGGCCTTTTATTCTGGCCTAACCATGCATGATTCATCTATGTGCATCACATACTTTATCCATGCCTAATCACCTTTAATTCTCTTACGATTTTGCATATTATGCTTAGAGAAAGAAGCTTGACTCAAATAGATCTTATTTATGTGAAATTTTAGAACAAGCAAACCTCACAGTGATAGAAATCAGATTGCTTATGAGAGAGGTGTGGGAGCGGATTGCAAAGAGGCACAAGGGGGATGGAAATGTTTTATATCTTGAGTGCTGGGTATCGGATGCAATTGTCAAAACTCTTTGAACTGAACACTTAATATTTACTTGTTTTATTTTATTAGGTAAACGTTGATTTAAAAAATAAAAGGATAAAAATCAGGCAAAGCTCCTTTTGCTTAGCTTTGTCATAGCACACATATCATACAGTTTTGCAAATTCCGGTTTCCAAGTCTTTTTCCTGCTCGGCTGAGACAGGCTGTGTGACTCCCTCCTTTTTGTATTGCCAATGCTAAACACTCATCTGGCACTTATTGGGTTCTCAAGAGGTGCTTATTGAATAAATGGAATGCTACCTTCTGAAAAGCCTGGCCCATTAAAAAGAGGGTTTGGAAATAGTGGGGCTCCAGTAAAATGTTTAATATGATTTTTTAGGGCCATGTGAATCCAAACTTCATAGGAGATACAATTCAAGCCATTATTAATTTGACTAGTTATAGAGATTTGTATACAGAAGCATGGAGACTGAGTTTGTATATTTTTAGTGGTTTATTTTGAATTTTTTAGTCACTAAGTGTCAGATGTTAAATGAAGTTTAACATTTCTCTCACCATCTCCTCACTTTTCCTTTTGGAATAGGTTTGGGCAGGCGCAGATCCTGAGTCGTACCTCTGGCCTTAGGGGCCTTGAAAGTACTTCACTATTGAAATAAATTTTAGTTTACAGATTTCATTTCAGTAGCCAGGCAGAGGTTTTTGGATGCCCAGTTGATTTATAGCTAATGGGCCACATGGTGGTGCCTTGTTCTCTGAGGGAACCCAGTAGCTAGTCTCTTAGGAAAATTTCTCAGCATTTTAAATGTCTGCCTGAGTCTGGTATTTCAGTGTTAGCTTTACATGTTCAAAGGGACATCAGTAGCAGCTAGTAAGGTAAGATCTAAGACATTTAAAAATATATTATATAAATTGAGAGGTTCTCAAAAGAAAAATCTCACTAGAATGCCTACTGTGTAGCCTTCCCTTCCAGTGGAAAAAATAATATATATTCCTTGACAAAAAACTGGAAGAAAATATGGATGTTATAATAGGCATTTTCCATGTCACTGAAACTTATCAGCATTTATTTAATGTATGCATGATCATTTTTATGGCTATGCCATAACCGACTTGATCATTTTTCTATCCTTGGATATTTAGATTATTTCACATTTTTCTATTAATAGGTAATTAATAATACATTTATAAAAATTGAGTATTATCAGACGGGAATTGTATTTAATGTCAAAATGAAATTTGAACATTTTCTTACATTAATCATAGTCTGACTTTTGAGTTTTCTATGGACTCAATTCCAGAGGCAGTATAACAAACATATGGGGTTAAAAGTATGGATTTTGGTCCGACTGCCTTAGTTTGAATCCCAAATTCTCCACTTAATATGTTTTCTGATCTGGAAAAATTATTTAACTTCCCAATGTCTTAGTTTCTTCATCTGTAAATTAAGAGTAATAACAGACTTCCACTGCAAAGATATAAAATGCTTAAGACAGGGCCTGGCACACAGTATATGCTGTATAAATGTTAAGCATTGTACTTACTATGTCATTTAAAATGCTTTTTTATCAGTATTACCAAAATCCCAAAAGGTTATACTGATGGAATTTCCCATCAGCACTACCTCAGGGTGCCTGTTTTTGCCACACAGAAGCTATTAGCAAAATTTCCTCATATGAGTCTGTTATTGGCATATCATCATTAGTTTTCTCTTCTTTGCTCTATGAGTGCTGATTTTTGTTATATAATTTGTCTACTCATTAATAAAAGAATGGAAACAATAACAAAAATGCATTGACTGTTTTTTCTTATATATACATATACATATTTTTTTAGGGGCTAGAATATGACATGTTACTTTTTCATAAAGATAGGTAGTAGGAGGGGTCATGGAATTTGAAAGTTTGAGACCACTATTCTAATAGTAGACAATAAAGGTGCATAGAGTATTTTTAAAATGCCTGGAAGGATACCTGAGAAGATCCATTTCTTCAAAATTTGCTTTAGGTTTTCAAGAACAAAAAGCTACGTGGACAAGGCAAGAGTTCCATAGAAAGTTGAGGTGAGGAAATGACCAATCCAAAGTGATATTTTCTAGTGGGTAGCCTAGAGAGAAGCTCTTTTCTCCTTTGACTCTAGTCAGAGCTATTTTATCTCCATGTGTTTTACCTACTATGTTCTGGCTAAGCTTTAGTTAGAAGAATGCATTCCTGGCTAAAACAAGTTTGAGGATCTTTTTTCCCCAAGATGAATTAAGCCTCAAGTTGCAGTTTCCTGGCTCCCGAGACACTTACTAGGATGTGTGCCTTTCCTTTTGCTTGGCAGTGCTCATGGGCATGGCTTCCGGGAGTGAGTGCAGTGGTAGTGTTGGTGGTGGCAGAGTCTTCCTGGGGTGAGTTTGGGTCATCTGATGTGTGACTTCTGAAGCCCACTGGGGCATGCATGGTGATCCTGTAACTAAAGTGAGTTGCCCCATACACTATAAACTATATTTAAATTAAAAACCTTTTGGGTGGGAGGTAATTTCATTATGAAATGAGCTCACACTGATTTTTTTTTCCATTGATTCAGAGTAGTTGTCTTTGGTGTTCCCCACCCTTTGAGGCTGCTGACTCACCCTGTGACTGGTCTCGTTGTATTATAGGAGTGAAAAGTGTTGTGCTTGTGAATCACCCTATAATTTCCATTGACTTGAGAAGTAAAGCCTTAGAACCTGAAAAAGTACTCTTAAACTCTTGGTCAAAATAAAAGAGGACACAACTGTATGAAAGAAGTTACTGAGGATTCTAGATGTCAATTATACTTCAATTAAAAAAAAAAAGAATTCTAGGTTGCTTTGTTTTGTGAAAATCAAATTTGTTAGATGAATATTCAATTATGTATAAAGATATATTTGGCTTTTTTCCCTTGAGCCACTGTGACAAATTCGTGGTATCAGTCAATACTTATCAAGAAAGATTCTGATTATTTTCAAGGTAAAAGGAATAAGGACATTGCATTGTAAAATAACCTACAGCGTCTAGTACCAGACAGAGACAGGAACTCCCAGATTCTTATTTTTTGTCCTTGTATTGATTTACACTTTCACCTTGGCAGATTGAAGAATTTCTCTATACCTTTTTAAAATTTACAATGTAGGAAAATTTTATGCAGTTTATTTAGCGAAGAGATTCTTTCCTCAATAACTGAGGACAATTTATTTTGGTTTTTCTTTTTCTGGAATTGAGCTGGTAAGAAATTAAAGCACCTATTTATTTTATGTCCCTTCCTAAGTTTCTTGATTTCAGAGTATGTGGATTTAATTCACCCTTGTGTCTTGTTCCTGTGTAGTAAAAGAGCGCTAGGAAATCTGGATCAAACTGTAGCTCCACATCTTCCTTGCTTAGAGAAACCTTGGGCTAGATTAAATTCTTTGAAATTTATTTACTTATTTTTAATCAGTACAAAAAAGGACGATATGTAAATACAGTTGTCGGATTTTGTTGTGAGATGATGTGAAATTTGGTAGTGCCTAGCATAGTAACTTTGATGTGACTTTGACTTTTGTTGTACATGCTCAGTACATATTTGCTAAGCAAATTAAAGTGAGTAAGAAGCCAAGAGTATTTACTGAGGGCCTACTATAGCATATTTATACTCTATTATCTTACTTAATGTGTATATGTGACAGTAATTTCTCTGAAGAGGGTAACTGTTTTATAGATGATGATGCTTGATTTTCATGGAGTGAAGTCATTTTCCCAAGATGAAATTGGTAGCAAGTATTGATGTCAAGATTTGGACTCGTGTGTGTATAGGTTCCTAGTCCTGCTGATGACTCCTGGGTCTCTCTTCTCCATCCCTGTCACAGCTACCTCCTATACCCCACCAAACTGAGCACATAGTGAACTATATAGAAGGGCAATTACCTTTATGTTTTAAGGTCTAGTGGTACCTAATTGCTTAAAAAGCTTACGTGGGCATATGTTATCTAAGTAGGGTATTGGTTGGGACAGGAAATAACATTAAGGTGAGAAGAAATGTTTCAGAAACCAACAAGTTATAATATTTCAGAGAAATCTGAGAAATTGTATACATTTTCTAGAATTTGTTTATATTTTCATCTACCTTACTAGAGGTGTCACTTTGATAATTTTTGAGAGTATCTTGGATTAATTTGAATTTTACGGTGAATGCGTCTGTTTTTATTACATATAGTAGTGATCATTGTAAAAGAGTTCAAAACCAGTTTAAAACCTTGAATTATCTAAGGTATCATAAGCATATTAGAATTATCTCATCTATAAATAAAGTGGAAATGATGTTTATTCAATTTGTTTTCATCAATTTTATATGTATCTGTATACTTTAGGATATGTTCTTAACCAGATTTCTGAATCTGGAAAGAAAGGCTAAGATTGAAAACTTTAAAAGAACTCTAATTTCTTTAAGTTGGTGTAACAGATAAAATAATTATGGAAACTTTTTGTCCATAACAGTGACTCAGAGCAGCAGGCATTTATATCATATACAATACTTAAATATTCTAGCAGTGTAACTATGATTGGAAGGTTCTTTATGTTCATGTGTTATTAGGATGCTCCAGTAGGAGAAAGTAGATTAGAAGCAGACTCTAGAAGTTTTATGTTCAATTATTGGCCTCCAGTAGGAGAAAGTAGATTAGAAGCAGACTCTAGAAGTTTTATATTCAATTATTGGCCAATTGTGACAACAGATACCAGTAAATTCCTCTTCAGAGCAGAACCCAATACTTCTTTGTTCCCAGCCACTGATATTGTTGACCCGATACTGGGTATCCACAGCCACTGCACTGACAGTAAAGCACGAGATCTGATAATTGATTGAGAGTAGGGGGTGGTGAGGATGGTGGGGTGGTGGTGGTGGCAGCAGAGGAGTAGATAGACAAAAAGGATTTGTGGGGAGAGGTTTATGCTGTCTATTGTTCTACAGCATTTATGCCTCAGCTTACTTAGCACATTCTGTCCTTGTCCTGTTTCTGGATTCCTGACAGATGAGGGTAAAACCATACTGCATTTTGTTCTGTGGCAATTAAATCTCAAACAAGGATACTCTCCAAGTAGGGTAATTTCTGAATATATTCTGTTATTGATTCTCTTTCAGAGATTTTCTACAGCTGCTTTATTTTGTATCCCAGCCTGGGCAACCATTCTCTGAAAAGGAGTCACCAGTTGTGCCTTTACCACTGCTCCCAACCTCTAGCTCCTCTTCTTTTTCCTATCCTCTTCCTTTTCCTCCCCCTTCCCTCTCCCTACCCTTCTATAGCTAGGTTTACTAACAATACATATTTGTTAGTAAATCTAATCATAACTGAAGTTTTTAGTTCTATTTTCAGATCTGAGTGGGAGTACTCTAGCTTGTGCCTTAGATTTTTTTTTTTAATATCATCTATACTGTACTAAAGTATTGAATACATAAAAGGACTTAAAACACTTTTATTTTTACAGTTGTTAGTAATAGTAATAACTCTGTGGGGGAGGAAGAAACTTTACTCTTCTAGGTTTTCCAGCTGATCTAATAATCAAATAGATACAAGACAGATTAACAAGAGAAAATTACCAAATTAATTACATAAATACATATAGGAACCCCACCTACATGAGAGAATGAGATATATAGATCGTGCTGAGCTAAGGATGACATAAGGCACCTTGAGGTTTCAGAGGAGAGAACACCATTGTCAGGATGATAAGAGCAGCTTGTTCAGTAATTAGAAGTTTTTCCTGCCCTATAGATAGGTCATTAAAAGTGATTTCTGAGAATAACTCTTATTATGGCAGGGCCCCTAATTTAAATTCTTTAAGGGAGAGAATTTAAATTGTGAGCCTGCAGGGCCTTGATTGCCTTCATCTCAAAATAATTCACATGCCCAAGTGACACATCTTGAGGAGGCCTGTTCTGAATCCCTTCAACACAAATGTATCTTCTTTTTAAAATAGTCAAACAGTCTAAAAATATTCAGAATGAAATATGAGATATCACACTAATCTCTCCTTTTAGCTTCTAGTCTTTTCTGATTAAAATGTTCTTTCTCAATTTGATGCGCATCCTTTATATATATTTATTATTTTGCATTTTTTTTTCACTTAATTATATATCTTGGAATCTTTTTCATGTCACTTTGGGCAGGTTTTCTCTTACTAATATTCTATAGGATAAATGAACTAAAACTCATTCATCTAGTGTCTGACTGACTGACATTTCAATGTTTTCAAATATTTTGCTACAGTAACCATCCTGGTATGCTAATCAAATATCTGCAGGTTATTTCCTACAAATGGAATTGTTGGCTCAGAAAATATATGCATTTTTATTTGTAATGGATACTGCCAAATTGCCCTCAGAAAAGCTTTTGTTGTTTTACACATTCACCAGTGTAGTTTAGGACTACTTGTTTCTTTGCATTACTTGTTATCATTGTTATAAATTTATGCCACTATGCAATCATTTGCTTTGCTTGCAATTCCCAATTATAAGGGTGCTTGAGCATTTCCTTACATATTTAATTGCCATTTGCATTCCTTTTGTGAATTATATGCTCACATTATTTGTAACTGGATGTTGGGGAGGAACTGTCTTTTTTTTTATTACTGATTAATAAGAGTTAGTCATCTATTTTAGATATTCTTGGTGTGTATTATATATGTAGCAGATATTTTCTTTCAGTTGGCCATTTTTTTAAAATTCACTTGTAGTATCTCCTATAATATCAATGCTTCATCAAATTTGTCAGCCTTTATGTGTTCAGTTTCTTTTGGGTTTTGTAACTTGTTTTGAAACAGTCTTTCCAACTATTTTAATACATAGTTTTCTGTTTTCCCTTCTAATGCTTTTATTTGTTTCTAAAAATTTCTTTCTTATTTATAATATTGTATACTTTCCTTATGTGCTGCCAGGTAGTATAAATCTGAACATTTTATTGTAAATATGTCTGAGAAGCATTATTAGTTCCATGCTTATCTTGAAATATCTCCTTTTTAAGCTACCTTCCTTTCATTGATAGAATGATTAAGAGGTTTTGAAATTGTAAAGAGTTTCTTTATGAAGATTATAATTCAGATATGCCAATAACTCCTTTTTATATGAGGGGTTTAACCATATTTAGTATCTAGTACAGAAGCATAGACTACAAAATAAATCAATGTCAATTTAATTTAGATTAAAATCACAACAAATAATAGTTACACAAAAAGAAAAGCTAAGAAAATCATTGGGAATTTAGGTTGATAAAGCCAGTAAGAAGAAAGGGACAACTCTAGAAACTTTTTGTGCTATCAATTCTTATAGAAGCAAAAGAATTCTGTTTAAGTCATATGGAATGGATCCTTGAAAATGAAAGAAGAAAGCCTCTCTCAACCAAAGTTTTAAAGTATTTCTTTGCATTATTCAATAACATGAGAATCTGCTGTTGCCAAAAGTAATTACAGCAGAGGCAGAACAATACTCATTGGGAGATCAGCTATTGGCTTTGCAGTAATGACTAAGCTAACTAAGTACTGGATATAATATTGGTGTACTTTCACCCATGGAGTGCTAAAATGTTCTGCAAATCTTTTTTTTAATGATGAATAATTTCATGGGATATTTTGGTGTAATTTTTCCGTGTGTGTGTGTGTGTGTGTGTGTGTGTGTGTGTGTATACACACACACACACACACACATACATACATACATATATATGGAAATATATATATTTATATCTTTGTGTATAAATAGATATATATTTATATATTTATATATAAACAAACAGGAGAAGAGAAGGGAGAGGTCATGGTTAAGGCTCAGACATTGAGTACCTTTTTCTAGATGTGTAGTCCTACAGAGGTGGGTCACACAGACCAAAGGGAGAAAGATGGATTAATTGGAAATGAACATCAGTCATAGCTCTGAAATATACTCATAGAAATAAACCATAATGCTATTTCTATGGAAATATCTGATAATAGTTTTTTGTCTTTCTCTTACCCATTTCACCTACAACCTATAGCCACAAATGATGTTGGCTGAGGCTTCTGTGGGTGCGGGTCATTTTAAATGAGTAGAGAGTTGTTACTAGGATGAGGGATAGAGCCCGTAGAGAATGATTGGGTGAGGGCTGAGGTGGGATTGGGCAGGAGGGGATGGTGATGTGCAGCAGGCCTGATCCATTCTTACCAGGCTCCCTGGGCACCTGCTGTGCATTGTCCATCAGTTTTAGGAACTGGTCTTTTATTAATCCCACCCATTTCTTCCAGCCAGTTTTTTTTTTTCTATAATGACAGAAATCTTACAGCTTTTCTTTGACTATTTTTACAGTATCATACTATAGTGCTATTTCCGGGCAGTGGAAGAGAAACTGTGACTAGATTCCCTCCCTTTCTTCCCCCTCTCTTTTTTCCACACAACTCCAACACTTTGTATTTTCTTTCTTTTTATTAAGATAGAACCTTTTGCAAAGTAAAATTCATATCTGATACTTATTAATAATGACACAGAAATTTTATCTTTCCCCTAAATTCTGATGTGACCTCTTAGTAAAACACTGTGGTTACTTTCTCTACTATTTAGACCTGCAGAAGGTAAATTCCATTCTTTATGTATCCCCACCACTGAAGATGTGGCCAAGCTTCACTTTTTACATTTTGTTTTCTAACCTATTTTTTAAAAGTTAGCATTTTGTTTTCCAGGTATGAAACTATTAATGTTGAACATGCTTTTGCAAATTATGTACATTCTCTCTCTACTTTCTGGCCTTAGTAGCTGTGTGGGCAAGTTATTTAACCTCTAAGTGCCCCAGTTTCTTCTTTTGTAAATGGACATAATCTCAGAGGGTTGTTGTGAAGATAATATGAAGTATATGTATGTTACATGTATGTAACTAAGAATAATACCTGGCACATAGTAAGTGTTCCCTATGTGAAACAGGTAGGTTAGGGGTTTTCTGTAGTGGAGGCAGGGGCTCTACAACAAATAAAGACAATTGGAAAGGAAGAAGAAGGAAGTGAAGGGATACTTACTAAGCAGATACATACTTTAAACTTCTCAGCAGAAGTTGTTAACAATTTTTCATTTATAGTATATTTATTTACAATAGAGTTAGAAGTCATATATGGATACTTCAAAACATTTGCAGTTATTGTGTAATTTCCTCATGTACTGAAAGACAGTATAAATCTGAAGATTTTATTTTAACTGTATGTCTGAGATGCATTGTTCTATGCTTATCTTAAAATATCTCCTTTTTAAGCTACTTTCCTTTCCTTGGCAGAAAAATTAAGCTGTTTTAAAATTGTAAAGAGTTTCTTTATGAAGATTATAATTCAGATGTGCCAATAACTCCTTTTTATATGTGGAGTTTTACCATACTTAGTATCAGTGTCTTTTGCCTTGGCATGATTATATTTGCTAGTTCCTTATTGCTGAGAATAAGTAATGATCATTTTGTTTGTTGTTTGTTATTTTGGAGTTACTGTTTATACAGTCTCTGTTCAGGTAGGTCTGTTTTTCTGATGTTTCACACAAACATAGGAGTATTGAAGAGATGGTCTATTGCTTCTTTAGAATAAGGGTTCTCATTTCTTAACAATTTTTCATTTCTTCATGCTCAGAAGTGAAGTTCTTACCGATAAGAGACTTCTTATTTTTCCTGCATTTTTGATAGGGGTTCTATTTGATGACAGAGAAAAGAAAATGGTTTCAGAATTAGATTTAAGATCCCACTTCAGCTGTGGAATTTTAGGCTAGTTTCTTAATCTTTTGAAACCGTTTTTTATGTCTTTAAGATTAAAGTGTGACATCCAACTGAGAATTATGATATTCAAGGGAAAAATGTATTTTAAGTATATATAAAGTTATACTAGAGAGTGATATTCCTCCTGAAGGATATGTGTTTAGCTTATAAAATTCACCTTCCTAGCAGGTTTATCAGGATGAGTTAATAAACAAGTTAGACTGGGTATTGTTTTCTCTTCCAGGGGATTTCTGCCTGGGGTGTTAAAGAGAATTCAGTGAGCTAGTTCAGCAGTGAAATCAAATGTCCCGTTGGTTTGCTTCATTGCCAAAAAAAAATTAAACAGTCAAAATTCTCTTTTTAAGAGATTTCCTGTGAACAGCATTAAGTTTTTTTTTTTTTTTTTTTAATAATAGCTGTATGTGTCCCCTACAAAATAATGGAGGAGGCTGGCTTTGCTAATGTTCGTTTAAAAGGGGGAGTTGACAAGTTTTCAGCTTGCAAGTGGGAGTGTCTAGTCAGTGTTTTCCTTTCTACATAGAAAGTTAACAGTATTCTGACACATCAGAGTTTGTACGGAAAGAGTTTAGGGAACTATTGGACAGATTTCCCGCAGAATGATGGGGCAGCTCAGGAAAAGTGATCAAGACTGGAACGCAAAGCTGGTGGGGCTGATGTGCTGTATGGGTTAGTAGTACCACCTGTAATAATACCACTTTCATGCTTTCAGAACTGAGAAAAGAAAGTTAGTTGCACTATTAGTGTTAGTTTGCATAGCGGAGATTAGCAGACGGTGGGGCACCTTTCAGAAATTTAGACATGCTTGCATAATAACTATGAGACTCCCTGGGAAGAACTTTCTCTCCTATTGTGTAAAAGATATGTGTTTAAACAATTTTAATATTTATTCTGTGTGTGTTGTGAGACTAAGTGGGTTTAGCTTTGACTGGATTTTATGAAAAATCAGTCAGTGTAGGTTATAATAATCAATGTTCTTTTTACATATTTGTTTTTTTCCAAATCCTGTTATTCTTTGCATTCTGTGTCATTACATATTTTTAGCCACATTGTACTATATAAGGTGGTCATTATTGTGTATTTCTATTTAAAATTTACTCCACAAATGAAATAATTATCTAAGAGAGGAATGTTTTAAAACTTTACTCAGAAAAATAACTGGATAGTTATAAAGTCAGTAGAATTGGTGTGAATCTCAAGAATGATTTTCCCTTTTGGTTGTCATAGCAGCATTGCCCTAAATATAAATCTTAGTGTTAGACATCCCTCACTGAAGTGAAATAAAGAACCATTATGAGTGGAAAATTAGATGGTGCAATCTGGAATACTCCCTTTTGAAATAATGCATGTGGAAAATGGTAAATCACAGTCTCCCCAGGCTTAAATTATTCCTTGATTGTAAGTTGCTTTTCTGAAGAAAGTTGAGTCCCTTTAAGTTCACATTAACTCTTCTCATTGTTGTTGCATTGTGGGGGCCTCATAGTGTTAAAGGACTTCCCTTGGCATACTTGAACGGGACTCATCAAGGTTTATTGTGGTTTAAAAGAAAAGACTTGGGTTATTATTGTTAGAAAACAGTATCAGAATATACGAATTATGTATGTTATTTAGTTAGCTTTAGTCTTTGTACCTTACTCATGTATTTAATTGTAGATCATAATTCCTAGATATTATCTGCCAAATATTTAGCACCCACCTTACATTTTCATCAGTGCTTTTGAGCTTCTAGCAATAACCACCACAAACAAAACCTCAAGGATCAAAGTAACCTTTTTATAGTTGTATTATTTAAGTGAATGTCTCATTGGTACTTGGAGGCAAATTATTTGATTAACTCGGCTTTCTTGACAATACCACGTGGGTAAGAAATTAACCAATAACTGATCAGCCTTTAGAACATATGTTCTCCTTCTTCATGTTCCTTAAAATATAGGACCAGTTTTTGTTAATTTAGAAAATAAGAAATAGATTTTATTAACCGTTATGTAGAAAGAGGAGAGGATTTTATATAATACACATAATATGTTAAATTTAATGGGAGAGTAAACTTTATTAGAGTTCATATTATTTTGTGATGATTCAGTAAATTAATAAACTTGATACAGAAGCTTATTGAATTATTTCAAGGATTTAAAAATAATACATTTTACTGTTTTTTTTTCTTGACAATTTTACATTAGGGTCCTAGGTTATTAAATACATGGGACGATATGGTTATTGTCTAGGAAGTAATCTTTGTTTAAAATTCTGTTTTCTTTTTGCTGAAGGCTTAGATGAGCACTGCCAAAAATGTGGATGAGTAGTAGACTTTGACCCACAAGTTCGATTGTTTGCATTTACTTGTCCAAAGTTCACATCACACAGCAGGGCCACATTCCCAGCACCCTGTAATGAGACTGAGGAGTGTTCAGCACTTCCGTTTGGAAGATGATAATAGTATTTTGGGATAGTAGAAGCAACTCTGGAAGGATTCACGATGCTTGGGTTCTAACTATGGCACTTTCAATCTGAAATTATTAAATCAAGTTTTCTTTTTGATAGCGAAGTCTGCACATCATCAGCTTCTGTCTCGCTCCTCTGCTTCTTTTCCTATAAGCCCCAATGAATTGCCCTGGGCAGGGTGGGTCTTTCTCTCATTTGCTTTTGCTTACATGATGAGTGGCACATCCTTAGCTCAGTTGACATGCTTATCCCACTGCCTTCTTGTCAGATGCCCTTTCTGGATAATAAGGTCCAGAGAAGAAAGGCCAGTACTCTTTCTGTCCAGCCTGGTGGTCCCAGCACCACTGTGGCACTAGGCTCATCAAAGGACCTGTTAGATGCTGGAATGAATGAGTAAATGAGAGAAATATAGAATCTGCATTTTATCAGTAAGGAAAACTAGTAGGTTGCTTCTCTTTCTTTGTTCTTACTTTATGTACTAATTAGTAATTTAGGTTCATTCTGAACTCTTTTTGAATAGCAAGGGTGAAAGACATGTAAGACACCATATATTACTTTAAGAGATAGAGTGGTGTGTCCACGGTATGTAAGTATATAAATACTTTTACATTGTTATCCGGAGTTGAATTATTCTTTTGGAAACATAATTCACATCATGACATGTATTTGTTGAGCACATGAAAACATTATGGTGTCTACTATGGGGTAGACAAAGATGAGTGAGGTGTAAATGATGCCCCAAAGGGGTCAACAGAGTAATTAAAAAATATTTTGTGGATGATAATGTTATCAATAATATTAATTACAATTATTAATATCATTCATGGCACAGTAGTTAAGCAAAGTGTCTGGGGACTTTAAATTGAGAATCGGGCCAATTTAGCTATTTTAGCATAAATTCTGAGCATTTATGTTCAGATTCAGCAAGCCTCTGTCTTCTTATCTTCTGTGTCTGCTTTCTGCAACCTCTTCTTTAATAATCAAAGTTAAGTTTTTTAATAATCAAAGTTAAGTCAAGAAGTGGACTAGAAGTTTTGGGGCACTAAAAAGAAATTTGTTATGGACACACCAAATGATAGGCTATGTTTAGGTTTTGTTTGTTCATTTGGTTCTCTCTGATGATGGTAGGAAATGGAAAGAGTTTCAAGAAAGTAGTTTGGAGAAGAAATGCTTATGAAATACGAACTAGGTTATATGGTCCTGAGTCTGCCCTGTGATGTTGACATTAAAATCTAGGAGAACTCTAAATAATATGCAGTCATTGAGTAGCTTCACAAAGAATTGAATCTGAAAATCATTCAATTGCTTTACTAAAATCTTTTTAACCATTTTCTTACCATTGAACACTTTTTTTTTTTTACAAAACTTTATTTTGCTATTGGAAACAGTGTAATTTATATTCTCATAGATATTTTTTGTACACAACCATGATTTTAGCTTTAGAAGAAGCTTTAGAAGTTGACTTTCTGGGAAAGAGTGTATGTACTTTTAATATTGACATTTTACTTATTGAATGATATTTAATAAATATTTGATACTTATTGGCAAATTGTTCTAGAGCAGTGCTGTCCAATAGAAAAGTTTTGTGATGATGAGAACATTCTATATCTATACTGTCCAATATCTTAGCTATTAGCTATATTTGACTAGTGAGCACTTGGATTGTGACTGATGTAACCAAGAAGATGAATTATTGATTTTACTTAGTTTTGATTAATTTTAATTTAAACTTAAATAGCCATATGTCATTAGTGGCTACAGTATTAAATAGTACAGGTCTAGAAGATTTAAACCAAGTTACATTTCCACTAGTGATATATATGTGTGTTCTCTGTGTCCTTGTCAACATCAGTATTTTTTTTCATAAATTCTTGGCAATTTGATAGGTTTAAAAGGCTTGTTTTGTGTCATTTTATATAGCTATGATTTATTAGTGAGGTTGAGTAGCTGTGGGCATCAAATTTTTTCAACGGATTAACTATGTATATATTAAGAATTTCATCTTTTTCTTAGTTCTTTTTTTTGTATTAATATTAATAACCCTGCTTCATTGATATAGTTCCCAGCTGGTTTGTTTTAATATTTTTGTTTGTGTTTAAATTATGTTAAAGTACATAAATACTTTTAATAAGTAAGACAAGGATTTTGAAAGAAATTTTAGTTCCATTAAAATAGTTTAAGAAGGGATAAAGAATGAGAAAGAAAAGAGAAGAGAGCAAGCAATGTCTTGCCTCCAAGAAAAGGACAGAGAATGTCTGAACTGTGGCAAGAGAGGATAGAAGATCACCAATGAAAAAGAGAGAGGTGTCCCAAGATACAGAGAAGAAGGAGTAAGGAAGCCAGAAAGTAGGGAATCGCTGCCCAGAAGCAGGGAGGAAGAAGGTAATGTAGCTCTGAATGTTAGCTCTAGGCGTTCAAAGATTATGATTCTCTTTTAAAATTATAACTCATGGAACATTTCAATACTCGTTCTCCTTTAACCACATGAAGTCTGCCGTCACCCTTCTCTGCACTGTGTCTGTAGTGAAAACAGGGCAGTACCATTCTCAGTCGTAAGGATCTAGTGAGGTTGTTTCTTTTTTACCAGACAATTCAAAACAGGGAATCTAGGAGAGAAGTAGCACAGTTAGTTATTAAGCCAGAGTTCACTTCAAACCAAAGTACCAGAATGTGAGTCCTGCTGGTTATCACAACTTTAAATTATTTGCTAAGAAAAAATGGAAAAATAAAACTTAAACTATTCAATGAATAGTCACGAACAAGTTATTTAACCACTCTAAGTCCTGGTTTCTTTTTCTAAAAATGATAGTGAAACTACCTACCTTCCTCTTATGATTATAAAGACCAAATGGAATGTAATATGTGGTGAAGTGCTTTGGGAAGTTGAGTGCAAGGGCTCACCAGAAGCTATAAAGTTTAGGTTAGGCATCTTAATGGCGGTGGCAGTGGTGATGGGGGTTATGCAACAGAATTACATAAAGGACATTTGTTTAATGGAATAATCTTGGCAAATACAACACTGGGAAAAGACCAGTCTAGACAGATAGCTCTTTACCACTTTTTACAGATAACCTATAGTTGCTAGAATTTAACAAGAAAATTCAAATGCACTAAACAGTATTCTTTGAATACTGCATTTTCATTTATATGCATAATCACGATTAAAGTGTATTCATAGATTTTACCAACCTTTTTAATATCTTTTTTCTTTTTTCTAGATGAACGGGACAAAGTTCAAAAGAAAACATTTACAAAATGGATAAATCAGCATCTCATGAAGGTCAGTTTATATTTCTTTCACATGTTGGAATTGTTTTGCATATGTTAATTTATTGTGTAGTAATTGATTATATAGCTCTGAAGCACCACTTTTCAATATCAGCTTGTAAGTTTAAATTCTAGAGCATTTTACATGCATTTTGGCATCTGTAATTGTTTGGTGTGTGGCTTATGGGTAAGGAGGGAGGAGTGAAGATAAGCACCCAGTGATTATATATAGTGCATTCTGTGACAATAGTAAAACCTATTATTATCAGACTCTAAAAAATATCAACAGTTTAAGAAATATGTAACTATTTAGGGTATGGAAAAACTGCAATTCTCAGTAAAATTTTTTTCTTTCAATATTCAAACCAAGTTCTGGAATCAAATTTATGGGGATGGAAGAGGATTAGATGAGAATAAAGATATATCATAGAGACAAATCTAGACTCATTTTACTTTTTGTACCTAGTATGACATAGAAATTGGTACATATATACATTTTTCTTTTGTGAAGCAGTTAATAGCCATGGTTCTTAAAATAATATTTATTTGTATGTCATGAGTCACTTTGAGAATCTAATATAAGCTGTCCAGAAAAATACACATGTATACAAAATTTGCATACAGTTTCTTGGAGTTATTAGAACTCACTGAAGCCCTTCTGTGAATCTCAGCTAATTAATATGATGGCTAAGTGGAGGGTCAGGGGATGGAGGGAGCAATTGGCAGGATCGTTTCACAAACTATATAGATGTCTAACCAATGTACTGTATACTTGAAATTAATTAGAATTAATAAATTAATTTAAACAGAAAAAAGAGAAAAGCTTTTCTAAAAGTGAAAGAAAAGAAAGACACTATTGTGCTGGCATAATGACAGATACATAATACACTAGAACAGTATTGAGAATACAGAAATAAACCCTCACATATACGGCCAACTGATTTTTGACAAAGGTGCAAAGACCATCTTAATGGGGGAAAGAATCATTTTTTCAACAAATGGCAATGGGATTGCTGAATAGCTACAGGCAAAATAGTGAAATTGGATATTTTTCCTATACCATCTATAAAAAATCAACTCACAATGTATCGAAGACCTAAATTAAGAGTGAAATCTATTAAACAGTTAGAAGGAAACATAAGGCTAAATCTTCATGACTTTGGATTTGGCAAAGGCTTTTTAGATTTGATACCGAAGCACAAACAACCAAAAAAAGGTAAGCTGCACTTTATTGGAATTGGGAACTTTTGCGCTTCAAAGGATATCATCAAGAAAGTGAAAACACAACACATAGAATGGGAGAAAATATTTGTATTCATATGTATGTATGAAAAGGAAATAGTATCTAGAATATATAAATGACTTACCAGTCAATAATTAAAAATAAATACCTCAACTAAAAATTGACTAACTAGAGGGATTGTTTCAGAAACTCTATAAATGTCTGACCAATGTACTATATACTTGAAATTAATAATAAAATTTTTTTAAAAATCGACAAAGTATTTTGCATTGGTCAGTTCAGGCTGCCATAACAAAATACCACGGATTGGGGCATTTATTTCTCTCATTTCTGGAGGCTGAGAAGTTCCCAGATCAATGTGCCAGCAGATTCACTTCCTAAATAAGGGCCCACTTCCTGGCTTGCAGACAGATGCCTTCCCATTGTGTCCTCATATGGTGGACAGAGAGAAAAAGAGAACTGGTCTCTATTCTCTTCCAATAAGGACACTGATGTCATCATGGAACGCTATCCTAACGACCTCATCTAAACCTAAATATCACCCAAAGTCTTTACCTCCAAATACCATCGGAGTTAGGGGTTAAGGCTCCAACACTGAAGTGTGGGGGACACGCATTTAGTCTATAACAGATCCAGATAGACATTTCTCCAAAGAACATATGCAGATGGTAAAGAAGTTCACAAGGAGATGTTCAACATCATTAGAGAAATGCAGATTCAAATCACAGAGATACCACTACATACTCATAGTATAGCTGGAGTCAAAAAGTCAGATAAACGTTAGCAAGATGTGGAAAAGCTGGAACCCTCACGCATTCCTGGTGGGAATATAAAGTAGCGCAGCCACTTTGGAAAACAATCTGGCGGTTGTTGATACAGTTATCATACGATCCAGCGATTTCACTCCTAGGTAAATACCCGACAAAAATAAAAACATGTGTCTACACAGAAATTTGTAACTGACTGTTTATAGCAGCATTGTTTGTAATAACCAATAACCAAAAGATGGAAACAATTATCTATGAATGCACAAAAGGGTAAACAAAATGTGGTATATCTATTCGACGACATGTATATTATTCAGCCATGATAAGGAATGAAGTACATCATAATATATGCTATAACACAGATGAACCTTGAAGACATTAGGCTGATGGAAACAAGCCAGTCACAAGAGACCACATACTATGATTCCATTCATATGAAAGTCTAGAATAGAGAAATCTATAGAGATTGAAAGTGGATTAGCGGTTGCCTCGGGCTGGGGGAGAGGGATTTGGCAGATGGAAACGACAGCCAAAGTCTAAGGAGTTTTTCAAGGTGATGAAAATGTTCTAAAATTGACTCTGGTGATGGTCACATGTACCTGTGAATATATCGAAAACCATTGCATCAAACGGGCTTTTTTTTTTTCTTATGTGGAGCATACAGTTTATTATAAGACTTGGGGAAAACCAAGTACTTTAATAAGAACCACCCCTTCTTCACGAACATGGAAGAGAGGAGCAGAGGCGGGGAGAAGGGCCTCAGGAAAGACAGTCCAGACTCCGAAGTTTCACCCAGCTGCGCGTCCAGGTGTAGATCTCCAGCAAGGGCCCTCCTGTCTTGTCCCTCAGAGAGCTCCAGGCCGTCCTCCAAGCTCACCAGGGTACGATACTCCTGAAGGCCATGGAGATGCCAACACTGTGCTGATCTCAATCCTGTGCAGAACATGCTGAGACAGTTTGCACACCTCCATCGTCCACTGGACCAAGTCCTTCACAAACTCCTTGCACTGTTCGCACCCACAACTGTTTGCGTCCTGCCTTGGGCTGATCTCCTGCGCCACACTGCCAGCCTCCCCGGAGCTCAGCATTTGTGACTGTGGCATTTCAGATGCAGGGAGAGTGGCTTGAGCACCCCTATTGTCGCCTCTGACCTGCTAGGCTGTCCACAATTACATTGGTTTCATCTGGGCCCATTTACCCAGTTTTCCATGCCATCTCTTGACGGATGGCTTAGAGCAGACATGCCTCACTATGAAGTTCCAAAACCTCCAGGCCAACCCTGACAGCCCTGGCCATGGCCCGAGGAAGAGGTTGGGGTCACCCCATCAGACTGCTGGGCAGGAAGTGTGTTTTCCCCACTGGATCCCTCTGGGGCTTTGTCACTGTGGTTGCTGCCAGTGCCATGGGTAGAAGAGTCCACTGGGCAATACTGCAGGGGGTGGCAGTTAAGTCCAGGCTGGCTGGGGGAGTGGCTGGTTCTTTGGCCTCTGGGCCTGATGGCTGATCGCTGTTGGTCAAGGCAGGACCGTAGCTCTTAAGGAAGGACTCTGCAGCAGGGAATGGCTCGACTCTGATAGTGCGACACTTTACCGTTGGTGTTATGTGGTTTAAGATTAGGTATGTGGCCAACACGCTGTTGTACTTTACACCTGTGACAGCCTCTTGGATCTGTCGCTGCTCAAAGCCCAAGTTCAGCATCTCCTGGGCCACCTGGGGGTTGACACTTTCGCCTGGCAGCTCCGTATATGGCTCGAGTTCATCCTGTCCCATATTTACCCAGGGGTCCTTCATCAAGTCTTCCAGGGGGCTTCGGTTTTGTGGATCGAGTGTCAAAATATTTTTCAGGGTGTTCTTGCACAAAAAAGACACAAAATTACGGGACCTGGTACTCTCCTTTCAGTATCTTCCGCCGTAGCACATTCACGTGTTTTGCCATAAACGGCAACTTTCCCGTAACAGTTTCGTAAAGGATAACTCCCAGGCTCCATACGTCGGCTCCGGGGCCATCATAACCTTGTTCCAGGAAGACCTCTGGGGCGACATAAGGAAGGCTGTCACAGAATTTACGCATCTTGCGGCCAACATACCCACTGCTGAGTACAAAGTCCGCCAGTTTGACGTTGAATTCAGAATCCAAGAGCACATTCCCTGGCTTCAGGTCCCTGTGGACGATGCCCTTCTGGTGGCAATACTGCACGGCCGAAATCAGCTGTCGAAAGATGCCTTGGGCGTCATGCTCATTCATACGGCAAATACGCTGAAGATATTCAGCTAAGCTCCCTCTGCTCGCGTGCTCCATTACAATGAAGATGGTGTATACGGTGTCAATCACCTGATACAATTTTATAATATTGGGGTGGTTCAGGCTTTTCATGGTTCTTATTTCTTGTAAAGGTCTGTAGGCGCCCTGCCGATCAAGGACCCTGACAGCCATCTCTACTCCGGTAGGGATATGTCGGGCCAAAATCACCTGGCCAAAGGTGCCCTCGCCCAGGGTGTGCAAGAGCTGGTAGTTGCCAATACGGGGCTCCCTGATGGGAGAGATGGCTGCAAGTTCACATGGCATAGTGACCACTAATTACGCTAACTTATATACTATCGCTGTAAACTATACTAGCAGACAACACTATGCTGACTGTGCTAACACTAAGAAACAATACTAACTATGCTAACTGTGCTAATACTAAATGTGCTAATACTAATGAACAATGCTAAGTAGACTAATTAACTGTGCTAATACTAATGAACAATGCTAACTATGCTACTGTGCTAATACTCATAAACAATGCTAACTATACTAACAATACTAGCTCTACTAAATGTACTAACAATGCTAACTACCAATACTAACTGAAAAAAATTTTAAAAGAACAAAATGAGAAAACAAAGAAAGAGAAAAGATATGTGAAAAGAACAAAGAAAAAGGAAAAGAATAACAAAATGAGAAAAAGAAAGGGAAGAGGAAAGGGAAGAGGAAAAATAAGCAAAGCAACAACAAAAAATGGAGAAAACAAGCTAACTAGTCCAGTCCAACAGGTCACCACAGATCAGCTTCCTGGGCTCTCCGGACAAAAGCCTCAGCCCAGTCAGGGCCTTTTATAGGAGTGGTTTGTAATTCCATCACAATGGTGCTTGTGATGAGGTCAGAGCAAGATGTGGACCAATCACGGCTGGATATAAACCAGTGGTTCCCTCACTTCTTGGTCTCAAGATCTTATACTTTTTACACTTAAAAAAATATAAGCAAAACCAAAACAAATAAGGACCCCAAAGAGCTTTTTGTTCATGTGAGACAGTAAAGATTGATATTTACTTTATTATAAATTAAAATCTTTAGGATGCTTCAGTGACCTTTTCATTTATAATTTGAAGATCTGTAATAAAATTTGTTCTTTAAAGACCTTAGAGTGTCTACACTTAACATAGTCCATTCTTTTTTCTTAAAAATGGTGCTACAAGTTAACTGACATCATGATACTATAGGAAAATGCTCTGTTGAATAAGATAAGGTACATTATTAACATCTGTAAAGCTGAGAGGAGGTAGCTTCATCATATTTTTGCCAATAAGATAATGAGCAGATTGCTCAACAGAAACTATGGAGACCAGGCGGCAGGGGGTTGATGTATTCAAAGTGTTGAAGGAAAAAAAGCTATTAACCAAGAATCATATATCTGGCTCAACTATCTGAAAACGAGGGAGACCTGAAGACATTCCTAGATCAACCGATGCTGAGGAAGTTCTTTACCACTAGACCTGCCTGGCACGCAAGCACATCCTTGAGGTTGGAATAAAAGGACACTGGACAGAGACTGGAAACTTTATGAAGAAATTAAGATCTCTGCTGAAACTCAGAGCATGGACAATTATAAAAGCTAGTACTCTATGGCCACGCCACCCTGAACAAGCCTGATCTCATCTGATCTCTGAAGCTAAGCAGGGCCGGGCCAGGTTAGTACTTGGTGGGAGGCCACTTAGGAAGACCAGGTGCTGTAGACGAGGCATAAAAAGAAAAAAGAAAGCATTGTAAGCTGACAAGGTCCTTGCAGTCTGTGAGGTCTATCAAGGGTTGCCTCGCTTAAGAAAATAAAAATAAATAAAGTTGTTTTTTAAAAAGCTAGTACTATTGTGACTGGTTTATAGCTGCGCGGTTTGTTTTTTATTTGACTTAAGAGACTAATATAGTAAAAAAAATTATTAGTCTGTTTTTGGACATACAGTGTATAAAGATGTAATTTGGTGACATCAGCACTGTGTTAGGATCAGAGCTATGAAGTAGAAGAGCTTTTATACATTCTTAGATTTAAGCTGGTATGGATTCCATATGGGTGTTACAACTTTAGGATGTTAGGTCATCCCAGTGACAAAATATATTTCTCATATATATTCGGTCTTCATCTGTGATTTCTGGCTCATAACACCCTGAAGTGTTAAAGAGGAGGAAGAAACGGAAAGAAAAGCGTACTACAGGTATACAGCATAACAAGTGTAGTATGCTTAATAATGGCCACCCAAACATGTCAAGTCCGAATCCCGGCAGATGTTATCTGCTAAGGAAAAGAGGTCTTTGCAGATGGAGTTAAATTAAGAGTCTTGACTCGGGTAGATTATGGTTCATACATACGATGGAATATTACTCAGCCATTTAAAAAAAATGAAATCCTATTTGCAATGACATAGATGGATCTAGAGATTATTATGCTGAGTGAAATAAGTCAGAGAAGGATAAACACCATATGATTTCACTTATCTGTGGAATCTAAGGAACAAAAAGAACAAATGAATCAAAAACAGACTCACAAATATAGTGGACAGTTTAGCGATGGACAGAGGACAGGGAGGTGTGGGGGGCTAGGAGAATGGGGTGAAGGGTTAAAGAAGGACAAATTAGCAGTTGATGGATGGTCATGGGGATGGGGAGCATGGCACAGGGAATGCAGTTAGCATTAATATGTTGACTAGGTGGACGGCCAGGGGAAGGAGGGAGCAATTGAGGGGATCGTTTTATGAACTATATAGATGTCTAACAAATGTACTGTATACTTGAAAATAATTTAAATAAATAAATTTATTTTAAAAAGAGAACCCATAGAACTTAACAATTAACAATTTTAATCACTTCACTTTTTTTCTCCTTTTATGGACAGTTGTAAATTGGTGATGTTTTAAGACTGATGTTTGGGACTTGGAAAGAGTTTTCTCACGTAGAAACATTATTTAAAATGTGGTTAAGCTATCCTACAATTCCTATTTAAACCATTATGTAGCATTGGTCTGGTACCAATAAGGTAGTAGTATCTAAAACTTTCTATAAAAATGACTCTTATTTCAGGGGGCATAACAGAAGTACCTGAGGGGCATTTCAGTTCCATCTCTCTCTTACTACCCATTAACAAAATCCTTTTCCCAAATTCTGATATGTCCTTAAGAATTTGAAATAATTCTTAAAAATGTTGCCTTTTCTAAATTATTATTTTAAAATTTATTTTAATTTACTATTACTTAATTGTTTCTTTTCTTTTTACCCTAATTAAGACTCTAAGGAAAACTGTTCTAAGTAGTCTGCTTCTTTGGCCATGAGATGGTTGAGAGGTTGGTCCCAGAACAGACTTTCCTGGACTTTTATTTTATAATTGCATATTCTGCATACTTAGAGCCAATTGTCTGTAAAAGAAGACTGTCTTCGACAGGGTTATTAGTCTGTGATACGGAAGCCAAAGATGGGAGGCAGCAAGAGGTCAGATAGACAGGGAGTTGTGTCCAGATTTTACAATTTATTATTTGTGTGACCTTAACCTTCTTAGACTCTCGTCTGGAAAATGGTGTAACGATAGGTTACTACAAAGTTTTAAAAAAGATAATCTAAGCATAAAGCATGACATTTTGCATATGGTAAACACTCAGTAAGTGAGAATTTATGGTAGACAGAATGGATTGGCTTGGATGGCATCAGATAAAATAGTAAAGTAGGTGTAAGTTGCCTTTGGTGCCCTTCTGCCTCCCTTATCTAAATCGTTTTCCTACCTCAAGTATTAATCCTTTTTAGTTTGTGCATTTTAGAAACAGCTGGGATTTGGGGTTCAGAATCTATTGAGATAGACTGTCCTGTCGCAGTCTTGCCTTGGAGTCCTGCTGAGACACTGAATTACTTGAGATAGTCCTGTTAGCGTCCCCTCCCCACTCCCTGCACACCCCTGCCTCATCATTTATGGGTTGATCTTGGGGCCCCAAAGCCTTTTTTACTCTTCTTCAACACACTCTTCTCATGGGAAGGGAATCAGTGAAGACTCTGAAGATTCTGAGAGGTTGGCAGCTTTTGGTCATCATTTGCAGTTTCACTTAGTTCCACAACCAGAGGACGTCTTCCAAACCCTCTAGTTGGCTTCCCCCATTAAATAGAAAGGGAAACTGGCCACAGCTACTTACTGGTAGAGCTGCGCAGGAAATCTTGAAACAAGGATATGAAATAGAATGAGAGACTGTGTAGTGTTTGATTTCTCTGTGCACTATGGTATGTTGTAGGTCTGCCAGCAGGTTCCTGTTGGCTTGAGATTGTGTTTACTTTTCTCTGCCTCATAATTTCAACTATTTGCTAATTAATCCCTGTGATTTCAAAAGTTATGACTTATATAGCTGTAAAATAGTATATACCTACTGCCTAGGGGATGATTCATGCATGGTCGATTTTTAAAGGTTCATATGACTGAGAAAAGTAAATGTTTTGGAGCTTTTAAATGATTTCTTAAGTTACTATTATGTTCATATGTGTAAACATTGGTTTCTTAAAATATTTGGTTAGGATTTTTTAATACAATTTTTTTCCAGAAAAAATTGATATAGCCTTATTTTATATTTATCAGAGCTAAAATTACATTTGTTTAACATGAACAGATTGCTTAATTAAAACATATTCATTGGTGAGCAGATGTCCCTGGCTTTTTTCCAAATGTATTGAAATCTTAGTGTTCTGGTATTTCAGTTATTTGACTGATTCTTTCCTTAAACTGATTTTTCTGGCAAGAATGTTTTTCCTTTGATTCATCATTCTTCAAATATTTTTAAGAATAATATCCGGTTAACAGATTTAAGTCTCCTGCCTCTACAAGTCTCTTCACACACTGAATAGATCAGTTGTTCATCTTGCAGATTGTGGTGGCTAGGTAAACCATTGGTGTCAATAACATTTATGTATTATTCTTTATTTAGCATAATTTTAATTATTGTAATAAAACATGAGCTGCTTGTTTTTGAAAATGCCTGTGACTTCAGTCAAATTTTCTCTAGACAATTGTTCTAAAATATAAAATTGATAACTTTATCATTTACAGTATTTATTTATGCTATTCTACCTTATGCACTTTATAAACTAGAGGATCTTATATCACTCCTTTGTTTTTGTTTTTATTAGTCCCATCCACTTCTGTTTTGCTGTCCAGAAATTTATGAGATAGCAGTATAAGAGATGGCACCTAAGATTTAAGTCCTATGATTTAGTTTCTGTCTTGTTCTTAAGAGAAACAAGAAAAAAGGAAACTATTTTCTGAAGCACTTTAAAGATTAGAAGATTCCTTTTCAATTGTTTACTTAGACCCAGAATTAGAACATGAGCTATGACCTAGAGGCTGTATTCAAAAAGAATAAGTTAAGGTGATAAATGACTTTTAGGAGTCTTAAGAAATCTATATAATACTAATGTGCTTTCCTTTCATTGCATCTGTCTAACTGGTAACTTATAGTGGAATTATATTCTTCAGCCCTGGTCAGTTATACTGTAAATTTATTCATTAACATTTTATAATAGAACATTTGGCTTAAATTTTAACATATCAATACATAAATGCATTTGGAGAGGAAGAGGCCCTGGATTCCAATATTGAACCACACCCTGGTTGTTAGTAACCTACTTGGTTACCATACAGGAGACACCCAGCCGACTATCAAATTTTTATCTGTGTTCCATCATGTCTTTGGAAAACTTGATTTACTCATGGTAGAGATAGATATCCTTTGCCCACATTATAAAGTCAACGACTTCATGGCTCCACTGAATCAATCACATTATTCTTTATTTTCTGATTTGGTGGCTAAAAGGAAATGTAAATCTCCAAGGTAAGAGCATAATGATAACTTTTGGCCAATAGAATAAAAGCTCTATTTGCTCTGTATTCTTGACCATTGCATTCTTATTGATAGTTTTACACCTGTGGGCACAGATGAACTAGGAGAATTTTTGAAGCAGTGTCTTTATAAAGGGCTAATGAAAAATACCTCTTATGAAAGTATAATGCAGCTTTTGATTCTTAAAATTTGCAAATAAGACATTTAAGACCTTAGACTTAGACAAGTAGCTCTTAAACTTTAGCTGCATCAGATACTTGGAGGGCTTGTTAAAATAGACTGCTGGGCCCCACCCCAAGAGCTTCTGATTCACTAGATCTGAGGTGGGGCCTGAAAATTTCCATTTCTAACAAGTTCCAAAAAATTGTGTTTCTAACAATGTGCTGATGCTGCTGAGTTGGAGCCACATTTTGTGAACCCCTGTTCTCAAAATAGATAAATGGATAAATGTTACAATTAATCACCAGTTCCAACAGATATTTTAATATGGTTTAGCAAAAAATAGCAGCTATCTTTTGTTGAATTGCTACTGTATGCTAGGCACTTTACAGCATTAATACCAATATTAATAATAATAAGGGCTGCTGATATTATTTAACAGGTAACCATGTGCCAGGATCTGTCACTTTTATGTCTTAAGGTACTTAATTCTCACAGCAACTCTTATGGACAGGTCCTGACTAGTATAATTATCCTTGTGTTACAGATGATGAAGCTAATGCACAGAATGGTTTCATAATTTCCCAAGGGCATACAGCTAGTAATTCTCAGGACTTGCATGGAAAATAAGGCTAAGAGAAATTACATAATTTTCATAGGTTGGACAACAGTCTAAGGAGGAAGTGAAAACTACACTTTGGTCTGCCTGACTCTAGATCTTTTGCTCTCTCTACAATACTAACTTCTTAAGGATGAATTTCAAGTTGAGTGATTAAAACTAAAAGAGGGAAACTGAGCTTTACTTTTGGACATTGGTTTGATTTCTTTACAACCTGACATTTAGGTTATTTCTTTCCTGTTATAAAAGATAACAGTGTATATAGTAGAGGAATGGTTAAAAGCTTTTTGGGGGGAATGTCTTATCAGAGACCCAAAATGTAGAATTTAGAAGCAAATCTTGCAAATTAGATTTTTATAAATGTGAAAAAATAGTTTCTTTGGTAATCTTGACAACTTCAAGATAGTATGAGATATATGAAAGAGTGTGAAGTTGTTCTGTACATAAAAAGTAGCTTGAGATTGAAAAATTCTGAATGTCTTCTCATCATGAAGAAGAATGATTTCTTGGTCATTAATCTTCATACAAAAAAAAAAAATCCAGAAACACTATGCTTACTTTCAACAAGACTGCATTGAACTTCTAGTAAAATCAGGACTGTATTTGAAATACAGTTTAAGAAGTACTCTGTTTTCATGCAGCTTGCTATTTTGTTAGAGATACTAAAAATACAAATATGTAGAACCATTAAACAGTTATGCAGGGTAGCATAGGATAGTGTGCCAGAATGAGTGGCAAACAATAAGGATTTTAAGAGATAGGGAGATTTGTGCCAGGCCAGGAACATTGACCTAAACTGAGAGCAGCAGAGTGGGGGACGCGGCAGTAAGTGGGTGGTGTGCATGGGAGTTTGATGTCCTGAACTGCTGGGGTTTGCTGGAAGGAGATCAGGTTGGATAGAAAATGGCAAAGCCAGGTAAGAAACATATGTGATTAGTTAGCCAAAGATATGATTGGAAGTTTTGGAGGGCAAGAGATACATACAACTGGCATTTTAGGAAGAAGCTTAAATTTCATACTTAGGCATTAAGGAACTAAATGTAACTAACTATATTGTGCATTCCCTAACATGACTGACTGTGTGTCTTCACATAATAGCTCTATGTTTACTAAATGAGTGAACCTACAGAGAGATGACTACTGTCTTACCCCAGGGAACTGTCTTAATTTTTTCTTTTTCTTTGTAGCATGTACTTGGATAAAGGTGGAGAAGGCATGCTGATCTGTATCTGTAGAATACAGCTGTGGCACAGAGGGTACTAATGTATGCGATGAGACCCCCCAGGAGTGGGGGTTGGGGTTGTTGACTTCAGATTTACAATAGTGATGCACCTGAATGCAGTCTCAGGTCATCTTAATAAAGCTAAGAGTCCATACCTCTTTGATACTATTCACTGGGTAGACCACATCCAGAGTATCTTGTTTAGTGTAGAGAAAGCATTTTAACTGAAAGTGTCCAGAAGGAGGCAACCATGATGATGAGGGTCTGGAAATCATCTCTCAGAGGAGAAATGGTGGGAACAAGTAGGGATGTTGATTTTAAGAAGAGAGAATTAAGGAGAAACACGATGGGTTTTTTCAGATATAGATAGGGTGGTCACATAAGAAAGAGTGCAATTTGGGGTTTATTTGATCCAAAGAGAAGATTGCTGGATAATTACCAGGTTTGAAGATTTAAGCTCAGTATAAGAAATATCTCTAAACCTCCTCACTGCCCAGTAATAGATACTTAATTAAGTATTTTTTGATCTAAGCTATATTATTAGTTTTCTATTATTGCTGAAACAGATTATAAAGACTTGGTGACTTACAGCCATGAAATCTATTCTCTCATAGTTTTGGATGTTAGAGATCTGAAATCAGTTTTCCTGGGCTGAAATCAAGGTGTTAGTGACCGCAAAACCTCTTTTCCAAATAAGGTAACACTCATAGTTTCCAGGGATTAGGAGACGATATCTTTGGAGTTAGCATTCAGACTACTACATGTGTGAACAGTTAAAACTGCCTGACATGAAATCATTCATGGCTTTATTGGACAGGGCACTCCCCAGCCATCACCAGATACCTACCACAGACTTGAGAAGATTTAGTTAGAGTCTTTCAGAGTTGGAATAGAAATGATTAGTGCATTGATTGGTAGGAGTCTGGGCTAGGTGGTGTCTAAGGTATTTTCCAAGACCAAGATCAGATAACCAAATGACTCCTTTAGAAGATAAGATCTGTGAAATACTTACTACTTAATAAAGATAGACCAGAGAATTTTGGATATAGTTTTAAATCTTAAAAAGTTTAAATAAAATGGTACAAGGAATACTCTTTACCCAGATTAACCTCTTGTTAACATTTACCCTGTTTGATTTTGAGGGTAAATGCTGTTTCTGTATGTACACATGTACACATATGTATATGTATACTTTTTTGTTATCTGAAACATTAGAGACTAAATTATATATACCATGGCCCTTTACCCCTAAATACCAGAGTATGTATTTCCTAAGACTAGAGATATTCTCTTCAATAATGATGAAGTTATCAACTTCATAAATTAACATTGACATGATACTTTAATCTGTTATCCATATTTCAATTTTGTTGGTTGATCCTTTATACCCTTACCTGCCCTCAACCCCCCCAGGGCAGGATCCAGTTGGGGGTCAGGTATTGCATTTAGTTGTCATGTCTCTCTAACCTGCTTTAATCAGCAACAGTTTTATGGCCTTTTTACAGACTTGTGTTACATTAATATTTTTGAAGAATACAGAACAGGAGTTTATTGTTAAGGAATGAAATATGAATTAATAGTAAAATGTATTTTGAACTTAAAGTTATTTAATGACAAGAAGACAAACTTTTTTTTCCTATGAGAGTCATTTAAACAATTCTAAGTGGTTTTAGTATTTGCTGATAAAACTGTGAACTACCTTTTAAACTTAGAACACCAAAATTTTACTCAGTAATTTTATCAAATAACTAGTTTCATCTTGTTGTCAGTTATAACTTTTCTCCTTTTTGACTTCCTTATTCATTACTATCATTATTATTTCCTTCACCATTGCTACCATTTATTGACTGCTTACTACATACTAGATCCTGAACTATACATAACACGTGTGATCTGATTTAATCTTCTTTCTACCAGTGATGAGATAGAGGCTCAGGGAGGATGAGTTAATCTGTCCAGCATGAAGTAGCTAGAACGTGGCAGGGCTTGGTCTTGTAGTATGGTTCTCAGTCCTTGGTCCCTCTGGCTCTGCAGAGGGACAATAGAAATACCAGAGTTAAGGAATGATCAAAAAGAAATGAAGATAGAGAAGTAGGAGGAAGAAAAGCTGTATGCCAAGATACATTGTCGCTTTACTCAGCTTGGATTTATCTCAGCATTTTTCTACATATTTTAAGTATTTGCTGTTATGGCTCAGCTTCATTATATGGCCATAAATTTTATTTGCATTCTTCTCTAATCAATATACTTTACAAGGACTTAGAGATGTAGATAAAGGTATACGAAGAAGCCAGGTACCATTTGTGAAGGTCATTGTTTTAGCTGGAGAAAGGTACTGACTAAGGCATTTTCAAAAAAGAAAAACATCACAGTTTGATCAGTGGTGTTAACATTCTAAACTATGTGTTCTAGGCCTTCACATCAAAAGTGTCAAGAATTGTTTGTTATTTAATACTAGACTATAAGCTTTATGGGGATGGGCTGTCTGTCTTTTTAAACAGTACTTCCCCGACACCTAGCATAGTGTCTGATACATTGCTGTCTTCCTCAGATCATATTAAGGAATTTGTTGCTTAATGAACGACTGAATCCAAATGAAACTTTCCTCCCTAGTTTATGATATAGAACTATAACAACTACGATGGGGAACCAAAAGGGTCTCTCTGGTTGGAGTGAGATAAAGGTCTGAAGGAAAAATCAGTTCATGACGATTTCTTTTAAAGCTGAAAAGACCTATTTCATAATAGATGTAGAGACTGGGCCCCATGTCAAACAGATCACGATCTGCAAGGCAAAACTTAGGATCCATTCCTCTGACCCTTTCCGTGTTTTTTTTTTTTCATTGCATAATTCAGTTTTTCCATTTGTGGTTAGGTAGTAGAAAGTTTGCTCATATTCATAGATGAGATTAATTTATTTATCTAAAGGCTACTAATTAACTTTGCTATACTTATTTGCAATTATTTTAATCAGTTCAGAAATTAGAAGATTATTGGCTATAGCTAGATTGTTTTTGCTTGGAAATTCTCTAATAATATATTGATAAAATTAGTAGATTCTCTGCAGTCTTATTGCATGTAGAGGATGGAAAAAATGTTTTTCTTCTACCCTTCTATGTTCTTGACTGATTCTATAACAAAAGATAGATTAGTAAGATAATAACATGTAATTGTATTTAATAAAATTTTTATGTGATACAGGAGCCTTCATAAGGAAATGAAGACTAAAAGAAATGATTAAACCTGAGTGTTTAAACACTAAGTTTGATGATGAAGAGTAGAAGTCATGGGAAAATGTGATAGGACAAAATGGAATGAGCCAAGGGTAGTGAACTGGGGGAGACTCAGCAAGGCCTGTTTGTTCAGATTCTTTTCAGCATCTGTCCACCTTCAGAGGAAAGGGTGCTTCTTTCCTCCAGGTACAGGATGGTCCTTCTCACGAGAAGGTCTTACGACCTGCTTTAGGGGAGAAGGGGTCAAAGAGTTCTACACTTCCTGTTTCTCAGATTCCTTCAGCTTAAGATATTTAAGGTACCATATTTTGGGGTAGCGTGTCCTGAACCCTGTCACGAGGCTGTAGTTAGGTTTCTTTGAAGATACTTTCTAAGATTTTTTTTTCCATAGAAGCAAATAGAAAACCCTGTTTCCGGGCCTTAGTCAGAGTTTACTGTATTGTAAATCTGAGGGAAAATTCAGAAACTAATTTTAAAGGGGGCCAACGGAGGAAGACAAGTAGCAAAGAATGTGCAAGCCAGTAACTAGAGGGATGAAAGAGCGTGCTCTGCAGGGAGAGAATTTGCTAAGGAAGGTGGCCAGGGAGTCAAAGGTAGCAGTGGGTGAAGTTAGACTCCCCTAGGAGTTTGGAAGCTGTTACACATCTTAATAGTCATTTGATCGTAATATAATAGAGAAGAAATTTCTTTGTTGTGAATAAGAGAAAGGGGGTGACTTCAAAGGGAAGCTGTTGAAGCTGTAAAACTTGCATACTTCTAAAAATACTGAGATAAATGGCTGATGGCATCGTATGATTTACATTGCTAACATATTCTGATACTTGATGTTTGCCTGAAGAATTTCTTAGGAAAATTGTTCAAGTGCTCTTGTTTGTGAGTTTTTTAAAGCTCTCATGGAAGTATGCTACCATTTTTTTCCAAATAAAATTTAAAGATTTCTTGGCATTATTTATAAGGTCCTTTTTGCTACTACATATGTATAGAGTCCTTAACATATGAGTGAAGATTTTTGTAAGTTATTTTTAGAGGCCTGCATTTTCCTCTCCGGTTGAAATATGTTATAATGCTGGTCGTGTTCTCAGTCTAGCCCACTACATCTTATTTAATGCATATCCTATTTTATAGATGTTAAGTCCTGAGGTCAAGGAGCCATAATACCCTAAAGGAGAAAGAATGGTCCCTCTCCCCATCCCCAAGTAGGTTTTAAGTTTCAAACCTCACTCCATTTCTTGGTTCATTTCTAGACTCACCCTCTTTTCCCGCCCCAGGAGCCAGGGTATGTGCATGTCCTTCTAAGATACATTCTTTTCCAGAGCGTTCATATTCTATTTTGGACTCTCAGAGTAGCTGGTCTCAAGTAGGGTCAGGAGGAAAGCTTGATGGGAAGCTTGATTCTATGCAATCTGCTGCAAAATGATAGAGCACTCTAGCCATCCTGTTGGAAAATAAATCTCTGGTGGAATTTTGGACAGATTTAAGAAATCAGTTTGTGGCTAGGAAGGCCAGCAAGGAAGTAAGCTAATCATGCCTTGAGTCTGTCCCGGTGGCTAGATTTTCTAAGCTGTTTCCGCTTTTTAGAGCATCTTCCCTCACGGTACTTTGGAACCCAATGCAGGTTAGGTATAGCATGGTGTCGAAGAACATAGACTATGGACTGAGCTGCCTGGACTCACATTTCTAGACTGTTTTCTAGAGATATGACTTCGAACCTTTCTAGGCCTTTGTTTTCTCATCTGTAAAACAGTGGTAAGAATAATGCCTGCCTTATATCTATATATCTTTAAGATCATCCATAAGCTTCAGGGTTCTT
This sequence comes from Macroglossus sobrinus, assembly GCA_004027375.1. Classification (NCBI taxonomy): domain Eukaryota; kingdom Metazoa; phylum Chordata; class Mammalia; order Chiroptera; family Pteropodidae; genus Macroglossus; species Macroglossus sobrinus. The sequence continues at coordinate 2,543,628 of PVKZ01000043.1, read as the reverse complement.
CTTTTATTTTCCATAATGGTGGCAGTTGTGGTCCCAATATTTGCATTTTTATTAGTCATAATATTTGAGTCATAATATTGCCTATATAATGAAGAGACTGCCCATAATACAAAGGTAGAATGGTTTTATAACAATATTACAGTAATGGATGCCAGTTAAATAGTGAACTCTAATTAAGGAACGTGTTTTTCATAACCTGTCCTAGACCCCCACTAACACAATAATTTTTCCTCCTATGGGTATGACAGTTTGAAGTGAGATTCTGTGAACATTTAGCAGCCAGCTGTTTGGATTATTTGTGAGCTATTGTATCACTGGGTGAATTTAGCCTGGATAAAATAATTCACAGAGCACATGCCCAATAGAGCCACAACCATGACACAGCATTTCAACTGCCTACCTGAGGAGAAAATCTAACATGTTTTCTACAAGAACATCCTCCCAAAATTTTTTTAAAAAATAAAAACGAAAAACCCATATACTTTAAGATCTCAAAAAAAAAACCCCTAAAACCTCAATACTACTTACTGAATTTTTTGAAGAACTGTAAAAATTTCATTCCTTAGGTTTATGAACGGTTTATAGCGTAGATATCCTGACAAGTTGTAAAAGCAGAAAATTTTTCTGTGGATTTATTGTCCGAGTTAATGGATTTTAATGTTATACTTCTTTTATCTCCACAATTATTGTTCCCAAATGTTTTAAACATCTGGCTTTTATTTTACATAAACTTAAAAAATTTAAGAATTAACCATATTTGCAGACACCTTGATTCTACTGCTCATTGTATATAATAAAAAGCCATTTTAGTGTTTCTTCTGGGTTGTTAAATTCTGAAGTTTTTTTCTGGTAATTTTAATTTCTGATTAATAACTTCTTGCTGAATTTTAAAATTAATTTTTATAGTTGACAAGATCAAATAAAACCTTTTACTTCCTCCCTTTTTTTCTCTTCTTTCTTTCTTATTTATTTATTTTTTTTGGTGGAAGAGGCAGCATTTTTCAAATCAGGTTCTCAGAAACACCAGTGTTGTGAGATGCCCTGGGAAAAAAATAGTTTCAATTGCCACAAAAGTTTGGAAAGCAGCATTCTCTGGTTCAAGAGATTTACGGTACACATTAGCATGTCAAAGATTGAGAACTCTGTTTAATCCAGTGTTCCACAAATTCACTTGGTCATGCATTCCTTTATCAAAGAGTATCCACTAAAGTCTTTTTTGGGAAATCCTGCAGGAGAGTTTTAATGGGACTGCTTTTAATCAAATTTAATTTATTCTATGTTAATTTTAATTATAGATTTGGACAGGATCTAGTTAATTTCATTGTCATTGCAGGACTGTGTTCTCACAGCCTTTTTTATGTGTCACTGATTTTATAATTTATGGACAACTTAATAATTTTGGTCTACTTATATTGTAACTGAGCTATTTCTTTTTTAATGATCTAGAATTTGCTTATTATAACTCCCATCCTCTTATCTTGGGACAGCCTTCCAGAATGATATGACAAAAATAGCAGCTCTTAAATATCTGAAGAAACCATTTTGTCCCTTTCTTTAAACTTTTCTTGTCATTCAGATACTTCCCCTTCCTTCATTTCCATGTGATAGGATTTTTATATCATACATTTGTTTTTCTAGCATGTTTTCTTTCAGTTTTGAAATGTGAAGTTTTTAAAATTATTGAGTTGAAGGTAGAAACTGAGTTGAAGGAAAGTCTATCAGGTAATCAGAGCTATACAACAAGAGCATGGACAGTAGTTATCAATACTATGATCTCAACTCAGTTTTTAAAATCCACCTACCTTTCACCTCCGTACATTTGCATGTTTTGTGCTATTTACTTATTAACTTTTCAGTGGTTTTCTTTTTCCTGCATTGTAAGATATTTCCTTGAATTTGAACTATTTTCAGTTTCCTACAGAGAACATGTATTACTTTTATTATCGGGAAAAATAAGATAATGTCATTTTGTAAAAACTTAGTCTTTTCTACTTTTAATTTGCTATAGCTAGGGAAAGCAGTTGAGTATTTTCATCTCCTTTTTTGGAGAGAAGAACTGATATAACTCAACTGTTGTTATTCCTAAGGGTATTTGTGTTTTGACCAAGAACTCTCAGGTGTTGGGGTCAGGGGTGTGCAACCTATCTATAGCTTAGGAGCCAAATCTTGCCACAGCTTGTCTTTCGGTACTTAGCCCATGAGCTAAGATTAGTTTTTACATTTTTAAAGAATTAAAAACAAATTTAAAAAAGAGTAATATTTTGAGACACATGAAAATTATATGAAATTCAAAATTCATTATCCATAAAGAAAATTTTATTGAACCTAGCCAGTACCTTTCACTTATCAGTTGTCCCATCACATGACCCCTAATGCCAAAAATGTTCACTATCTGGCTCTTTACAGTAGAAGTTTGCCTACCTTTGTCTCAGGGGAAGGTTTTGTATGTATTTAGGGTAAAGTTTAACATATATTCACTTTACTGGTGGGCAATGGCCTTTTGTGTTTCCCTGAATCCATTTGTAAGTTGGCTTTCCTTTTCTGTGTGTAAGACCATCTATAGTTCTAGGAATGTAATTTTATACCATAGCTACTTTTCTGAATGAGCTTCCCTCTTTTATTTATTTAACAAAATATTTGAAAAGACCAGTTTAGTATATTGCTTTATTACTTATGCAAAGTTTTATTTCTGTGATAATCCTCTCTGAGTCAAGATGTGGTCATGAAAGAGATATCCATTGCAAATGCAGCTTCAAGAAAGAGTTCAGTAAGTAATTTTGATGTAAGGCTGAGGAAATATTTCTTCAGTCACTCACATTATATCTGTTTCCTAACCAGAACACTTGGTAAGCCTGTCAATATGACTATTCCATTTGCTTTTCACCCTCTTACTATACCTCCATTTTGGTCTATTAAAGGTTTTATAGTGATTGGCATTACCAGATTTTTCAGCTGTATTAGTATTATGATCAGTCCTTTTGTTCATTTTTTATTGTTTATTTTATTATTTATTGATTCTCTTGAGACTATTTTTTAATAAATACAAGTCACACATCCTTTAAAATGTATTTCAGTTGCATGTACTGACCCACATTAAATAGTTTAATATCCTGTCTATATTCTGGGCACTATTATTAATTCTTGTCAAATTGTGGTGAGTATAAACATTTCCCATATGCAAACATTGCTGCCACTCATTAGCTCAAAGGGAGTGTGATTAAAATATTTTTAAGAATAGCTTTATTGAGATAGGATTTTAACACTGTAAAATTCACTTGTTCTAAGTGTATAACTGAACAATTTTTAGTAAATTTACACAATTGTGCAACTGTCATCACAGTCTAATTTTAGAATATATCTGTCATTCCCAAAAGAACTCTTGTGCCAAATTGCTTCCTCTCTCACTCCCCCTGCCCTAGGCAACCACTGATACACTTTCTACCTCATTAGATTTGGCTTTTCGCGGTATTTCATACAATTAGAGTTATATAATATGTGTTATTTTGTGCCTGACTTCTTCCACTTAGCATAGTGTTTTTGAGGTTCATCCATGTGTAGCATGTATCTTCATTCTTTTTTATTGTCAAGTATATTATATTCTATGAATATATCACATTTTGTTTATCCAGTTGATTGGCATTTGGGTTGTTTCCACATTTTTGTCATTATGAATCATAGTGCTAATAAACACACAAGTCTTTGTATGAACATATGCTTTCATTTTTTATGGATATTAATCTAGGAGTAGAATTGCAGAGTCATATGGTATATCCAGTTTAATATTTTAGGAAACTATCAAACTGTTTTTCAAAGTGGTTACAGCATATTATATTTGCACTGCAATGTGTGAGGGTCACAATTTTTTAAATCCTTGCTGATATTTGTTATTGTCTTTTTTTTTAATTTAGCCATCCTAGTGGCTATGAAATGATATCTCATTGTGATTTTGCTTTGTTTTTATCAGATGAGTAGTGATTTTAAGCCTCTTTTTATGTGCTTATTGGCCATTTGTGTATCTTCTTTGGTGACATGTCTTATATCTTTGCCTTTTTAAAAATTGGGTTATATGTCCTTTTATTATAGGGTTTTGTTTTATCACTTATGCTTTTGGTGTCATATGTAAGAAATATTTGCCTAACCCAAGGTCTCAGTTGCATACATCTAACAGTTGTATACTTTTAGCTCTTACATTAGGCATCTGATCCATTTTGAGGAAAAGATTCATATGAATCTTTATATGAATATTCAGTTTTCGAGGAAGTCCATTTGTTGAAAGGACTACCTTTTCTCTACCAAATTGCCTTTGCCCTTTTTTCAAAAACCAGTTGTCCATAAATGTTTGGGTCTATTTCTGTATTCTGCCTATATGCCTATATATATATATATGCCTATTTTTATTTGAAGATGTTTTGTTTTTAGGTTCCTTATTAAGTCTTGAAGTTTCATTTATCTGACCACTCTCCTGTCAGTCATTTATCAAGTTATTTTAGGTAGATAAGGGGAAACATTTAGGGAGTTTGACATGTGGAAATGGACATATAACCTGTAAGTGTTATAGTCATTCAGCAGCATTTTTTAAACTCCATCTCTGTGATTGGCACATTATGCCAGGTACTCACTCTCATAGATACCATGATGGGTCCTTGGGGGCAAAGACAAACTCCTTGCTAAGAAGTGGCTCCATGGAATTCATGAATATATTTCCTGAGTTCCCCTTTTTTACCCCATAACTGGGCAGGCACTCAAAGGCCCACAGCTGAGGGCCTGGCAAAGGTTACAGGCAAAGTGCAGATGATAATCTTTTATTTATTGAACAAACCTTCTTTGAATATCTACTGTGTGAAAGGTACTTTGCAAAGCATGAGGCATTTACAATGAAAACTTAAGAAAGGGCCCTGTCCTTTTAAGGGGCTTATTATTTATATTATGGACATGTAGGGGAGGGAAAATAATGTCTTCCAATGTTTTTAAGTTCTTCTGGCTGGATTAATAATCAAGTTAACATGAGACAGATTAATAGGAGAAAATTACCAAATTTATTATGTATGTCCATATAGGGGTTCTCTAAGAATATGAGACCAGAGGACCAATGGAGCATTTAAGGCTTATATGCCATGTTGAGCTAAAGAGAAGGAGCAGAGAGAGTTGTGGTTTGAGACTTCAAAGGGCAAGAAGGCAATTCACATGGAGTTGGAAAAACTCAAGTTTGGTAAATAAATGTCTGCTGAGCCATCTTTAACAATGGGACACAGAGAGAACTTAGATCAAAGGGCCTTGCTAGGTTCTTCCCTGTCTATCACACTTTGTTCATTCATATAACTATAGTTATCTATGATAACAGCTGCCTTCCTGGAGCAGGTCCTCTATCTAAATTCTTTTAGACAGTTAGGTGAAGGTCACAGGTTTTTCCTGAGTCTTTCATTTCTTAAAATTATCTAGCTTAAAAATAATATGTAAGAACAGGCATATTTTGGGGTGGCAAACTCTGCTTCCCCTCAGACATAAAACTATTGTGTAAGGAAAATGATTATTGGCATCCTGGTATAAACCAGGGAATTAGGGGAGTGCCGAAGAGAGAAGCCTTCACAGCCTGGATGACATTCGATAGTGAATTTAAAGGAAAAGTAAGATTTCCATAGCCAGAGGAAGAGTTGAAACAAAACAGCATTTCAGGTAGAAGGAATACTGTGAATGCAAGCAGAAATATGACAGTGGTGGTATGAGAAAGTGTCCTCATCTGTTCAGCAACATTCTTTTGAAATTCTTGGTCTTCGGGATTGGAAGTGAACTATACTGTAAAGGTGCTGAGACCTATGTATCTTATGTATACACACAGCTGTATCCTGTGGTTCACTTTTGGAAAAAGAGTTTCATCTGAATTTAAGGCAACAAAAAATGTTAAAAAATAGCAGGGAAGAGGTGTTAAACTTTAGCATGAATTCTAGCAGAGGCAGTATCATCATCTGGGGGTGTTTTTAAAAATAGTTTTGGTGTTCATTTCCCTGTGACAGTTGTCTTGATCATAATCCTGGGTTATTGCAAAGGTTTAATGAAGAGGATACAACCAGTTGTTCTCAGTTGTTTATTTGTGAGGACTTGAAGAAATGGGCTTATGTTTAAAGAAGAGTAAATTAGCTTGCATATAAAATATTAGAACATTGTAAAGGCCTTCAAACTATAAAATATGCAATTAAAAGACTGTAGATTTTCCCCAATCCGTAGGCCTTAAAAAGAGATGAAGCAACTACTTGTGGCATCCCGACCCTTGGTAGTGTCTTTCTCTGGCAAATAATGTTCTGAAAGTGATACCAGGAAGTGCCCATGATGGTGGGAGCAGAAAATATCTGTATTGGCCAGGTCCACCTTGCCTGGCACTTTATCCATGGGTGTTTTTTATTAATTGCTTAGCACTCTCCCCTCTCTCTGAGAACCTTGCTTCCTCCTCAGCCTAGAGCCTGACTCATTATAACCACTGCAGCTAGCGGCTCACTGTTCCGTTGAGGACTGGCAGAGCTGTGCTAGCCATCGTCCCTGAAGAAGATGAAGTTACTTTTAGAGGGCTCAGTTGGTTCTTTCATTTTTTGTATGCATTGAGAATGTAGCTATTTCTTTTTTTCTATAAACAGCTGTGTTATAAAAGGTACTTTAAATGGTGCCATAGGGAGAGAGGAGAATTTTTATTTGAGGCAAATATCCACTTAATCGTTGAATCACTGTGTAACAGGTGAGACATTGACAATCTAAAGATGATTCAGCTCAGAGGTATTCAGTAAGCAGTTGCCATAACCAGCACTTTAATCAGAATTTCAAAGTAGCTGAAATTTTTATCTCTTCCCTATATTACTTTCCTGGACTCTTCTTGCCCTGCTGTCCATTGTCCTCCCACTACCTCCTCGGTGTTATGAGCTCTTACACTGCAGTGCCTCTTCAACGGCCCTCCAACTCAAGTTATTCCATCTTATTGCCAACCATGATTATAAGGTTTCTTTGAAATTGGCAATAGGTAGGTGTTAAGAAGAAAAGTAGTCTGATAAAGCGACCTGGCATTAAGGGGCAAATGACTGATAGGTTGCCCTTTCCCCAGAGCTGTCTTTATTTTCATATAGGAATTGATGTACTTACCTGGATGCATCTTCAGTTTGTAAAATTAATCTGAACCTGACTTATGATGTTGGTAAGAGTATGATCTAACTGGAGAGTCACTTGTGGGGATTTATTGAGGAAATATATATATTTTTTACCTAGTTGTGAATGTTGGTCATGACTATAAGTTAACATCAATTAAACATTCTTTAATTTTATATGATTTTTATTGAAAAATAAAATGCATAATTTCATTTTAAAACATTTCTTGTAAAAACTAAAATTTGAAAAAAGCGGAATCTTTAAAATATTGATGATAATAAGGACAGGACTTTGCTGTAGGTATAGATTACCTGTGTCAAACAGACTTATTTTATGTTTAGTTGTATTTTTTAGGACTTGGCACAAATGAATTCATACATTTAAGTATGTAATACTTAATTATTATATTTAGTTGTCATTTATCTTGTTATATTGCTATAGTCACATATTTACATCTATATCAAAACACAAAATTTAGTTTCATTGATTAAATTGTTAATTATTCCTTGGAAGTGTTAAGTGATTATAATCCCAGTTTTCCCAGCTTTCTCTATTGCCCAAATAGTGGGAAGTTGAGAGGAACGAGAAAGAGGTGAGCATAAAAATGCTAGTTATTGGTTCCTTCTCTTTTCATTATGCTATTATTGAAAACTGCTCTTGATAGAGTAGCACCACAATCTTCTGAAGTGATAGATAGTTTAAAGAGTTATATAAGTAATGAGCTATTTGAAGAACTTTTAAAGGGCGAGACCTGTATTTTCTTGACAGTTATCACTGGTTTTTACCCTCAGTGATAGAACACTGGACGGAAACATCCTTTAGTCTCACCTAAAATCTTTCTCACTCCCTAATTTTTAGAGACTACATGGAATGGATAATGCCGATATTTGCATAAACCAGTGGTCATCTGGTTGACATTGTAGTATGGTGGTTGTTCAGAACACATCTTTAACAGAAATTAACCTCAAAAAATCAGTGGGAAGATGAAGAAAAATAATATGCAAAGTAATTAATTTCTGAATTTATTTTTCTCTTTCAGTTAAATTATTTATAATTGCTCAGCACCAAGATCTATAGAACTCTGTAAGAGATAAAAGATCTGCAGGCTGAGGGAAAAACACATGCAAAATAGATTTTTGTCTGTCTTTTTGTTGACAAAAAGGAAGAGCTGGAAGGAAAGGTAGGAAACTCAAATTCAAACCAGAGCAGAACCAATCACTCCAAACCCCAGACAAATTATTACAAAGAGTAACATATTTAAAAATTTTTTTTAATTCAAAAAGCCTTTTGAAAAGGTTCCTGTGACAATGGTGACAGAAGAGAATATGTTTCACCTAGGTGAAACAGTGACTAAAATGTCCCCCAAATAGAAAATAAAGCTTTATTAATATAAGTGCTTTTATTTTGTTTAACTACCTATAGTTCCACATTGTGGTAAAGACTAGAAAAGAACTTTTTAAAAAAAATTGATTGTAGATTGTCAACCTCAAAATTTAAAAGGGCCATCTTCTTTACAAAAGAACTAATTGGGTCCATATGAAGTAGACAAATTATTTGTACTACCTGGGGCTAATATTGATATGTTTCAAACTCTTTGTTATTTTATTCATTAATACCTTAAGATGTATGACACATATCTTTATAGTTTAAAAAGCAGTAAAAGAGATGAATTATATATGATCTTAGTGATGACATAATGCACTGCCTAAGAAAAAGCATGACCACCTTTTTATTACATCCCGTAAGTATGTTTCTCCATTATACTCACCTGCACCAGTAGAGACTTTATGGTACTTTAGGTAGAATGTGAACTGTAGTTTTATTCCTTCACAACTCTTAAAGAAATAGTCCTGAAATAAGCTCGTAATAAACAAAATTGTTTGGATAAGGCAACTACCTAAGAGAATACATTGTTTTAAACCATTGATGTATATTTTAAAAGCATCCATTTATTTATCAATAATTGACATGGTAATATATCAATAGATTATTTTTATTTTTTTGAAGTAGGGCTTCTAAGGAACATTTGCAGGAGAATTTGGTAGCTTATATTTTAATAAATATATTTTTTGAAGTAAAAATAATTGCATTGAAAATCATTTTAATTCATAGTTTTCACTGAAGCTGACTGTCCCCCTTCTTGACCCAGTTTATCCAAGGCTGTGAGTGAGGTGATCTCATTTGGGACAGGCCTTCTTTATTATTTATGTTATTTTCTAAAGATAGTCATTTGTTTTCCAGAACACTTGATCTTTTAGATGTAGGGCTTCTTTAAGAGGGGACTGTGAATCCTTCCTGATACTTTGCTCCTTTGTGCTGCCATTGTGCATTTTATACAAGGTTCTCTGATTGAGTTTTCTCTAGCTTGCTTTTTCTTGAGGAATCTTGGCTCCATTATTGTATACAGATTGGGCCATTAGTGTCTTTATTGTTATGTGGGTTTGATCAAGATAGTAGTTTACAAAGAAGCTTTTATATTTGCCAGAGATGCTGTGTCCTCATTCTGCTTAACAGCCTTCAGTGATTTTCTGCTTAGGAAAAAAGCCTAAGACGGGCAGGCCTCAAGGGCTGGCACTCTTTTATTGTTCATCTTTGTACCCTTAGAAGTAAATGATTCCCTGGCATTCAGTGGGTGCTCAATAAATATTTATTGACCTGAATTGAATTGCAGCTACATGGTAGCAATGTGTTTAAATGTGGAAAGTAAAATTTTGTGGAATTTGTCTAGATTAATAACATCAATTGCTACAAAGTCAAATTTTTGAAAAAGGCAGTTTCAAACATTAAATAAGTAGGTAGACAATGATCTTTAAAGGGAAATTTGGTTTAGCCCACATAAAACCAAACAATTATGTTAACAATATAATTTTAGAGTAGTATTTTTCATCACATAAGCAATTTAGATGCTACGGGCCTGACATAATCTATTCCAATCTCTCTCAGAAATAAATTTGATATATGTATTACCTAGGTCATCATTGCCAGCATCTTGGTTAGACTTTCTCTCCCCCCACACTCCTACCATTGATTTCTATTTAATTTTATTTTTCTTCTTTTGGATACTCTTTTTAAGCAAAAGATTAGTGCCCTCTAGGGGTAAACTGCAGGTACAATGGAGTACACACATTTTAAAAAGCACTGCAAAATTCTGGGAGAATAGTCTGAAATATAGAAAATGATGCATCACCTTATTATGTAATTCACATTATATAATTGAACCCCAGAATACCCCAAAGTGCTTTTACTTTGCTCGTCACTTCTTCTAGCACTATTTATTCAGACAGTTTTTTGTTCTACAGAAGAAAAAACACCCAAAATGAGAAGAAAGACTGTTTTATTAAAAATTGAAAACGGAAGATTACGTTTTGGCAGTTAGTATAATCATTTGTGGAGGAAAGTTACCAGGCCAGATGTCCATGACTCAGACTAAGGACAACATAAAAAGCTCTTCTATGTTAGCTTAACTATTTAATTCCTTCTTCCCCCCCCCCCCACCAAATTGATCACTTAGATATTTTTCTAGAACTCCATTTTCTCCCTCAGTTCATCCACTGCCACTCTTTCCCCAAAATGATGATTTGTAATTTTTAGTAACATTCTCTTTTATCTCATTCTTTTATGATGAGGAGAATGAGCCAAGATATCCTGTCTTAGCACAAGATATTAACTTATAATTGTTAGTTTATACTTATAAATATTGACTTTTCATGTGTGTATTTTTGTTTATTATTGTTGTTAGTGGTGACATTTGTTTTTTTCTAGAATGATAAAGGCAATAATATATTCAGGTAGCCTTTTTCATATACAGATTTTTTGTGGACCCTCATAATAATCACCTGAGAGGAAAAATAGGCAGTATTACATGATGACCAGTGCCTCGAGATTTTTTTCTGAGCATTATAAAAGTTAAATTAGTCTATTTCTGAATTTTCTAAAGTTCTTAAGAAATTAGGCCACAAAGCTTGAGAGCAGCTTTCTACTTTACATATTTTCTTCTAAGTTGACACATTAATTTTTTAAAAGATAACTTTATTTTCAGATCATAGAATCTGTGTTCTCTAGTTTTAACAGAGGCCTTCTGTTTTTAATTTTTTATTTTGCAGATGAAAAAATGAGGCCTAAAAAGAATAGGCAGCAGGTGCCAGTTTATGGGACCTGTGACAGAAGCAAGACTAAAATGCAGTTCTAACTTTTTCATTTTTAACATAACATGTTTTCTCTTTTTTCAGGTTCACTTTGATGGCATAATATTATTATTTTCCTTTTATAAACATACCTAATTTAATGTTTCTTTATTGTTGCATAAACATGGAGAAAAATGGCACCTGGTTTTAGAAAGTCTCCCTGATGTAGGAGTTTTAGTTCAGTCTGGCAAAGCAAGTTGTAAAATTGCCTTCCTATGAAATAAGTGTTCAGGATCACACGCTATCTTTAACTGTCCTGGAGTGAGAAAAACATAGGAAGTGAAATAAGGAGTAAAATGTGATTCTGGCAGGACATGGGTGGGTGTAGTGTGGGTACAGTAGGCTAGGCATTTATAGGAGATATCCCTACTTGGCAGACTGAACAGAGGTTTTGAGAAATCTCTTGTGGTTTTGGCTCTAAAATCACAAGCTTAAATCAGGCCCATGGAATGGAGGAAGAAGCTATGATAGATTGTGAGTTAACTTAGTGCTAGTCATAATGTGGTTATGAAAACCCTCCACCACAAGAAGATTTCTGTTGTGCAGAGGTTTGAACAGAGAAGTATCTAACCTCACATATGTGAATTTTTAAAAAACTTTTTATTGTGAAATAATTATAGATTCACGGAGATTTAAAAAAAATAGTATGTAGAGTCTCATGCACCCTTTACTCAGCTTACATATGTGGCTTTTTAAAGTGTGGAGTATGTGCTTCTGGCATCCTCGATTTTGTGTCCCAGAGAGTGGGAAGACTGACTGGAGGTAAAAAAGTCACCCCTCTTGCTAAGGTGACTCTGGTTGCTGTATCAGGAATCATGAAGAAGATCAGGGCATTGCCTGTATTTTAAAAATTGTAACTCCATGTAATTGTCAGGCTTGTATTTACAAAATGTGTTAAAAAATGTAATAGTTCTACTTTATAAGTTATTAATCTGAAATTTACAGTTTTAGGGCTTTTATAATTAAATTTAGTTTTTAAGTAGTGAGAAAATAAAGATTTTTAAAATCGCTGTGTGAATAAATGCTATATAAGGAATGTTTGCCCCCTTTCTTGTTTGAGTATTAAAGATAATCCAGGTTCTAGAACCAAAAGTTAAATTGCTTTTTTCTATGCAGGTTCGAAAACATGTGAATGATCTTTATGAAGACTTAAGGGATGGACACAACTTGATCTCTCTTTTAGAGGTTCTTTCAGGAGACACCTTGGTAAGTTTTACATTTCTTAATGTATTTTGAAGAATATGTAATTCTCTCTGCATATGACTAGCATGTTTTCAGCACAGATTGTTTAGATTTTTACAACATTCACGTTTGAGCTGCAGATTTTGCCTGGGGGGGGGGGGGAAGTAGTTCTGATTAGATTCCTGAGCATTTTCAGACTTCCAGTTATGTGAATTTGGGAGATTGAAGCATTTTGCTTATGTAATTAGTTCTATAATTAAAATACTATTTTTGTTCTTGCTTCTTTTTCACCTTTGGGTTTTTATTTTTTGTTTGTTTATTTGTTTGTTTTTTTTTGCTTAGCAGAAGTTGAATGCATACTGTAACCACATATTAAAAAACTCACAAATACCAAGGAAATAAACATTGCTTTCTGAAAAATGGTCTAACCCCCTCCACAGGTGTCATTTCCTTTTTTTGTGAACATGACTTCCCCTTTTTGGTTACCTGTTCCCCTCCATTATGTTCTGTTCATGCTCTTCTTTTCATTTCTGCTGTCTTGTGTCTTTGCTGTTCTATCTTCTGTCTGTTATATTCATTAGCCAAGGGAGCGAGATTTTTTGAAGACCTTACGATTGGTGAGTGCAACAGAAGCATGCGAATATGAACAGCATGAGGATGTGGAGGATGAGGATAAGGGGGTAGGTGTCGGCCCCCATAACTCGACTAACTTAGCCGTTATAGTGCAGTGAGCGCTAATCTGATAGAAAAGTAACCCAAGGGTTCGGGCTCTTTTTTAGAGAACTATATAGAAAGGACCAAACCCATAGTGAAGTGGATGTGTGTATACCAAGAAATTGGACAAAGGAAATATTTTCTCTTTAAATTTATTTATAAATTACTGTGCACTGCATGGTAATTGAACATAAGCACTTCAATGATAAGATGGCATTTTAGCTAAAGAATTTTGTATACATTTTATATAGTTACGGACAGCTTGACAACTAGCCTGCCAACTCTAATGCAAATTCATTTTACTTCTGGAATTTATATTTCAAATTTGGCAACTATTTATTGCTTTATTTGAAAGAACTATGGAAATTTATTTAATATTTAAGTTTATGCCTATTGGCAATAGATATTTGGTGGACATTTTTTACCCATCTTCTGTGTCGTTTTATTTACAAAGGGGGAAGGTTTTAAAGTCTAGAGTTCTGGCAGAACTCACAGGAACTGTTTTATCTCCGTGACTCTTAGTTGACTTGCGCCCACTTTTGCAAAGCAGATTGCTTCTTTTGTCATCTACATTCCTAGTGCCCCCTGTTTCATTGTCAATGGTGATTGTTTTAGATTTAGGAGTGAATTCATCAACTTCATTTCTACCTGTTGTATAGAACCTATTTTTTCCATTCTGTAGTCTGCTGTCTGTTTTATTACGGTGCCGTTGGCTTCAGCAATCTATTGATATTGAGAAGCTAAGCTGCCATGTATTCTCTCCCCCAACTTTTGGAAGATTTTATGTGGTAAATTTCAGCTCCATTCTTTGTATTTTAGTTAAGCATTTTCTCAGCTCTGTTTCCTTGTGCTAACTTACAACTTTTCTAAAAGGAAACAGTATCAAGGAAAGTAATTATGATTTGTCAGTTTTCTTGAGATGGTAAATAATCATGTCCATCCCCAGTGTAAAACTATTAGAGAGTCCTACTGATTTTGTGAAAAAACTAAAATAAAATAAAGAGGAAATATATGGCTTTAATTTCTTTCTTTCTTCCTCTATCCTGGCTAAGTAAAACTCCACTGTCTTTCTCCTTCTTGGTGATTTTTATACTAACTGCATGATACCTTACCTCATTTTTATTTACATGCCATACATATATAACTCTTGATAGTAGAGTTTATTAAGAGGGAACAGGGAGAAGGTTATTTAATTCTTTTTGTGCTTCTATAGCTTAATAACTGTAGGCTAGAATTGTGTAGTATAGTGAATATAAAAAGTCTATATGTTCTATGGTTATTTTCTCTTTTTCTTTGTTTAAATAAAACATTTGGAATAAATCATCTGTTTAAATAAAACATATTCAGAAAAATTCCTAGTAATTTAAATTCAATCCCAGATAATAATAAAAATTATAACTACCTTTAAAAAATTTATTGAATTTACCCAAACAGTAAATACCATTTTGACCTATTAAGATGAGCATAAAGTATATTTATATAGTATACTTAGCATGGTCAGGGTATCAGAAACTATAATGTTTTTTATACCGTGCATTTTTCTATTCTTAGCCCAGAGAGAAAGGTCGGATGCGTTTTCACAGACTACAGAATGTACAAATTGCACTTGACTATTTGAAAAGACGCCAGGTATGATGTTTTTCAAAGACTATAATCCTATAAACATATGTAACTGAGTAAATCTACACAGAAACATGTCAGGGAATGAAAAGGTTAAATTCAACTGTGAATTATAATCATTATACTTGTGCTTTTGTGAGACAAATATTTTAAAATGTTTTTAAACATTTGCTCCAAAGAAAAGAAAGTTAATAGTAGGTAGGTGTAAGCTTAGAGGAATTACAAATAGCTACATTTCCATCAAAATAAGAGGATTTCCTACCCTCAGGAATGGAATGCTTTTGCCTAGGAAGTTAATGACAGAATGGTTAAGAATATCTATGAACAGTTCTTAGTAGTAGGGAGGCAATATACTTTATTTTTTATGCTTAGTTTGTAAAATTATTTTATAAAAAATAGTTTAGATAAAACTTTAAAAAGGAGTATAGGTATAAACTTAGTATAAGTATTTTTGGTACGTAGTAGTTGGTAATTTATAAGTGTTTAAAAATAAAATATTTCTGACTATAGTCCTCAACTTGCTTGAGGTTTTAGAAAAAACCATGGAAGATAATGTGTACCATATTGGATATGATCTTGATTTTGGTAGCATTGTGTATTACAGTGATATAAACCAAATAATGATTTTTCAATTGGTGAAAGAAAGGAGAAAAAGAAATTTAGGAGAATTTAAAGTTACTGAAAACAATGGAAAATCAAATGGCAACAATTTTGCTTTTCAATGGAGTTGGAAAAAAAGAAAGGAAGGAAGGGGGAGAAGGAAATACTTTTTTATTAGTCCTTTATTTAGTTTATTATGAATATTAAAATGCTTTTAGTTATTGAATTCTAATAAATACTCTGCTAATTTTTTTAAATGTTACTGGTATTTGTCATTATTTTTAATTATAGTGAAAGTTTCTAGAAGGATTAATGGTTAGTTATTTCTCTTGTTTGCAATGTTTTTGACAGCATTTTGTCCAGGAAATAAAATGCTAGATATTATTGTATTTAATTTTTGATATTTAATTTGTATTTTTAATGCTTTTGTCCATCCAAGAAGTAACTGTTAAATATTATCATTATATTTATTTACTTGAATGCATAATATGACAAGTGATAAGCTTTAAGTCTGATTATTATATATATATTTTTATATTTGGACAGTGTTGGAAATGTCCAGTGACTCATGTATTTACTTCTCTTGGTAGCAGTTTATGATAAACAAATAGGAAAATAATGCTAGGGTTTTTTTTCTCGTTTGTGAAAGAAGTGTTAGAAAGTTGTTAAAATTTATGATTCAGAACAGTTTTCTGCTTACTTGTAAAATAAAGCTTATTTTTAAAAGACAAACTTCAAATGTTAAAATCTCAAGTATCTAGGACTTTCTTCTTGAGTTGTATTTTTGTTTTGACAAATGAATTTTTTTATTACTTGATCTGGAATGCAATACCAAAATAATACCTGTTTTATTTTTTTTGTGGTTACTTTTTAATTTGCAATCTAAAAGGATTGAAGATAGGAGGTAAAACTGTGTTGAGGATTACTGGTGTTTAAATCATTCAGTTTTTTTCTTTGTATAACATAGAATTGCTTTTATGTAGGTAAAGATAACTCATGTGATGTTTTGAAAAATAGTGTTTTATCTCTTCTTAATTTATGAAACAGGTGAAATTAGTGAATATTAGAAATGATGACATAACAGATGGAAATCCCAAATTGACTTTGGGATTAATCTGGACAATAATTTTGCACTTTCAGGTAAGCCCAATTTTTCTTAATTGTCATTTCTTTTATCCTCTGCTAGTTTTCAAGAGATTCATATGAAGCGTGAATTATACATTTATATCCTGTGGAAGAAAATTAATTGTAGGCATCTCAAACAATATATTTGGATTATTCCTTTTAAGTAACATGCAGCTTGTGAACCTGGTTCCCCATTTCTCATTGATTTTAGGACAAAGCTTGTAATCTCAGAAGATAAAGATATTTTTAATTGAATGTAGAAATATTTTTTTTGTTTATTGGACACTATTACCTGATTTAGATACATGAAAATTTTATTACTCAATTTGGAATGGTTCTTATTGATTATTATAGTTTCTCAATTATACAAACTATTTCCTCCCATTTATAGACACTAGATGGCAGTATAATTCTCATAAAGACATCCGAGTCAGTATGTTTTATGTAGAGCTGTACTTTTTCAAACTAGTTTTGAGGAGAGTAAATGCAAATTTGTTAACTATGAATTATTATTTAATAAACCTGTGATAATTGAGGGCTGATTTTGGTTTTGATTTTATAAAATGATGCATTTTCAAATTATCTTCATTGATTGAAGGTAAGTCCTAATTTTGGAATTTGCTTTAGTTTATTTATCAGTTGTCTATCCACACAGTGTTCTGTGTGTGGCACAGAGCCTGACCCATAGTAGATACACAGCACATATTACTGATTGATTGATGTGCAGTTGGACCATGAAGGAGGAAGAGATGACTTGCCAGCTTCAGAAAGGAGCTGGGAGTTTGAATCATCTTTTGAGAGGAGTAAAATTTAATTTTTAAATATTTGGGTTATAGGGTTTCTTGGGGGAATGCTAGAAAATATTGTACTGGGGGCTCATTAAGGAACAGGATAAATCTGACAGGTTTGGAGAGCAATAGGAACTGGGGTCAAGGAGGATTCCAGGACCTGAACAGGCAGGTGAGCCAAGTTCCAGCAGCTGGAAATCAGAGGAGCAGGTGCAGGCACCAAGAGACCCAAGTACCAGATGTCAGGCCAGCCAGACTGTAGGTCAGCTAATATAGGTGAATGTCTACTCAGCTGGGCATTGGCTTCAGGGAGATCTAGTAACAGAAACTGGAGGCAAGACCCTGAAGGCCTGTGGGTTTCTATTTCTAGATGACCCCATCCTCAGGGGACCCAGAGCACTGACACTAAACCAAGACTGGAATTTGGACACGGAGCCAGACCTTGGTACTAGAACTGGGTAAAAACCAAGTAGAACTGGCCAGATGCTGGTTTCACGTGGAGTTCTTCAACTCCTTTCTCAGGGATCCTTTCATTAGCCCTAAATGGATCAAGTACCAGAACTTTTAGTAGGGTTGAAATTGCAGGAACCCCACAATGGGAGGGTCAAAGGCCTATTGAGATGAGATGTCAATTACATTATTACCAACAGAGCTGGTGAGACAGGCCATTTCTGGGTTTTGAATGTCAGAGTAAGATTCAGTGTGGGGCAGTAAGAAAATATTCTTTTTGAGAGGGAGGCAGAGCTAAGTGTCATTGCTGGCTCTTTTATTTATGACTATGATGGCACTGAATATATCACTCAACCACTCTGAACCTGAAAAATAATATTTTAGGAAATATAACCTATTGAGTCTATGTACAATAAATTGAAATAAACAATCCATAGTCGGGGAAGTAAGCTAAGAAGCTGAGGTGTAACCTCTGAGAGGAATGATAAAGGCCAGGACTCAGATGGGGATGAAAAATTGAATCCAGGAGATAACGTTTTGAAGAAGAAAGAAAGGGACCTGGTGATAGTGAATAGAGAATGAAGAGGAGGGAATAAAGATGACTGTAAACTTTTAGCCTGGGAGATAAAAACCAGCCAACCAACCAACCAACCAACCAACTCACAAACAAACAGACTACTGTGAAAAACGGAGATGATGGTAAGGGGAAAACTAAGAACTTTTAGGGTGGTTTCAGTGGTTGGCGGGATATCCTGTGCATCTGTCTGCTGAGCAGTTGAAGATATGTGAGCAGAGCAGAGCTGAGAAGTCAAAGGTACAGATAATAAACTTGAGAGTTACTGGTATACATCTCCTTGAATCTATCAGAAAGCAAGGATCTTCAGAATATCCAAGAGGAGCATATGTGGAGAAGAGCCAAGAGCAAAGGACAGAAATTTGGGGAAGGCTTGTGAGTAGGAGTAAGGAAGGACAAAATCCATCTGGGGAAACAGAAAGAGAACATTTGATAGGATGGATTAAGCCACAAGAAAATATAGTATTGATGAAATCACGGAAAGAGAATTTCAAGTGAAAAGGAATAGTGAGCAGTATGAAATGTCAGCAGAGGGCATGAAAAAATTAAAACTGTGTATAGGTTAATAGTTTTGTATAGAAGGAAGACACTGGAGATCTTGGAAAAAAAAATACTCCCAAGCTATGGGAGCAGAAACCAGAAAAATATCAAAATGTGAATAAATGGTTGTGAATTAGAATCAATATGTTTAGACTCTAAATTTGAAGAAATTTAAGTGAAAGGTCATTCAAAAAAGAATTACATATTGAGAAAGCTTTTTGGGGTTCAGGTGTCTCTGGAGGAGAGAAGAGGACCAGCCATGGAAGTACCAAAACTGGTTTTGCTTCTAATATGTTTCTGTGGCCTATATAATGGAATCTAGTATATTTTAGGACCTGAATTACAAGATAATGGCTGTTAAATTATCATTAATATTTATAAATTAGACCAAGATCTATTTAAAATGAAACATGTGAATATTTTGGTAAAACAAATGTTTCTTTATTTAGATGAAATGACTTTTTTTAGTACTATGATAATTTAAGATTAGAATGATTTTACTGGTTATGCCAAGATATAATGCTATTTATAGCAGTGGTAATCATCCTTACTCTAAGTGACTAGGCTTTTTGGTTTTCTCTCTATACTTTACATAAATAAGGGAAATAATTTCAGAAGACCAATTTATTATTTTTTAAAAACTATTTGTTATGAGCATCACAAAGTGAATCTTTTCTAATCAGGCTCTTCTGAGGTTAGCATTATCAGCACAGTAATCCTATATCATTAGTTACTATATGCTGGATCCAGAGATACTAAGGTAATGAAGTAGGTTGTTCTGCCTATTGGGAGAACACTCATAAAACTGACTATAACTGAGGGTGATGAATCTATTACAATATAAACAATAATAGGAATGTAGGATCAGAAAGGTGTTAGAGAATAAGGGCAATTTCCACTGATATTAGATATAGGATTTGCAAGATGGTTGCCAGCCCCCAGGGATAGACGAGTCGGGTCATTTCTGGGAAAGGGAGTACTGTGCAATGGCCTGAAAATGGACAGTTGCTCAGTTTGGCAGGGTTAGAGGACAGGCAGGTGATATACAAACCACTGTTGCACCTCTATTGTGTCAGTACACATACCAGTCATTATACTTTAAAATTCTCATAAGTAATGTTTTATTGCCATTGAAGACATTAAAAATCAAATTAACAAACATATCTGAGGCTTTCTTTTTGCCAGCTTGTGCTCTAAGATATTCAGTTTTTGCTGCTAGAGATTGTTTAATTTTTTCTTTAAATGATTAAGTAATATCTCACCATGTAGACCTATTATTGACAAATATCAGCAACATTGCTAACTTGACCATTTAATTGAATATTCTTATTTAGAAAAATATAATGAGTTCCAGCTTTGGATCCGTCTAAAGACTACCTGGAAAAAAGGCTATTATCAATTTATTTTTATTGGTCAGATGATTTCTGCTTACGTATAAGTCCAGTCATGCCATACTAATTTCCTTTTTACTATATCTGTGACTCGGTGTTAGAAATATGCATACCTTAGATAATCAGGTTCCATACTGATTTATTGTTTTTACAGCAAGGTCCTAGTAAAACTACATAATATTTAACTAGGGTACAATTATAAAAGTTACATATAAAGTTTAACCACCCTAATTCATGTAAAAGACATGCAGGTGGTTCTTTTGGCTAAACATTTCACGCTTTAAATGATAGAATTTATCAATTTTTATATGAAAATTCTAATGAGCATATAATGGAAATGGCTTGAAAATTTATGTAATAGGAAAAATATTTAAACAAGTTTAAAAGATTGATTTTAGAAACAATTTTAATAGAATATTTTAGGCATAGCATTTATTGTCTCAGCTATTGAATCATCCTTTTTTTTTAAATTAGCCTTAATGTAGTTTTCAGAGAGTTTTGAGCCTTTTTTTTCAAGTATCAAAATTCTTAAGAAAAATAATTATATGGTAGAGTCTCTCTGAAACAAAATTTGAAAGGCACTTTGAAACTAAGTTTGAAAGGCACTTTGCTAAATGTCTTCTGGCTGGTATTTGCTTTCTCTTTGCTCTGAGATTTGTTGAACCACCAATAGTTTCAAAGGTTAACACAAACTTTGCTAGTATAACTGCATTTCAGAAAACTGAAAGTTAAAGTGAGGGTCAGAATCTTCTCATATAATAAAGTAAGGGTTTGCTTTGAAAGCTCATCAGCGTTGTAATTTGACAGTGAGCAGTAATGTTTGTCTAAGAGGATTGGTGTCCAGAAATAAGCCACACTGTCTAATGAGACACAGGGACCCAGCTGGGCAAGATGCCATGGCATTTCTTGCGTGTGCCTTTCTCATAAGCAAAATGGCCTCATGCTGAAGAGGATGGTCACAAAGCCTGAGGAATTTGAGGTCGGAGTGGGATTTTTGGACTTAATGGACAAGATCTAAGTAAGCCCTGGATTTTGAAATGAGTTAATCTGTGGAACTGTGATTCCCTGCAAATCAAATGGGGAATGTCTGTGGATGTGTAAGAGCTGAGAAAGAAGAACAATATTTAGATCCTGCCAAAACTCCTTTGAGCCCTGAAAAATATTCTCCGAGAAGGAAATATTTCAGAAGAAAACCGATCAAGAAAATTATAGATGATACAGAGTCATTGGAGCCGAACAATGAAAATGAAGGACAGAAGAGGAGTAGCATTCAGCTCTCAGAAGAACAGCCAGCTCTTTTATCCAGGGGACTGATACAGGAAAAGTCTGTTACCCCAAACCTCACTGTGGAAGATGGTATTCAGCAAGAGAAGACAGAAGTTGTAGTTGACTGTGTTAAACAGAAACTTCTGCCGAGTGCTGCAGGCAGTTGGTCTTATCATGTGAACGTTTCTCTTGCTGAAGACAGTGAAACAGGAGTAAGAGTTAGTGAACTGGATGAAAGGATTACAGAAAAAGACAGCTCTCCATATTGTGCAAAGAGGAAGAAACATTTAGATGATGTCAACACAAGAGAAATAACATTCCAGAGAAAAACTGATATTTTTTCTTCCCGAAAGGCAGCCAGCTTAAGTTCCATTCACTGTGGTACAGAGAGATCACTTGAAAAAAGTAGTTTTTCCGAAGACCCATCAGAAAATTATAGCAGTGGTCAAGAAAAGCAAAACACTGAGAGATTTTGCCCTCAGGTAGTATACCATTTTCAGTTTGAAAAAAAGAGGTGTCATTCCCTGTGTACCAATGTGTTCTCTACTTCCAAGGACACAAATGGAAATGAGGTAAGTGAAACGTGGAGCTTGAGTTTAAGGTGTAAATAAATATTCCAGGTGCTCACATCTGACTGAGGTTCTGTTAATTTGTATTTTTTAAAAGTGTTTTCATATTAGTTTATGTGAAAGCTGCAGAGTTCTTAGTGCATTTTATTTGTAGCCTTAGGTTTGATTTTTACAATTTTATTTTATTTTAATCACACTTTAATTTCAAAACCCTGTACATTCTAATTCTTGTTGGACTGCTGCTTTAAGAGAATGCACATCTTTTGAATTTCTCTAGTTCATGTTTCTGGACTTTTCCTTTAGAGTAGCCTTTGGAAACATAGCTGCAGTGTAGATAAACGTTAAATCAGAAAGCAGTCATGACAAGACAATAGCTTCATGACAAATGTAGGGAGGATACAGTTATCTGTCATACTGGCTGATCGATAAGTTTGAAAAGACAAATTCTAGTTCTCTGTCAGTTTTTATATACAGAAATATTCACATAATTGCTCTCAAGTCTGTGTGTATGTTGGGGGCGAGGGGCATAGATGAAGTTGCTCTAATCTATTCTGTGTCTCTGTTATCAGAGTTATTCCCCTGCCCCAGTCTAAAATCAGAATCATTTGGGCAGCATGTCATAGAAATTTGAATGTGACACAGACTACCAGGAAATTGAGATCTTTATTCTTAACTCTGATACTTAGTTGAAGTTACTTCTCTGGGGTTTTTACTTATCTTTAAAATATAAGTGAATATTTACTTGCCTGAGAAGTACATTACCCAAGCAACCTCCTCTAAATGTTACTAGTTGAGGATTGATGGCTTTTTCTTTAAGGTATTCTTAACTTTGTCTTTGAATAAAAAAATCTGGACATAAGTAGTGTATATGATGTTAAACATTCTTGGCAAAGTCATTATATCATGAGGCGGAGATCATTTGCACCATGATGATAAGATGAGGTTTTATTAGGATTAGTGTTGCTGGCCGTAGTCACTGGTTCTCCTGAGGTGTTCCTGTTTATATACCACACTTTGCCAATGTTATGTCACCGATTCTATTTACATTTTAGAGTGGTTGCATTTTAAAAAGAAAGCATCCAGCCTATGTCATTATCTGTGTAGGTCTAGCTTAAAGGTCGGTGCAGAAGGAAATGGCTTGGCTGCCACATGTTTATGAATGGAACCACTTGCTTTGCTCACATATGTTTTCCAACTGTTTTTTGCATAACTTGGCTTCAAGTAAGCCTTACATGTTTTCATTACTGGAAACTCTAAAAATCTGTTTCCCAATTGGTACATAAGCCCTTTCTCCGCTTGTATTATCCTCATGCCAAAATTTTTACCCTTCTTTCTAAGTGTGTATCTAATGATTTTAAAAACTTCAGTGGAAAATCATATGAAAACAAGTCATAAACCTGCCAATCAGATTTGTTGAATAATTGTGATATGGAGGTTCTTAACAAAGTTTCTTTGTCTTTGGGTAAAGGCTGAATGGGATAGTCTTTATTTTATCTGAGGAGTTTGATGTCTTATTTCTCTGTGGTCCAGATAAAGACTATTGGGTGGCATACAGAGAGTCAGAACCAACTACTTAGTACTGCTCCTGGGACATTCTTCCTGTTACCTTGGAGGTGTGTGACTCTGTTTGCTTCGTTATCTTTGTTTAGAACTGGGCACAGAACTCTTTACCTTGCATTGGAGTCAATATGTTTCATTGGAGAATTAGATGCAAATGAGAGCTTTCAATTCCTCGATTAGTATTATATACCAGAAATGGCCTGTAGCCAGTGTTCATTTTATTTGTTCTTTCAACAACTTTTTCATAGCCTCTTTATTTGATCCATTCTTACTCTGAGACATTTGTATGCAGGGTTGAGCTTGATGACTTTTGAGTTAACCTCCAAGTAGAGCAGTGTGCAATTCTTTGAATTTTTCTTACCCTTACACTTAATTCAAGCCTCTGACTGTCCTGTGAAATTTGTCATTCTTAGTATAGGTGACCAACTCACCTGCTCTTTAAATCCTTGCAATCATATGCCAACCTGGACCTCTTGGCTTGGGGAGGTGGCTTAGTCAGCTCCTCCTTGAGTGCCTACTGACTAGAAACCTCACAGCATGTTATATCTTTACTAAGATAAGGAGGTGTAATTTCTTTTAAAGGAATATTGATTTGTATATTACTTTGAAATTGGAAAAATATTTTCGGACGCATAGTGTCTTTGGATTATCCCAATAAATGTATGAAATAGGCTAAATAGTCAGTTCCTATTTCATACAATGAAGAAACAGAAACTCAGAGAGGTTAAATAATGTCCTTAAGGCAACACTGTAAATGGGAGTAGCTGAGTTAAATTGTGGCACTGTATCTGACTTTGATTAATTGTCATAATTCTGAAAGAGGTTGCTATGAGGTCAGAGAAGGGGTTGATGTTCCTGTATAAAGGATGGGTACTATAAACAGAGGTGGTATAGGCAGGCCATGTTTGGGCACAGGGAATAATGTCACTGTCTGTACCTTCTCCAGGTATTCCTTATTTGTCTAAGACTCACATGGTTCCTGTACCTTGTGACATGGTCTGTTCTCCTACCTTTGCCCTTGAGCTTTTCCCACAAAGCATTCTTTTTTGCTTTAGTTTTGCAAACCTCACTTCATCCTAGTCTTGTTACACTGATCTCAGCAAAGATTTTTTTTTCTCTATTTATAGACCACATATGTGTCACCTGAGGAGCATTAAAAAATATAGGTTCCTGGATATCACTTCAGTGATTATAATGTAATAGAGCAGGTGAGACTTCACAGGTGATTCTAATAGTCATGACTGTGGATAGGGAACTTGTTACGCTTCTGATGCTACAGTGGGACGTCTCAAAGTGTGACTCCAGAGTTCTTGCCTTAGAATTATTCCAGCTTGTTGAAAACAAATCTTATCCAAGATTTAACCTGATCAGTATCTTCTGGTGGGGCATGAGAGAATGTTGCATATGTTTTAGACACCCTCTCACATGTTTCTTAAAAACATACTAAATTTTGAGAACCAGCATCACCCTAGCTTAGCATTTGCCGTGTTATTCTTTTCTCAACATAGGTTTTCTAATAAATAGTATGGATTATGGGCCTGGAGGGCAGGAAATATGAGGTCTAGTCAAGCTTCACTGCCAGAGAGCTGTGTGACTTGGACAGTCTTTTTCATTTCTCTAGGTTTCTGGTTTATTTTCTAGAAAAAGAGAATTTTGGACTAGACCATGATACTACTCTTAATAATAATGGTATTTCCTACTACATGTCAGACACTCTACCATTGTTATTTAATCTTCAGAGCAGGCCAAGGAAGTGGTTCTATTAGCAGCTCTATTTTACAGAGGAGGAAATGGAGCCTCAGGAAACTTTAAGTTATTCAAGTCACTCGGCCAGTAAGTGGAAGAGGTTGGATTTCACCCAGAATTATCTACCAAGCTGAACTATTGCCATGTTCTTACATACTCTTTTTACATTTCTATGATGCCATGTATTTAAATGCCTACCTTTTTGTTTGTTCAGTGTTTTCATTTCCTTCTCTATTCCTCCCTTCTTTTATTTCTCTACCAAATATTTATTATTTATAAGTTATATATTGAACCAAAAATAGGCACTGTGAGAGAATAAAATATAGCCTTTTTTCTACATGCATTATAATCCATTTTTTTTAAATAACAAATAACAGGGACCATGACTGTAAATTTAGTCACCTGGAAGTTAGGCTTCTGAGATGATGATTATGAATAATTTTAACTTCCTACTATAGTATATAGCTAATGTAGCTAATGTACCTAATGAAAACTGAACTATTTTTATGCTACTTTTCATTCTTTGGTGAATTTCCAATGAATAGTGCAGTGACCCAATTAGGAAAGAAGCCAAGGAATGAAGGATGAGAAGAAGTGTGGATATTTGTACAAATTATATTATCAGTATCTAAATAACAAAGAGTTTAATATTTTTACTAATTGACTTTTATATTATAAAAATTTTTAAAAATTAAGAACCATCTCAAAATGTTAGAATAAATGAATATTCAAGATCATTGAAATATAATATTCAGTATTTTTTAACCAAGTCTTTTTTGAATCCGAGGTTACAGAATCTTGTAATTCAAGGAGTAGGAAAAAAAATCTAAATATTTCTCCTTTTATATGGTAGCTTTTCTCTACAGACCTTGAAAACAAGGGTCATTTGCTTTACAATTGACTAACTCATTTCTTTCTGAATCATTTCATCTTTTTTAATGAAAATGCATTTGTTGATTTTTTTTTTACTATTTCTAGTTGTCATTTAGATTTCATAACCAATTTGCAAAAATTTACTTATGATAGTTGCTTAGATTTTAGGTCTCTATCTGCATTATAACGCCTCTATCTTTTAATTTTAGGTTCAGTGAAGGACATGCAAAAGTTTAAAATTCTTTGCTGTACAAAAAATATAGTTATATTTATGTTAGTTTTTCCTATGTATGAATAAGAAATAAACAAGCATTTGCTGAAGGTCACCATCAATAAGCACTTGAACCTTATCAACTTTTTGCTTTTATCCTCTATTTCACTCTTCCTTTTAATGAGGTAGCTTTAAACCTGTTAGAATTTTTTAAATATTTTTCAAATATTTGTGCCATCTTCACAGTTAAAAATATTTTGTGGATTTTTACACATTTTTGAAAGTTGGAAGCACACACTAAAAATGTGTTGATAACATTTGTTTCTGCCGAAATAGTAAAACATCTTTGAAGGGATTGTCTTGGCTTGAAAATTTTGCCTGTGTTGGCAGATTCAGTACAGAACTTGATTTTGCCTGACTACAGGGTCAAGTAGCGTGAATCAGTTTAAGCAGTAATATTCACCCTAGTGCAGAGGTACCTCCACTGACTAGGTAAGAGGCAGGCACAGTTCTGAACCCTGTGGGCATGTCATCTTTGTCTCTCAACATTTTTGAGGAGATACTTTACATTAGAGGAAACTGAAATCCAGAGAAGTCACAGGTTAGTAAATGGTGGAGTCATTAATTGTGCAAGGTCACCACCCTCCAGTTCTGTGCTAGTCTCCTAATGTTAAATTTTTACTCCTGAAACAATTACATTAACAGTCTTGGTGAGGTAGAAGAATCTTGAGCTTCACCTTTTCCAACCTTCTGCTTTCATTCTCACTAATACCTGAACTCTCTCAAATGGAGTATAAATTTTCTTTTCATTATAATGAAAATAGATGAAGGAATTGAATTTTTTGTTATAACATTCTTGCATCTGACCCTCTGAACCAGTAGGGATTTTGTGTTCTGCAGGGTAGAACATTTGACTAGCTATAATTTCTGTATCCACTGTGTGTCCCTTCCATCAGTTTTTACTTCCATAAAATGAGATGGTTCATCAATGGATAAAGCTCTGTCTGGAATGGTGTAGAGAGTCAAAATAAATTTGGAATAGCAGAGAAGAGAACTTATGTGACCTAGAGTCAGAAAACTTAAAATTAACCCAGGTCTTACTTTTAACATCTATAAAAACACGGTGTTTTTTTCCTTTTTATAAGTAAATGAGGTGATATATGTGAAGAAGACTTAGTAGACCATAAGCACTTTATAACTTATTATCATCTTCTGCTCCTGTAGAAGAGAAAACATTTTGCAACCATCCGCTGAGTAGAAGATCACCATAGGTTTTCAAAAATTTTAACAGAGCACTTTTTTCTTTCATCTGGACAGAAAGCATTCTCTCACTACTACTTCAGCAGATATTTACAGAATACTTATTATGTGTCAGACAGTGTATTTCACTAATTCTATAATTAGCTTAAAGTTTTGTCAACCTGTTGGAAAAGAAATAGCCCCTGGGAGGAACCCCATTCTTGAAGCTAATATTGGTTATTTATAGCTTAGTACAGATACATTTAAAGGACGTTATTGATAGTAGCTCTGGTATGAGAGAAGAGAACATAATTCCAGAGGCAAACCTGCTCTTCTCCAGGGGGAAAGGTTGTCAGTTAAGACAGTGTCATTAGTCTAATGAGGCAAGTTACCATGAACCCTGACATTCAGTTCACATGAGAGATCCAAAGATGTGTCTTCCTCTGAAATCTGTAATTTTCTGTGCATCAAAAAAAAAAGCCCTTTTATGATCTATGTGTGTGCGGCCATTTTCCCAGCAGTGGGGGCACTGAAAGGAAGCACTCATTGTGGCTCCTGACATGGGGAAAAGTTAGTCTGAGTTGTAAGGATAGATCTCTTTTCTAAATAAAAAAGAGAAATTTCCCTCTTTTTGCAGATTCTGAAGTGGAATTTAAGAGGCCACAGTCTATATCCTAGGCCTCCTAGTAGTGTGCTGTAAGACCCTAGACACCTCACATCACCTCTTGTAGCCTAAGCTTGTTCACCAGTGAAATGAGGGAGTTCACCCAATGGTTTTGTGTTCTTTTGGTTTGAGTTCTCCTGATTCCCTAACCCTTCACTATATTTATAGCCAATTCTAAAGTAAATATCTTATTTCTCTTAACTTCAGAGATGGCACCTTCCTTGTCCAATGTGGCACATAAATCATTTATTTATTTATTTACTTATTTATTTATTAAATTTATTGGGGGTAACATTGGTTAATAACATTGTGTAAGTTTCAGGTGTATAAGTCTATAACACATCATGTATAACAATGTGTATATTGCATTGTATGCTCACCACGGAAAGTCTAGTCTCCTTTTATCACCATATATTTGACCCCCTTTATCCTCTTCATCTTCTCCTCAAACCCCTTCCCTTCTGAAAATCATCCTCCTGTTTTTTGTGTCTATGAGTTTATTTGTTTTGTTTGGTCATTTGTTGCTTTTTGTTTTGTATTCTATATATAGGTGAAATCCTATGGTTCTTGTCCTTTTCTGTCTGACTTTCTTCACTTAACATGATACTCTATTAATAAATTTGATTACACTTTTTAATCTTTTCAATATATTATAATTTTTAAAAATTTTTTTTAAAAAGTTTCATTATTTGCCTTAGAAAGAATAATGAAATACAGGCTTTTTTTTTTTTTTTAAGATGGTAATTATCTCTCAGGGAGTATCTGACTCAACTTTGGAAGTTGGCTGTTCTTGTGTACTCAGTGCATGCCAGAACCATGACAACATCTGTAAAAATAGGGTGTTTCTGTCGCCCAGTTGTCTGGTGGCATTGACTTTGCTCAGAGGACTTTCACATTTATAGCCTCAGCTGATCAACACAGTGAGGCTGTGCAATTCATTTAGCAGTAAGTGGGTCATCTAGCCAGTA
The DNA here is from genome assembly GCA_004027375.1 of Macroglossus sobrinus. Lineage (NCBI taxonomy): Eukaryota > Metazoa > Chordata > Mammalia > Chiroptera > Pteropodidae > Macroglossus > Macroglossus sobrinus. The sequence continues at coordinate 2,514,239 of PVKZ01000043.1, read as the reverse complement.
AGCTGTGAATGAAATCAGAGTGTGCTGTGAGTTGGGTTATGTTGGCTGATTTTCTTTCACTGAAAAGACATTTCGAGGTTATATACTGTGTCAAATTTATGAAATTGCTTTGGAAAAATGATTCAGGTGGAGCTTAGATTCACCACTTGACATTGATTCTCATTGAGTAGTCTCTGGGCTTGTGCTTGCTCCTGGGCACCTTTGTGTTGGTAGTGGTCAGGGTGTCTGTTATTGGAAAGTGAGGTTAATTAGAATTACTTTTCTAAGATGATAAGGTTGAGATGACAAGTTCAAACTCATTTATCCAAATGAAAACATGAAACTTGTTTATAGTGTTTATAATTTCCCTCTCTCCCTTCCTCGCTCTCTATCTCCCTCCTCTCTGATTTAGCCGATAGTTATTGAGTACATAATCCATGCCATTGAGTATAAGGAGAATATTCTGAATGGAAGAGTAGCTTGAACAGAGGACCCTAGGAGAGAGGAAGCTTGTGGTTCACATAGTTTGATGTTCATATGGTTTGACCATAAAATAGCAAGAAAATGACTTGAGTCTGGAGAAATTAGCCAAGACTGAACTCCATTACTGTGACTGTGAAGTAAAGAACAACCTGAACTGAGAAGTAGGGCAGGGTTTGGTGCTATGAGACTAGTTAGGCAACTATTACTAATCGAGACACTGAGACTTAGTTCCAGAAGGTGAAAGCTCTCTTGAGCCCAGTATCATTCTAGGCCTGTCATGACTGTCTTAAAAAACGTCTTTGATATTGACATCGGAGACTAGAGGTAATGGTCCAGACCAAAGATAATAGTTACTTTAACTCAATTGTTGGTAGTGAAAAAGAGAGAAAATGGAAATATAAGACCCTCTTCTGTCTTAAAAACAATCTGGGAAAAGTAATATATTTATGTTTTTAGGTGTTTATATCTTTCTTAGGGATGTGGGAAACTAGCAAATGAGTGAGTCTTTGACAGATGCATTAACACACATGAAGAGGTTTCAGAAGAATTGGAGTTACTCATCCTTTTATGTTTTGAGAGTTATAACACTGGTTTCTTTGGCAAAACAGTCTGATTGTTGTGGGATATTTATTGTGCCCTTTAGCTCTTCATTGAGTCTCTGGTTCACATTTCCTGACCATGTTCTAAGAGGTACTTGGTAATACCTGCACAATCAAACAAAACTCAACCCTGACTAACCATGAGCAGGCATATGTATGGTCATGCCACAGTTAGAACTATGTAGACCCCAGTAAACTGGGGTCAGGCTTTATTTCTTGCATTTGAATTCTTATATTCATTCTCTTCTACCCTGCCTCAGAGGCCCTCTTATAGCTCTTTGTACCTTCTTTTAGTTCCAATTATTTGGGTTTCAGTTATTAGATATCATTTTAGCTCTGCCAAGAGGGAAGAGGGAAAATATGTAGTAAAATCTCAGTGTTGTGGGTAAGAATAAAGGCTATATGAGAAAAAGACAGGTGAATATAGGAAAGAGTATGAGGGTTTTTTGTTGTTGGTAGCACTTTTTTTTTAAGGCTGATGTTAGCTTTCAGGATTTTCTTTTTTTCCTCCCCTCTCAGTTTTGGTTCTTGCTTATATGGAGTGAAAAGATAAAACAATAATGGTGGATTTTTTTGCTCTCAAGGCCCAGAATCATAAACTATAAAAATGACTTTATATATTAGATATCTGGATTCATTTTTTATCTTCTAGGGGGCTGAAGATAATTTTGCTAAAAATATAGCAATCAGCAAAATTTTTAGTTTAATGAGTTTGAGGGCCTCCTATCCAAATGGTTAAGTTTTCTGAGCATTTGTTTTGTTACTAGTAGGAACAATACTCATAAAACTCGCATTTGGAGAACCTGCTTTCTAACGTGACTAGACAGTTTTTGAGAATGCCTAATGCTGAGTAGTTTTATATCTCAGAGTTGTTCTCTACAAACCAGCTTTTGTCAGGGCTCTGGAATACATTTTCACTTAACATAAAAATCTTGCAGAGTCTTTTTTGTAATTTAGCCTTGCACTATCTTGGAAGAGGAATACACATAAGACAAGGCAGATTACCTTTTCTTGCTGTAGCCATGTAGCAGCACCACTTCCTTCTATCATATAGGAAGGGAATAATATTTCCCCTGTAATTCAAGTGAAGTAAAGACTTGGCCTATTCATGTATGTATATACAGAAAAAAGTACATACAGATTGGGTGTTTTTATCTTATTTTGCTTTAACCAATTCAGTACCCTTTTCATGTGAGACTTGAACTTATTGTGTCTGATATTAATAATAAAAGTAGATTTAAGTAGAATCTATGATAAACAACTGAAATTTTGCATTTAAAACAGATAAGCTAGAAAAAAGATCAGTGAAGTAGAAAAGTTAAATAAAATAAAGTAAAAGAATTATTTTGATTATAAGTAAAATAGAAGGCTCCTGAAATACAGACCAAAACATGGTAGTTCATGTGAATGTTAGATTTCCAACAGTGAGACTCAGTTTTGGAAAGAGGTGGAAGCTTAAAAAGCTTAGTATCATTTTAGACCTATTATAATTGTCTCTTAAAAGATACTATTGAGATTGATATTGGAGTTTATTTGGACTTCTTACATAAATACATAATTTTAAGCAGTTTACTTGGTAGTATAGTTTTCTATAGTAGATTAGCTTAAAGCTTAATTAAGACAAGAGTAGAGAAGACATACAGCTGACTTGATCAGGATTGAGGTTTGGCTGGGTAGTTATAGGATAAGGAGAGAAGTGTGAGGGAGTTGTGGATATTGGTTGCAGTAAGATGTTAGCGAAGCCAGATAATTGGTTTAGCTAGAGTTAGGGAATGGAAGTGCTAGAAGAATAGGAAATTGCTCTCAGAAGTTAAATATTTGAGGTGGGCTTGTTATGGTTCAAGATGATGAGATCCAGGATTTAGCAGTAGGTACGTGAACAGCTAAAAGTAGGGAGAAGACAAAGGACTGTGAAGATAGTGGGTGGGGTGGCTGGGAGGAGAAAACACTCAGCCAAATGCCAAATCTTTGGGGGATGTGAAGATCATTTTTGAGAAGAGGAAGGAGGTGGTAGTGCAAGAGTGGCCTACCATGTAAATAATAAAACGAAGTTTTAGTACCCACAGCTAATGGTATGAAAATTATTGGCTTTGTATCACTGGGAGAGTTAGAATATATGTACCTTGCCTGTGGGCACAGTGGTGTCTGAGACTTGACCTAATGCAGGCGGGTAGAACTACAGTTCAGTAAAAAGGTAGAAGCAATGTAAAGTGTTGAAGGTGTAAGAGACTTTGTTTACCATGGAATAGAAGGGAAGTTTAGGAATGGTGGCAAGCTGGGTCAAGAGGGATGAAGCAGAGCTATGATATGGGCATGAGAGGCTCAGTGAAAGGAAGCACTTGAATTTGGGTGGCAGTCAACAATGACCTGGATGTTAGGCATGAGGGCCTCAAGTTACCAAAAGGAACTCTGGTATAAAGTATTTTGTTTGTTTTTGATGCTAGCTGACAGATTGTTGGTGAGAAGCTTTAAACAGCAAATGCTACTAATAGAATTGTGGTGGGAGAAGCTAACATTTACAACTTTCTGTGTGCCGGGCACAGTGCTGAGCCTTTGATGTGTTTTATTCCACCTAATTTTTAGAACCATTTAAGGAGGTAGAAGTTGTGATGTCATCATTTAAGTTTAAGTGAGAAAATGTAAAATCCGGAGAGATTATATGAATGTTTCTGGGCTATAATCTTGTTAATTAACTCTTGGAGTTGAGATTTGAATCATGCAGCATGAATTGAAACCCTCTCTGACCATCACTGTATTGCCTCCAGGACGTGAAGGGAGGAGGTGGATTACTTCCCAGAATTCAGTCTGGCCTGTCATTGCTGGAGGATTGAGGCTGTCTTGTTGATTTTATATCAGGGGTCATGAATGACAACTGCAGATTTATAATTTTTAATATTTAACTAATTTTTTCTTTTTGGTTTTGTCTGCATAATGTCATGAAAAGTCTGATATACTCAGGTATGGATAATGGTCCAGTTTATTTAGAAAAATACTTTATATTTCTATTGGGGATAATATTTAGTTAATTGGAAATAGGAGAAGCTGAAAATGAGTTAATGTGTTAATAGTCTTTGATATGTTAAAAGTTTGGTTCATTACATGTTTTAATATGCATATTAAAATACAGCTTTTTAAATAGTACATGCATGTATTAGAGTCTGAAGTATTGTGTACATGAGTGTAACAATCTGAAATTCACCTATAGGAAACTTATTTAATAAGAATATATATATTTATATATATACATATATAAATAAATTTATTTATATATGTATAAATAAATATATCTACAAATACCATATGTAAGTGCTGCATTGTAAGAGTTCCCCAAAGAAGTTTATTTTATAATTTATAAAGGCTAAAAGGGACCTGTTGAGAGATTTTATGTAGTACAGGTTAAGCTTTTTCATTTACAGAGTTTCCTAGGTTAGTTTCTCTGAACTCTTGTTTTCATAGATTGCAGTTAGTTTGAGGCAGCAAATAATAAAACTTTATCTTTTACCTCTCTTTACAAGAAGAGAATTGGGCCAAGTTTGTGTTTCTCCCTTTGTCAAGAAGGAAAATAGTAATAACAATAAAATAGTTGATATATTGAGCGGTCTACTTACTACGTGCCAGGCATTACACTGTGCTCACATTGTTGAATTCTCACAACACAGTATTATAATTATTACCACCATTAATTTACAAATGAGGTAATGGTCTTAAAATAGTTAAGTAACTTGGACATATAATTGGTGGAAATGAGATTTAAACTCACAGAATGTACCAGAAAGGCTCTGTAGCATAATTTTGAACCAGATTATCAGTTGGGAGTTGTCCACATTAAAAAAGAGAGAGAAATCCCTTCTATATATATATATACTACAGAATGTGTTCATGAACATATTTCTTTTCCATGCTGCAGATTTCTGGGAAAGATGATTAAATTTAGACACCATGGTGCACTTTCAAATCCTGGCCATTTGCTGAGGAGCATGCCCGGGACTGTGGCTGAGAGTGGAGCCACACAGGGCATAGCTGCCTCAGCTGAATACTGGAGAAAGGGGTTATGTGTGTGTGTGTGACCATCATCTCCAAATGGTGTTAGGGGCTGCCAGGCCTGGTGTGGCCTTTAACTGCTGCAGCGTTTCTGCCTCAGGTCCCTGGGTTGGCTCTGCCTCTGGCTCTTGTGGCAGGCAGTTGGGAGAAATAAAGGGTTTCCTGTTTGAGCTTGGCATTGCAACAGTGACTAGAGGCTTTCTTTAGTCTTTTTTTTTTTTTCCTACTTACAGTTGCTTGACTCTGCCTATTGTGACCTCTGACTTCTGTATTGTATTTAGAGTCTCAAATAAGACTTCAAATAAGACTTTGAAAAGAGTTTTAAACATCATGTGCTTCTACCTCCTAACTCTTCACTTTATAGATGAGGAAGGTGACTCACTGACATGAAATGAATTATTCAAAGCCATGGGACTAGTGGCCAGGACTAGAAGCCAGTCTCATGACTAGTGATTTTTTCTCCTGTTACAAAATGACTTGTATCTCTCTGTGTCTTGCTTCCAATCTCTTATTTGCTCATCCTGATCCTGGCTTGTCACCTGTCTTCTTGATCCCTTGGTTTTGCATCCTGCACTGATTGAGGGAACAGTTGTTTGTTGGTGTTAATCCTATCTTTTGGATTACTGCATAACCCCTGGTAAAGTCATTTTGTGCCTAATATCATTATCAGCAGATTAAGGAGGACCTTATCAAAGAAGTTCTTGAGGAAATGTATATCATGTTAACTTGTGACCCATTTTATTATTACTTTTAGAAAAAAATGAAAACAAAGAATATAGAAAAAAAATCAGGTGATAAAGATGTCATGCTGAGTAGGCTGAACAAGGACTCTTGATGAAACTGAAGAGACTTTAGGTCAAATTGTTATGTAATGTAGTTAATCGGAGAGGGTACTATTGTCCTTTGTTCTTTACACCAATTGTTGTATCCAATTCTGTTGTATCCAATTCTGCTCTGCAGGTGGCAATGTAGATTAATTTGAAAGTTTTGCTTTTGGTCCTTTGGAACTTGTAAAAACATTTGCTTACCTTGTTTTAACAGACCTGATTAGTAAACAGGACTGTAGATTTTTAATGCTTTGACATTTGAGTGTAATAAAAAAAAAAGATGCTTGGGTTTTATCTGACTTTTTTAGTCTGTTAACCTCTTGGAAGCTCAGTTTCCCTAGATGTAAAATGGGGAAAATATATTATTTTACAAGTTAAGAGTTATATTGACTAAGTAAAATAGCACTTATAAAGTGCTTGGCGCATAGTAGTAGGGTTCTTAATCTGGTTTAGCTTCCTTCCTTCCTAATGATTTAACACTTTCCATTATGTTTAGATATCTGATATCCATGTTACTGGAGAGTCAGAGGACATGTCTGCGAAAGAGAGATTGCTGCTTTGGACACAGCAGGCAACAGAGGGTTATGCTGGAATACGATGTGAAAATTTCACTACCTGCTGGAGAGATGGAAAACTATTTAATGCCATCATTCATAAATACAGGTATGGAATTTGTGGATTTTTTTCCTTAGACACATATGAGAAGTGTTTCATTCCCGAATTTCAAAATAAACTTTATTATGGGAGAAGCAATACATATGCATGGCAGAAAATTAGAAAATTTTGACAAGTAAAATTATCACATTTCCATCATACAGAGATCTTCACTCTCAGCTCAGTGCACCAAGGCAAGCACACACACAGCTGCAATATGTAGTTGGCTGGTGCCAGCAATTTAGCAGATAGTAAGCTCTGATATTTAGACTCTTCTGGTAGGTAATCAAGTTTGTATAGATAGAGAACTGATGAGTAGTAAGTATAAAGGTTTAGTTCAGACTTAGTGCTCACAAGTTTTGCAATCATAGTCTCCTAGTCTAGTTACTCTGGGGAGTAGCAGGGTTTTACAGTGGCCAGTTTTGGGGTGGTAAACAATTTCCTGCGAAAAATATTAACAACTAAATCAAAGTTAACACATACATAACACTAGGTGCCAGGCACTATCCTAAGCAGTTTGCATATATCAATTCATTTAATCCTCATCACATCCCTAAGGGAGCATCATCACTGCTAGTTAACAGACAGAAAATTGAGACACAGAGTAAACATGCGCTTAAAGCCACAGAACCAGCAAGTGGCCTTGGAATTCAAATCTGGGCACTCTGGCTCCTGAGTCCGTGCTCTTACTGCCTTATAAGAAGCTAACTCTCCAGAAAATATTTGTCGAAAGCTATGTATTTCTTGATTTCAGTTATTTTTCTTAGGTTTTCAAAGATTGTATCATATTATTGAAGAACTGAATAGCTTCAGAGATTGTATCATATTGTTGAAGAACTGAATAGAATAAACCTAAGCTATAACTCATGAAACTGTCAAACTTATTTGATTAGAATAAAAATAATAATTATATAGAATAGTTAGTATTTTGATAACTTTCGAGGCATTCCATAAGTTATCTCATTCATATTTCCCAATGGTCCCATAAAGCAGGAACTGTTATTATCTCACTTTTACAGATGAAAAACCTCAAGTTTGACAAGGTCACACTGCTAATAAGTTATAGAGCTATGATTCTAACCTTGGTCTGTTTGACTTGAAATCCTGTTCTCCTACTCCCCTCTCATTTCCCTTTCTTCCATTCCTTTTACTCCTCTGCTCTCTCCCCTATTTCTCTCTCCCCCTTTTGTTTTGGAAATTTTAACATCTGTAAAATGGTAATGACTCTCCTATGTATCCACACCCAAGAGCCCCTTTTAAAAATGGTAATAATCTGCTTTCTGTATGAAACAACATGTCAGTAGAGATAGGTGTAGGTTGCTGAATTAAAAAGAGAAACCAGGATTGACTTGCCTGCACTTTTCCAAAATAAGGAACAAGATCTCTTTGGGTAACACAATGCCAAGAGGGTTTAGTGGTTACAGACATTGTGATTATCACACTGTACTTCTCATGTGACTTAAAACATACGGCAATCAGAAGGCTGTGTAGCTGGGCACATTCTATACCCAAGATGATAAGATCTTCTGGGTCTTTGAATAAAAATATTTAGATTGTTATATTTAAAGGATTTATGTCATGATGCATCTTTGAAAGTGTGGTGTTTGAAGTTTTTTAGGTAGCAAAAGTATTTAGAAGCCAGCTGTTCCTCTAAAATAAATGGCTCATGCAAACAATGGTCTCCAGGCATTGTCTCTATAACACTTATATAAGATTGTAAGTACAAATAGGTATATACATACCATGCATTTTTCTCCTAAGTACTAAAGTAAATCTATGTATATGTCAAATATCCTAAAATTTCCTAGGGAAGTTTAATGTTATAGAACTTACATTGCTTTAGGAGAGAATTTGAATCTTTTGAATGTTATTTGTTTCGAACATTTATTTTGGCAGAGTGATCATTTTAGAAAATTATTTAGCTTTTAGTTCTGCACTTTGATTTCCTAGTTTGTTTTGTTTTCCTTTGTTAGAATTCCTGGTAAAAATACTGAATATCAGGTTCAAATGCTTACAAGACTTCTTTGTTGCTTAAGTTTTAAGCTATGTTGTGCCTCTTAAAATATTATTGTTTTTTTTCCCAGTAGAAGAATTTTTTCACTTGTAGAACTGTATTTTTAGTTAAAATCATTAGGCCTTTCTTTTTATTTAAAAAATAATTGAGTACTTTTCTTCTAACATGTATAAGAATTAAATGGATGAAGTTGAACTACACATAGTTTTCACTGTTGAATGCCTTGATTTACTCTAAAGACAAAAGAGAAAATTATAGACAGTTGAAAAATCATTATTAGAAGATTTTTGGATATTGGACAGTAGTATTCACATTTAGAGAGTAGTGTCTTATATAACATGTTTTTGTTTGTAATTATTCTCATAACTTTTGTGATGTATTTGAATATCCTGTGAAAGTATATCCACTTAATCAAACTGTTTTGGTATTTTTTTTAGATAAAAAATTTTATTAATATGACTTTTATTTGACTTCTGGCACATGGGTTTGGTTTCTAGTGAATTACCAAGTCAGACAATATGGAATAATTTGTTGTGGAGGATCATAAGAGGGAGTGAGGGCTTAGCAGGAAAGAACCTCGTGATTTATGCAGTGAATACAAAGTGGGATATGATGCCCCCATACAGCAAGTTTGTATGCCCCAGATGGAATATGAAAGATTTCTCTGGATAGTAGAAAGAAAATAGATAATATTTGTCATTTAAAAGTAAACCAGCATTATTTGTAAAAAGTGATTTAGCAAGATTTCTGGGTATCTAATATGTTCTAAAGATCTTGAAATATTGATTAAAATGGAAACAGAATAGCATCTTTCAGTTTTGTATTAATGTAAATATTGTCACAAGTTATTAATCAAGTACATTAATTTGTATTTTCTAGCATATTTTTATTGTTCCCACGTAGAGAATGACTTTTAAAAGTAGAGATAATGTTAACCACAGTAAGTAGTACTTCACTAATAATTAAGTCATTCTAAAATATTCCACAGACTATTCTAAAACAAATATATTAATATTTGTTTCTTAAAAGAACTATTATGTGAAATAAAAATGAAGAGAAATTTACATTATAAGACTAATTTATAGATGTTATGCAGTAAAAATGACCCATGGAGGTAAAAAGAAACTGTCACGTAGTAGGTACCCAAGAAATATATATAGAATGTTGACCATGTATTAGTTTCTGACTAGCTGGTTTTTATATTTTATCTGACTGGTAGCTTTTAAAATTATCACAGTCCTGTGAAATAGATGGCACTATTTTTATTTTATCAATTTAACAAATAGCAAATTATTAATTATTAAGCCGAGCCTCAAAAGGTAACTAACATGCTCCACATCACATCCTTTTAAACAGTGGAGGTGATTGCTTTGGATTCTCAATTCCTTATATACTTCTGTGTTAATACATAATATTCTGTAGGCAAACTAGATATCATTTCAAGAAATGATATCTAGTTTGTTTACCAGAACAACTGTGAGACTGCAACCTGGAAGACTAATGACATTCAACAGAGATATATTAAAATTCTTGATGAATTTAAGAAATGACTAAATTGATAGTACCATATATAACTGCCAACTAAGATCTTTGTCCCTTGTAAGATATTAATGAGGGACAACATTGATTGTTTAACTTTAGTTAGCCATCTATGAAAGTAACAGCAACAACTCATAATGTAATGAGGAAAATTGCACGTAAGAGAACATGAAAACCCTTAGCATAAGTAAGCAACATCACAAATGAACTATTCTATAGTTTTAGTATGTCATATTATCCTAAAGAGGATGAAGAGCCTGGATTATGCAGTAGGTAATAAGAATGATAAAGTAATATGATTTAGTGGAGAAGATTACAAGGGATAGTTTTATAGGTTCTATTTAAATAGGTTAATGATAAATACATTATGTTGTTCTATTAATTCTGTCTTAAGAAATTTTATTCTGAATTCCTTCTAGGAATGTATCTATTTGCTATGTTCAGTTTGCAATGTAAAGGGTTCAAATAATAAAAATACCATATGTCTGTACTAGTTTCTGCTTGTTTTATTTGTATAGTTTAAATTTTCATTAAAGCATATAAAAATCTTTTCACTGAAAACCACAACTGGTAAGAGATCTTAGGTAAATAAGCCTCACTGTTGTTCCTAGCCTTAATTTTTATTCAAAAGAATGACAAGGAAGACTGGATTTGATGGACTTAGATCAAAAGATCATCACAAAAGCATTTGATGAGTAAATAGCTAAAAAGCAAGAGAGGATGAAGTAGAATTAACTGAGAACCAATAGCTAAGGGATTCTTTCTAGGAGTATCCCCTAAACAGTAGTAGATAAATAGATCACCAAGAGTTAAGATATAGAGATAGAGGAGTAAAATTCCTCAATAGTACATATTCCTCAGTGGTGGGTGTTACAAGTAGAGGGTTCAACTGATACATCTGTGTTCTTATTTAAGTGTGCTCTGGCATCACAGTAAAATTGACCTTTTTATTTCTGAGAGAAATAAAGCTCTGCTATCTAGCTTGAAGTTCAATTCCTGACTTGCCTCACTTTATCAATCTCTCTAAGTGGGTTGCTGCCCTGAAACACTGATGAAAGCCAAGTTCCAAAACAGCAGCACCCAGCATCACTCAGTGTGAAAACATGCCTGCCTGAGCAGGCAGGAACGTGAATGTGGCTTACAGGCCAGAAAGAACAGTACAAAATGTGCAGTAGGGCCAGATGAACCTAAGGTGGTAATATGGAAAGATACTAGGTATGTCAGGACTAAAATGCTAGGGGGTGTGTGTGTTTTGAAGAGAGATTATTTCTGTTTACTAGTTTCTGCTTGTCCTATTCTTGTTTATAATTTATCCCATTCATTTAATTAATTCTCCTTTTAAGGCCCCTGGCATTCTTTTGATAAGCATATTTTAAATCTATTACCCAAGTAAGACTCTGCATTTTTGAAATAGGTTGTATCCAGGAGCATGCCATTTAAATATTTTCTAATTAGGCAGCCAGGAATTTTTCATTTGTCCGAATGTATACTTGGGGAAGGTGGTAATTATTTTGTTCATTGTTTTCCTTTTGAATTAGAATTTAATGGGACCATCATTTTTCATTATATTAAATGTTTAAAGATGCTGTAATTGAGAAAGTTAGCTTGTAAGGCTGTGGTCAGAGTCATCTTGTTTAATAATCTGACCTGCAGGCTTGTGATTCAGCCACAGGCTGGGATTCAGTCACACCTACAAGCTAAACTGGATTCGACTGGTTTAATATAGGGAGGAGGCCCTTGAGGGTTTGAAATGTCCCCACAGGAAGTTGATATGTTAACTAGATGATTCTTTTCCCTCAGAACCTAGTAGGCCTTCAGGCTGCAGAATCCAGAGGTACAGGAGTGTGTATGTGTGTGTACACACACATGGGTATGGGCTCTGATTTGTGTGACCACCGGCTAGGCACAGACAGAGCCCTGAAGGTTATGCATTTTTTAAAAAGTCACATAATTTCAGTGTATGAGCCAAAATCAAATTGTTCATGTGCCTTACCAAATAAACTTAAAACAGTTGAACTCAGCATAAATAGTTGACTTACAACCATTACCACAATTTAAAATTCTTAGAAAGCTCACATGCATTGCTTATAAGGCCTCTGTATCCAGGTGATGAGTGTGAGTTCATGTTCACATCTAGTGACAGTTTTTAGTGTATCTGTATATTTTTACATGCAGTTTTGAGGATACAATTTGTTATGCAAATATTTAGAGAAATATCTGCTTATATTACCTTCTTTCTGTTTCTGGCTCTCCTGCCCGCTTTAATGTATAGAAATTCTTTATAATACTATTTCTGCCCTTACTGTATGAAGTAGTTCCTTTTAGATATTAAGTAGGCATAGCTGAAATTCTCCTAGTTCCACTTTTGTAAATCAGAAAACTGAAATCATAGGAAGGTGGCTCACCTGGCTGTTCTCACTAGGGAAACCTGGTAAATTCTGTACCACTTTCTATAGTATCCAACCTAAAATGGAATACTTTAACATAATAAAGATTCAAATAGGATAAAAAGGTATATATATTGAAATATGATTTCTTTCTTCAGATTCCTGAAGCAATTGCTGTCAATTTTTTTCAGATTCTTCCAGAAATTTTCTATGCATATATAAATACCATTTTTTTTTTCTTTTTTGGGGGAAGGAGTCAGTTTTACTGAGGTATAGTTTACATAAGTACCTAATCTTAAACACATACATTATTCTTTTCTAAAACAAAAATGCAAGAACAGTATGTATGCTATTTTGCATTATTATTTTTTCCTCTTTATTTTAGACATCTTTCCATATCAGGGTAAATAAATTTCTTTTATTCTTTTAAGTGCTGCATAATATTCTATTGTATGGATGTAACATAATTTAGTAGTACCTTATTGCGGGACATTATGTTATTTGCTGTAAAAATGTTGCATTGTATTTGGTATGTGTCTTTGTGCAGATGTATGAATGTGTTCGTAGGATAAAGTCCTAGAAGTAGAATTGGTGGAAGGATATTACATTTAAAATTTGAAGACATAAGTCTGAATCGTTTGCCAGAAGAGTTGTAGTGATATATACCTCTTACATACTGTTTTCCCTCCATGATGTTTTTAAGAAACACTTACTTTACTTATTAATTGCATTTTAGCAATTTTAATTTACCCTTTTATTTATAAAATAATTTCTTTCAACTTTTCAAGTATATGCCAGCAATGAAACTGCAGACTGTGTGGTATATAAATTATTAGTCTAAACTAGTATGGGTTAAGAGTTGGCGGGGGAGGGGATTACCAAATAATTGGCAAATCTGAGTGAACTAATCATTTGAAAAGGACTTCAGCAGTGGAGGCTGTCTTGGGATACCATATGAGGGTGTCTATCACAATACCAGAGATTTAGGAAGTGTGTAAGGAAGGTCAGTGTCCCTCCTTCCCTCGGGACACTGCTGCTGCAGCTCCACTAATAATAGGGCACGTGGCTGTGTACAGCTCAAGTGAAGATGGGCTTTGATTATAGATTTTCCTTAATTTGAAACCTGACATATTCTTCCTTCATATGTTTCCCATCAGCATTCTCTTAGCTTTCACTTACATTAAGATTTCTCTTACATTGCAGGAGCAGCCAGCTTGTGAGCTCTTAATCTACTTTCTTTGATAGGTGCATCTGTCTTGTTACAGCACTTTTTAAATTTTGACTCATTTATAGATTCATATTCTTATATGTTATTCTGTGATATGAAGTAGTTAAAAATTTTTTCTACCAGAGTTAAAAATAAGCTGAGCCATCTCATTTTTTTTTTTTTTTTGGCAGGTGGATGGGAGAAAGTGGTATTTATCCCCTAGTCACTAAGGATTATTTATAATTTACTCATAAGTTCACTAAAATATAGGTACTGAAGGAGATACTGCTTTATCAAAATCAATATTGTTCTCTTTATTAATGTCTAAGAGGTTGTCATGAAGTTGATTGCAAAGTGAGAGTCATACTTTATGATGTATCTTTTAATTTCTGAGGTTGTTAGATTCCAATCTTGAAATACTAATAATGCTTGCTGTAAATTACAGTGTTTCTTGTTCTTTGCTTGTTCCCTTGTCAGTAGAGAGGCGCTTTGTACAAAAAAAAAAAAAAATTGGAAGAATATTTGAAATAAACTCAGGCATCTAGTTTTGAGAAAAAGGTAACTTTCAGAGCTTGTTGCCACCTTGGAGTTCTTGGCTGTGTTTCTTTCAACAATATGTGTCCAAATATGAGCATAAAGGGATGTCTGCATCGAGGAGTTATGCAACTGTGGGTGGGTCCCCTGCATGTTCCTATTTATGTGCAGCGGAGGGAGGGGTTACCATATTACAGGTCTTTTTTTTTCCCCTGGGGGTGGAGTGGGGGAAGGATACTTTTTTGCACCAATCAGAACAGTAAGAATATGCTAAGCCTGAACATGATTTAATACAAATATTCATCTTTAGAAATTTGTTATGGCAACTGCTCTGCCATCATAGAATAAGTGAGGCATATTTAATGCATATTCTTCTTGAGTGATTTATTGAAGAGCAGATGTAAAGCAACATATGTGGCTTCATATATCTGTGTGTGAGTCGGTGAGTAGTGTTCTGGAGTACAGAGGTGGTTCTAAGACTGATCTCTAGGTAAAAGGAGTAGGTTTCTTTTTTCTTAAAAAAAAAAAAAAAAGGAAACACTTCAACAGAATCCCTTTTCAGTTCCTTGCGAGCTGCTAAGCACCTACGAATTTCCTGGCAAAGCCTGTCCCCATTTGAGCCCAGCCAACTTCTTTTTCTGTGCATGTACCTGAGCAGTGAAGCACACTGGAAAAGGTCGCTTCAGGGTAGAGGGATTTCACTCTCACTTCACGATTACCAGCATCCATGGTTCTGACCAGCAATCTTTTTCTATTTCTAATCTTTCTTTCCCTCACACCACCTTTCCTTTCCTTTCCTCACTGTTAACTGATGATCTTAATTCATACCCTCAGAGAAAGTTGAAGCCAGCAAGTGGAAAGTCTTTTCTTTTCTTTTTTACCAAAGTTACAAATCTCCCTTTATTTGTATCCATCTTGGCCATCATTGCTCCTGTTAACAGGAATTCTCTCTCTACCTATCCAATTCCTGTCCCCCTCCTTCTGTGTCTGAATCCCTTCTCAGTCATTGCTTCAGAAACCTTCTTTTTCATTTTGTTATACTTTTCTCTCTTAATAGATCTTTCTCATTGGATTTTAAACTCACTGAAACCTCTGTTACTAAAACAACAAACAGTAAAAAACCCCTCTCCCTTTGCCCCATGCCTTTTTCCATCTACTGTCTTATATCATTCCTTTCCTTAAACACCACTCTTATAAAAAGAGTTGTCTGTACCCTCCATTTTTACTTTTTTTACTTCATGCTCATTTCTCAACCCACCCTAAACTGATTTTTGGCCCCACAGTCCACCAAAACACTTCTTCTAGGGTCACGAGTGCCCTGTGTGGCTAAATTCCATGGACACTTTTCAGGCCTCATTTCCTCAGTATTGGTTCTCTTAACCATTTTTTGCTTCTTTGAAATAATCGTTTTTCCTTTGGCTTTATAGCACTATACCTCCCTGGTTTTTCCTCCTGTTTCTTGGGCTGCTTCTGCTCAGTTCCTTTTGTACTCTTTGCCTCTTTCATTAAGGTCAGTATGGAGTTTTTTAAGGTTGCCTGTTCAGCTTTCTCTTTTCTCTCGGTGTTGACGGTCATCCGTGCCTACACCCCTCATTACTATAACTGGTGTTATAAACCTAAGTCCTATGGCTTTGACCTTCTAAATATCGCCTGGCCTGCTCACTTTTCACCACAGCTACCACGTTCTTTTGCAAGTCAACGTGGTCTCCTACCTGGATTCTCGGGAAATGCTGAATTCCGTCTGAACTTAGATCTGATCATTTAATCTCTTATGATCCTCCTCAATACATTTTAATGGTTTTCTGTAGTTCTCATAAAAATGTTCAAAGTCCCTTAAGAAGTTCACAGTCCTGCATCATCTTGGCCCCCGCTATCCACGCAGCCTCATCACTCACCGTGCCGACTCACCACCCGTGCACTGTTCTCCTTGTATTCATACCCTTTTCAAGCACAAAGCATGTGCATGCTTTTTTACTCTACCTGGGTTTTCTTCTACCACGTTTTCTTCTTTATTCCTGACCTGCCTTTGAAGTTCTGAGCTCTCTGTATATGCGGTGCCTACATTCTAAGCACCTCATGGCCAGACACATGGTAGATGCTTATTCAATATTAAGGAAATGAATGAAGTTGCTAGTTTGTTGTCTGGGAAGAATTATTTATAATGAGCATACCAAAGTACCAAGTTCTGCCTTCTCAGATCACATTTTCATTACACTTTATATGCCAGTAGATACTTCTTAAAAGCCAATATATATTGCTTTTTGTATTTAGTTTCACACGCATTTTCACATGACTCCTCTCTTGAGACCTGCGGCAGATCAGTTGTGTTCTTCAAACTTTATGGCAGTAGCAGCCCAAAATGCCCTCCCCCACCCCCACCCCCCCCACATTTCCAGATTACTCCCCTAGGGGTAACTTGAATTCTAGGTGATTCTTGAAATTCCTGATTTTCTGTAATTCCATTTTTATATTTTTTGTTCAAAGGAACCGAGGCAGGTTTCTGGATGACTGTTGCAGGTTAAACAGAGATCAAGTTAGGACTTAAATCACAGGACACTTGAATCACATCCTTGTAACTTTTTCCATGTCAATGTAGTCTTTTCTCTCAAATAAGTAAAAACTGTCTTTAAATTTTTTTTTAAATTGTGGTAAAATACACATAACAAAATTTATTATCTTAACCATTAAGTACATTTACATTGTGCAATATCACCACCATTCATCTCCAGAATTCTTTTATCTTGCAAAACTGAGACCATATATCCATTAAACAATAACTCTCCATTTCCACCCCCCTTCTCAGCCCCTAGCAACTACTATTCTACTTTCCATTTTGTCTTTTTTTTCGTTGAGGAAGAGAATTGTTGCCAATGTCCTTTCAGATGATCAGATATATCAAATCGCAAAGTTTAAGTGCTTTTGATGTTGATGTTTAAAAAAATCTGTAACCAAATGCTTTTTCTTTTCCAGACTTTATTATTTTGCAATGTATTCCTGAGTTGAGCCAATGGGAAATGTTCCCCTCCTCAACCTTAAATGTGTTCTTCCCCTCTAGATTTAAACAATAAAAGCCAACACTAGAAAAGGGTTAAAAGGGTCTCTGTCTCTTTCTGAGGGCATAAGACAGTAGGCATATTTGTGTTTGTGTGTGCTTTGTGTTTTTCTTATAACATAATTATCTGATATTTTCCTGTGATGAGAACTTTTAAGATCTGTCTTAGAAATTTTCAAATATGCAATACAGTATTATTCACCACAGTCATATTTTTTTTTCTTAGAACTGTATCTAATTCTCATATGAGCTAATATAGCCATAAAAAGTGAGGACTGGAAAGTTACTTTGGAGTATCTATACCAAAAAAATTTCTTTAAAAATTTTAATGTTCTGCTGGTTTGGTTATCTGTCAGTGTGGGTGATGATATCTTTATATTACATATACATGTATCCATATACATGTATATATCTACATAAACAAATACAGGGAAACGTGTATATACATATGAATGTGTGTGTGTGTGTACACATGTGAGTATATATATCTATTTTGTCTAGGGAGAATACTCATTTAAGTTGTATGAAAGGTAAGCAACACTTTTATCCAAAATTATTTTGTATTATGGAACAGCGATTTTGTTTTTTGTGCCTTTTTGCTCTATATTTTTGGAACAAATTAGGGGCACTAAGCATGCATATAAGTGGTTTGAACTTTTTGGCCTCACTTTAAACTTCAGCTTATGACCTTACTTTAGTTTTATACTTCTAATTTAAAATTTATGTTATCTTTTTATATTTTCATTTTTTGTAAGCCAATCATTTTTAGAAAAAGAGTGGCATATAAATATGTATGTTTTAAAAAATTGCTATCCATGATGGAGTCATACAGAAAAGATTACATTATTATAGAATAATATCACTAGTCAGAGTTAGAATTTCCATTAAAAAACTAGTATATATTATTTAACGTGGCAGAGGATTATATTATATGATTTTGAAAGGTTTCCAGAAATTAGGGAAATTAGAGAAGTTAATGCACAGCTTTCTAAACTAGAATGTAGGAACATGGTTGCTGCTTCGACATGCTTACAGTCTAGTGTAGTCTTTGGTTAGTCAGACCTCAGGTGGGAATGAAACTTCCTGTTGATGTTACGCAGAAAGGAGACGTTACAGTGAAATGAGACCCTAAGAATTAAAATAAAGATCTTTATGTGGGAAATAGCTGAAGTTTTTGAAGGTTCTATTCTCCCAGCAAGACTATGAAGAAAGAAGGAAGGTAAATGGGTCACAGCACATCCCTCTTCTAGATGCTCCAAACAAATGGAAAAAGCAGAAAATGACTGAAAATGACCAAACTAGGGGGGAGAGAGAATTTTTTAAACTTTCAGGCTATGTTACTTTTTCATAGTGGTTTTATAATTTTTGTCCTTTTTCACTTTTTTGCTTAATTTTTTTTGTCTATTGCAACCTTTCAATGGAGGAAAACCATTTCAGTTTTTGTTTAATTAAAGTATTAAATATCATAAAGAGGTGATGTATCTAAACTCATGTATTATACAGCTACTTTTGTGCTGAAATGATTATGTCATTCAGAAGGAAGTATTATGTTTTATTTTCTTACTCAAAAACTTTGTTCTTCAATGACTTTATTCATTCTGTCTGGATTACTCAGTGTTCACTTTCTTTGCTAATGGAAGGGTTCGAAGAGCAACATGCCCTTTCTTGTTGGAAAATTTGGCAAACTCGGAAAGGCTGGTATTTAGTTTTTCAAAATGTGTGAACTTTATGGAAGCCAACAATAATTTTTGAACTTTAGTTATTTGTTTTTGTCTAGACTGTTATACACAACTATTTAGTAGTATTGAAGTTGGCAGATTATTCAAAACATTTCTATGTGAATAAAAAATGTCATTTTTAGAGGTATGTTATTTACCTCTATTGTCATTAGATTTATTGTTCACTTAATAAATGTAGGATCACTTTTCAGTGATCAGATTGGTGACATGTAAAAAACATGAAAGAATTTCCTAATAATTTTCTGGGAAATAGGTAGGTAATGGTAGCTACAATTTAAGGTAACGAACACTTTAAAGAACTGTAAAACTATAACTAAATTTCTTTAAAGATCTGCTTTCTTATCAGATAAAAACAAGAGTATGAATTGCTATTTACCTTCCCATGATTAATGTTATATGTTCAGAATTTCTCATGTAAACAGCCTTCCAAGTAATATTCAAAATAATTTACCTATGTCCAACTACCTATGAGCCTTCCCACTCTTGGTAGCTGGTTATTTTGAGCAAAGCAGAATGTAGAGCCTTCCCTTAGAAGTTGATAAACAGGTTCTTATGGTGATTTTGGGAGTGAGTGCCATTGTTTTGGAAGGTTTTGCTGTTTTCACTTTGGTTTCTGAATTCTTTTAATGCTTTATTTTTGAAATGAAAGTTTCTTGATTGGCTTCTGGACTTGAGTTAAGTTTACAACTACCATATTTTGCCACTTGCTATTTAAGGAGTATTTTAAAAATCTTTTCTTGTCTTAGATAGAGCTAGCCTTAAAGTATACATGTGGTTTAGAGTATCTTGAAAATCTCACAAATTATAAAGAAATGAAGTCTGGGGTATGAGTGAGTGATTGAGTGAAAGAGAGAGTGAGAGAGGGGAGAGAGAGAGAGAGAAAGAGAGACTGTGTTCGTACATGTTTGTGAAGATTTAAACTAGTGTTTAGTTATTTATAATTCAGATTACTAACTAAGCAACCTGTTTACCTGTAGGTATTTATTTCAGCAGAAGGATAAAATACAAATGTGTATTATTAATACATGGTTCTTGCTGCCTTGGAGTTGACTAGTGGGAGAAACAAGATGAGTGAATTAACAGGGCAAGGAAGTATATGATTAGTCTAAGTGCCAAATTGACTGGCACAGGCCCATGTGTATAAAGAGTTCAGGAAACAGAGACAGAAAAATGAAAGCTGAGAAGATTAGTGAGGGCTCCACAGAAAAGATGGAGCTTGATCTCTGCTTGTAAGGATGAGTAGGAAATTCGAAGATGACAGTGACAGGAAAGGGCATCCTGCATGGGGGTGCCATGGTTATATATAAGCTTTTGTGTTTGGGGAGAAACATTGAAAGGACTCTAGTTGGTTTGGAAGCATGCTCTTGGAGTAGGGAGCTTAAATGGGTTGAAAGGTACATATTCATATCGATTCTGATTATTAATCAGATTTGTAGACTTTGCTGAAAGTTATATATTTCAAATTTTATTATTTTCCTTGCTGTGCTTGCCTTTGCCTCACAAAAGTTTCTGGGAGAAGTAAGCAGTGTTAAATGTTTGATGAAAATCTCTGTATTTCATTAATACTAAGCCTTTGTATTTCAAAGACTTAGTATTAATATTTGCAAAAGTTGCTATATAAATAAATACACATGTAAATATAATGTTGAACTGGCACATGCGAAAACATAATTAATACAATGAATTTTCTTCCTAGGCCGGACCTGATAGACATGAATACTGTTGCTGTTCAAAGCAACCTTGCAAATTTAGAGCACGCATTTTATGTAGCAGAAAAAATCGGTGTTATAAGACTTCTGGATCCTGAAGGTGAGTTGTTGTCTTGACTAGGTATAGACTGGCATGAAAGTCTAATCAAGAGTAATCTGTCAGCATTTTGAAATAACTTATATTGCTGCTTTTAGATGTTGATGTCTCCTCTCCTGATGAAAAATCAGTAATAACTTATGTGTCATCTCTCTATGATGCATTTCCCAAAGTCCCCGAAGGTGGTGAAGGCATCGGTGCAAATGTGAGTATTGATTTTGCCATACTAGAAGCTGCTGATTTAGTAATGCCCAACTGACTGAATTATTTGATAGTGGTTTTTATAGTTCTTAAATATCAAATATTTTTATAGAATTTCAGTGAATATGCTATTTAACAACTGATATTGTATGCATTTTAATGGCATCATTCTGCTGTTAAAATATAACTCGAAAAATTTGTTTTGTATCATAAAGTAAGCTATTCAGAGTTAACATATTCTGTAAATACTAGATATAAACCACTGAATTTTGGAGATTTTCATTTTTAATTTGCTCCTCTTTTACAGCTGCTCTATTTGATATTATGTATAAACTAGCTCACTTTTGAAGTCACTTTCAAGTTTATTAACTCGTATGATCCCATGAGATAAGTCGGTTCAGTATTGTTTTTTTGATTTAATGCTGAGACCCAGAGGAAGTTATTCATTTTGCCAAATCGACAGAGCTACTTTGTAAGCAGGGCAAGATCTCTGACACATAGCTTTGGACTCTTTATTAGTCCACCATTTGCCAAAGGCTCGTGTAATTCAATTCAATCATGCATTTTGTAGTGATCATGCTAACACATTCTCCTGCATTTCTGGAAGAGACAGGAAACCCTGCACATTTTGCATTTGGGGATGATCCCCTCACCCTGGGCTTCTCCTCTCCTCCTTGCAGATCTTGTTTTTAAAAAATTTACTTTGAAGATTTAGGCACTCATCTTGGTGAACTTTCTTTTCTGGCCTCTTCCTTCACCTCCTTATGCTGTTATTTCTAGGCTTACTTCCATTCTCTTCCTCCTTTTCTCTCCTGCAAAGGTCTTGTCTACCTTTCTGATCCCTGAGGAGCCTGATCCCACACTCGTCCTCTCCTCTGACTCAGTGCCATTCTCCAGTGACTC
Source organism: Macroglossus sobrinus (assembly GCA_004027375.1). NCBI lineage: Eukaryota > Metazoa > Chordata > Mammalia > Chiroptera > Pteropodidae > Macroglossus > Macroglossus sobrinus. Next base: position 2,492,274 of record PVKZ01000043.1, on the reverse strand, counting down.
AGTGTTGAATGTCACTTGAGAATGTTTCCTGTGGCCATTCCTTGCTTTCTCGTCTCACTACCTCCACCCCATTCCTGATTCATCCCTTCACACTAGAAGCAAGATGATAGTTTTCTTACAGTTTTTCATCTCCCATTGTTTTTCTCTTTCCATTAACTCTGAACACTGTTGCCAAACCCGCTTGAAAACTTTGAGTGGTTACATATAACTTCGCAAGATTAAATCCAGTCTAGATATTCTGACATTCTAAATTCCGCTTATGTTAATTCTCCTTGCCCACATGTTCTGCTATGACATCTCAGCAAGAACTGTTTGCTGGTAGCCAGGACATTTCTGTTTCAGAGTCCTGACTCACTTGAGACTCCTCTTTTATCCACTCCTCTCTGCCCCTTACCAATACTTGCTCAAAGGGTGATGCAGAGCTGCTTTGAGACTACTGCACTCAAAAGCCTTTAGTGACTGTTTTAGGCACATTTATTTATGCTAACCTGATTTTTATCTCAACTCCTAGCATGTGCTACCTGTTTAAGTCATTTCAACACTTAATTAAATACTGCTTTTTATTTTGCTCAGCTGTTTATATTATGAATCTCACTTGCCTCCCTATCTAGATAGCAACTTCATGATAATAGGTATTATGTCTTCAAGCATTATATTTTTATTACAACACTTAGCACGCTGCTTTGAACATAATACGCACTCATCGAATACTTAATTGAATATAGCAGTTGACAACCTTCCATTTTCCTCCATTTTTAAAAAGTTTGCTAAATGGGTACTTGAATAATCACACCATATACATTTCCTGTAGTTTTTATTCTTATCTAGTTTATTTTCTATTGTATAGCTCTTTTGAGTTTTATACATGCAATGGACTTAGGTATAATGAAGTTGGCAGAGTAGCAACTAACTTGGCTTATGCATGCTATTATTGCCCTTTCTGAGCACCTGGCAAATTCATTGTGGAAGTTTTTCCTGTTGTACTTGGATGCTGCCTCAGAACCCTTCTAAACAGTGCTGCAGTGAGCGGCAGTCTCTGGATCAGAATTGGCACTCATTAGGCTAGGCTTAGTGGTCAAATGTTGATAGCATACTTTTAAAGCTGTTTATCTGGAAAGGATTGAGACTGGGTGGAAAGTAAGATGACATGTAGCTGGTTATATGGGTCAGGCTTAAAGACATGCAGATTCACAGAATGACTTCTGACTAAATTGTGTGAGATATGAATATTGTTATCTACAGACATGAAACTTTCATTTTATTGTTCTAGGATGTTGAAGTCAAATGGATTGAATATCAGAATATGGTGAACTACCTCATCCAGTGGATTAGACACCATGTGACCACAATGTCTGAGAGAACATTTCCTAATAATCCTGTAGAACTAAAGGTCAGTGTCATTACAGAAGTAGGACTGACTTGATTAAGAGACTTTTAAATAATGCTGTAATAGTTCCGTTATTTTAGAAGTTGAAGAAAAATTATCCTTAGCAAGCCACTAATAAGTAGACATTTTAAAAAATAGACCTTTTTTCTTATTATATAGAAAAATAGAGGTAAACATCAGTAATTAAAATGTAATAGCAACAATATCTTAGAGAAATGTATAGTTCCTTAGCTTTGATTGAGTTTTAAGGTTTGACAGAGTTTCTGGAAGTGACCTTGCCACATTGTTTTTGGTGTGTGGGAAACACTTGGAGCCCACCAGATGGCTGGGGCAGAAAGGATTCTGAGAAGCTTGCACAAGAATGACAGTGGTTGGGAGTGTGCTGTGGTCGAACCCTGTTAAAAACTGTTCATAGCTGCCTTTTGTGTAGTAATAGGTACATACTGTAGTTGAATATGAATTTGAAAACCCATACCTGACTTCCAGTATAAGTGAATTCATGGTTTAGTAAAACATTTGCTACTACCTCAAAACAGATCTAACTCTTTGCAAGATTAGGCAAAGACATTATAGAATTATATTTATTTTATATAAGACACAGATATATAAACTTAAATGATGAATAAGTTGTCTTATTTTATATATTATGATTTATAATAGCAAAATAGGCCACTTTTTTTTCAAGATATTGATAATGTGATTATTAACAACAAAGTCTCGAATTATACACTTTGTTTCCATGACCAAACTGCAGCCACAAAAACTGGATAACCCGGGTGGGCCATGTTATAGTTACTCATTGTGTTCATGAATCTGTACAGAACATCTGTGGAACCGCTCTTAATTCACATATCACAAGGAGTTTGTCCTTGGCACGAAGTTACTTGACATGTGTTGTTATGATGTTTTTTTATGTGTTCTAAAGTTGTTTCTATGAAGTCTTTCTATGTGAATATAAACCTTTCCAGGGCAAGAAAGGACCCCCTTCTGTCACCACAGCTACCTCAACATTATTTAGCACATACTGGCATTCTGTGCTTATTTACTGATGGATGATTAAAAAAAACATTGTTTTGTGTTCAAAACAGTTTTCAGATTTCAAGTTCAAATTACTTTCAAATGGATTCTTATTGTCGAGACAGTTATTTAAATTTCTACTGGCTTTTGATTAATACATAATCTTAAAGTTTTGGAAGAAGGTTGAGTGAAGGTGGAGTGAGATACCAGATTACTTACTGGTGTCTACATTAGGATTCAATATAGGAAAGGAAATATATATAGGGAATAGGTAACAGAACATTGAATTCTGAATCCTTCAGAAATGTGTCTCTCTGAAGATTTAAAGCAATTAAAAAAAAAAAAACCCAGCATGAATCAGGATGAAATAATTAGTAAACACTTATTAAATGTAGAGATGTTTTATCTACATAATTTTTATGGTCTTTTTAAATAAATATAAATAAATTATATGTAAGCGATTTCAAATTAGTATCTGCAAACTAGATAATAATTTAATTATATGGTTTAAACATCTGTAATAATAGCAGCAACCAATAGCATCTATCTTTGTTTACTAAGAAATCTGTTTAACTTGGCCAGTGAAACATTGAAAACAGATTTTAGCCCTATTTAATAAAAATACTATTTTCAAAGCTAGAGCCATGACATAGATAAGAATGGGGTCCCCCCCACCACCTTTAATGGGACTTGCATCAGATTATTTTTCCAAAAGCTAATTTGCCACAATTGGAAAGTACATCTTTTAAAGGATATGCTTTTTTGTTTGTTTGATGAGAGACTTTTATAAAACTGTAGTAAACACTACCATGCTTTATTATTATCCAGTGTGGCACATGTTGCATCATGGCTAACATCAGTAGTTACATCCTCATCAAATCTTATATAACCAGGTCACCAATTAAGCTGGTAATTGGTATAGTCCTTGAGTGTCAGTTTTTATTCTTTCATTTTAGGCACTTTATAATCAGTATTTACAGTTTAAAGAAACAGAAATTCCACCAAAGGAGACAGAAAAATCCAAAATTAAACGCCTGTATAAATTATTAGAGGTAAGCAGAAATTTCCTTTGTACTGTCAAGTATAATCTTTGTTATCTATCTATCTATCTATCTATCTATTTATTTGTGTGTTTGTTTTTACATCTTTGCCTTACATTACATTTTTTTTCCTCAAGATTTGGATAGAATTTGGACGCATCAAACTCCTTCAGGGTTATCATCCAAATGATATAGAAAAAGAGTGGGGGAAACTCATTATTGCCATGCTTGAGAGGGAAAAGGCACTTCGTCCAGAAGTAGAAAGGTAAGCTGGACTTATTTCTGCTATTGATATCAGGTGGGGACGGATGGTCTCTTTGTTTTCATGGAAAGAACTTAAATTTTGGACCTCTTACCAGCATTTACCTTTTCTATTTCCTTAGCTGTGTGACCTTGGATAAGTCACTTAGTCTTTCTGATCCTCCATTTTCTAATCTAGAAACTCTTCTAAGAAATTTGAGGAGTAAATCAGTGTAGGAATATTTAAAAGGACCTGATAGGCTGAGTTGGTGTATAAAGTCCCATCTCATAAGGTGGTTATTTACAGTTTTAAAGCCTATCAAAATTACCCATGAGAATTTCTCAGACTGGCTTTTAAAGCTTCAGAGCCTGAATCTGGAAGCTCATAGGTCAATAATTAACATATTTTGTTTTTTATATTTTGGTTATGGCTGTCTTTCCATGGGACAATGGAGACAAATGTCCTCACTGCCTCCGATTAAAGGGCAGTGAGGTGGCTCCTAGAAAACACATTCCCTTTTTGAGAACTTCTGCAAATGCATTTATTCCATGAAATCATCATTGATTCTTTATCATCCTTTCTCTTCCACTACACCTGGTTGCCTGGGAATGTGCCTCAGGAGACATTTGTTGGATGGATTTGTCTTCAGTATAGTCCTTACCTCACAGCCTTATCCTGTGGTACATGGGAATTGTGATCTCTGTTCCTCATTAGCTCTGAGCTGCATAGGTGCCCAGCCTTACAGTGGAAGGCCTTTCTGGTCAGGCATACCTCTCAGGCCTGTCTCACACCATACCCTCCTTGCTGTCTGTAGTGCAGTCACATTCTGTCTCTCAGGAGCTCTCATGTGCCAGGGTCCCACCCTCCATATTCAGGATCTTGGCAGCTGTCTGTTTCTTTGGCAGGGAAGTCTTTTTTCTCCTCTTTACTCCTAATCATTCCAGAACTGCGCTCCAGTGTTACCTTCTTGAGAAACGTTCTCTGGTCTCACAGGTTAGTGCAGATGTCTTGGTCAGAACTCTCCTATTTACATATATTGTGCCTTCATAATACTTATCTTGGTTGTAATTTTGTGTTTATTTCTGTAATCATTTGATTGAGGGTTACCTGTTCTACAGTTATGAGCTCCAAGAATGGGGAGACACTCTTGTTTTTGCCGTCCCTCATGTTGTCAGTGTTTATAACACAGTACCTGGCACACAAAGAGGCACTCAGTGTACTCATGTTCTCTGTATCCCAAATGTGACTTCAACACTGTCAAATAGGAAATTGTATATATGTTGATGAAATGAGAGTAAGTCTAAATTGTCAATCCTTTATTAAATTACTGATTACACTCTTGTTAAAGAATATTATATTTATATAACTGGATCACTGCAACCAAAATAAAGTTGAAGTACATGGTATAGACCTTTTATGGAAGAGGCAATTGTGGGTGATTAAAATGAGATACTAAGCTAATCATCTGAAGTAATGGAAAACTATGCCAGAGAAAGGGTATGGAGTAGATTTTTAGACATTAGAATAGTAGCTGGATTTTAATATATGTTAATAAAAGAATATAGTGTTAAGAGTTCAAGGTCCAAGAGTCAGTCAATCCTGAATTAAATTATTAGCTCAGCTTGCAAGCCATGTCATTTTAGACAAGTTTATTAACCTCTTAAGCCTCAGTTTCTTCATTTGTAAAGAGGAGGTAATAGTATCTACCACATTTGGTGGTTATGAGTATGAGAAGAGGTAATATATATAAAATGATTAATTAATTTACTGGCACATAATTGCTTAATAGCTGTTAGGTGCTGCTGTTACTATTTTGAAATTTCCTGTTTGCTAACTGTGATATGACAGTCTTAAGTTTCTCCTTTCTTGCCTTCTGAAAAGAAAATATCAACCTTCAGAGTGGAGAAGTGGCAATTTGGCTTTGTAGTGTTGGGAGTAGGAAAATTTTTAGGAGCATGTTTGAATAAATTCCTTCAGTTTTCTTGGTGTAAAGTATTTTGTCACTAACTATATATCACAAGCAATAACTATGTGCATGGGGGTGTGTAAAAGACAAACGAGAAGTTCTTATGTCAGGTAATAACCTATAGAAAAAACAAGCACAGGTAAATTTGCAAACATTGTATCGATATTCTACTAAGCACATTGGCTTTTAAAAATATAAGGTGACTATATAGAAAGATTGGAAGTAACATTCCTGAGAGCCATCCTATTAAGAAGGTAAATGGATTATTTTCTAATTAAATTAACCTAAGAAAATAATGATATGATAGCTAAAATGGGAATATACTTTGTTTCTCATCAGACTCATTTGTTTATATGTGCTTATAAGTGCCAGCTTTTAGCCTTGTGTTATTCAGTGCAGACCTGGCCCTTTATAAAAGTCAGGCTACGACTGACTATTTGTGTTTTTTTAGCTGATGATTGCTATTGCAGAACAACTTTTACTAATTGTACTTGTGCTTCAGTGAGACATCTGAGTTGTTTTTTAAGTGGTTGCAATTGGATGACTCTTGGCGAAAATATTTGGGCAGTCTTTTTCAGTGACGCCCTGATCAGCCTGCTTTGTCTATACTTGTAGAATTTTAATGCAAGCTACAAAAGGCAAACCTCAGCTAGCAAACCCATGGCTTTAGGCAAGATTCTTTTGCATAGTTCTCAGCATGTTATTTGCTGTGTGTTGAATATGCATGTTGAAACATATTTAAGGAGCCATTAAAACTGTAACATTCAGCTGCCACTTTTCACCGTTAGAAGTACAGGTCTTTGCAGACCTTCTACTTTTTAATCTACTTCTAATGGCCAAGAAAGAATAACTTTTCAGGAATAAAAATGCACAGTAGTAGTTACAGTTACCATAGCAGTGATTCTGTGTTTAGTAACACTACTAGCACTCGAACCAGTCTTGATTCAAATGAAAATTTTCTCTCTGTTAACTGTGGTCCAACACTGATCAACTCCTGCATTAGCTTCGGCAATGAATCCTTCGATGGATACAGGTATTGAATCATTGGTGCGGGATTTTGTTTTACTTTTGGTGGGCAGCACTTTTCAGTGATTGTGAACTCTGCGTCTTCTGAGGAAGAGGATTCATTTTATTTTGTTCCTTCTTTTAGGCTGGAAATGTTGCAGCAGATTGCCAGCCGAGTCCAGAGGGACAGTGTCATCTGTGAAGACAAACTGATACTTGCCCGAAATGCTCTCCAGTCCGTAAGTTAATTTTAGGAGCTGTTGGGATTGTGGTAGAGGGCTCTGTGCTTTTGGATGAACTAAAACTTTTGCATAACATTTGGTCAATTCTGGGTATTTTTGTCAACTGAAACTTAAAGTTTGTTGAAAATTATGAGCACTATTTGCTCTGTTGAGGGACAGTGAGCAAAAGCAAAGCATGTTTTTGAACGACAAGGGAAAACAGAGAAAACCTAAGTAGGCTTCTGTTACAATAATTCAAGTTTTACATCTGAGACTAGTTTTGAAACATGGTTTTATAGAATTAATATTGACTTTTTTCTTTAAATACAGGATTCTAAAAGATTAGAATCAGGGGTCCAGTTTCAGAATGAAGCAGAAATTGCCGGGTATATACTTGAATGTGAGAACCTTTTACGCCAGCATGTAATTGATGTACAGATTCTCATTGATGGAAAATATTACCAGGCAGATCAGTTGGTACGGAGGTAAGAGTGCTATTTATTTATACTTTGTTCTTTTGTATAACTGTTTCATGGGTATTCACAGTGGGAATGTGGAGTATGGCAATTTTATGAATGTATAAGAAAAATATTTTTTCAATTTTATCTTATCCTATTATGAAAATGTTTTATAACAAAATTTGGAAAAAATATATGTGGTAAAATATATCTTTGGGAAGTAGGTTTGGGGGTAGAGATGGAACCATTTAGCTTATATACTATATATATATATATATATGTACACATACATACATATGTGTGTGTGTGTGTGTGTGTGTGTGTGTGTCTGAAGCAAAAATGGTAAATGATGCCCTGATCCAGTTATTCCACCTTTAAGAAATCTTATAGTTATTCTAAAAATAAAAAAATATATACGTAAATATAGATTAAAAAGCTCTTTGTTCACATGAGAAATGTTTTATAATAAAAATTTGGAAATACACTAAATGTCAAAAAATAGGAGAACATCACATTATAGTGAAGTAATTATGTTTTTTATAAATGGTAGTTATAAAGTCTATGTGATAATGAAAGTGCTCGTAGTACAAGTCAGTGAAAAAAAAGGGTGCAAACTTTTATTAGTATGATTACAGTGACTTTTTAAAAAATAGATTTTATTTAGTAGTTTAGGTTTAGCAGGGAAATTGAGTGGAAAGTACAGAGAGTTCCCATATGCCCCCTTCTCCCCTTCCCCTATTAACACTTTGCATTAGTGTGATACATTTGTTATAAATGATGAGCCAATATTGAAACATTATTGTTAACTAAAATCCATGTTTTACATTAGGGCTCACTCTTTATGAAAAATGTCTGTTAGAGTTTATCCCTTTTGATTTTCTTTTCAGGGTTGCAAAACTGCGCGATGAAATTATGGCCTTAAGGAATGAGTGTTCCTCAGTGTACAGCAAAGGACGCATGCTGACAACAGAACAGACAAAGCTCATGATATCAGGAATTACTCAAAGCTTAAACTCAGGATTTGCACAGACCTTAAACCCTAGTCTGAACTCAGGGCTGACCCAGAGTTTAACGCCTTCCCTGACCCCTTCTAGTGTGACATCAGGACTGTCATCAGGTCTGACTTCCCGCCTGACTCCATCTCTCACACCAGCTTATACACCTGGTTTCCCAGGACTAGTTCCAAATTTTAGTTCAGAAGTAGAGGCAAATTCGTTGCAAACCCTGAAGTTGATGCAGATCCGAAAGCCCCTTCTAAAGTCATCTTTGTTGGATCAGAATTTAACAGAAGAGGAAATCAACATGAAATTTGTTCAGGATCTTTTGAATTGGGTTGATGAAATGCAGGTAAAAAAGTGTTTACTTTACCTGAAAATTTCAGTCTTTATTGCTCTTCGTTTTATTTTTAAGCCTAGTATTTTCTGTTTAAAGGTGCAGCTGGACCGCACTGAATGGGGATCAGATTTACCAAGTGTTGAAAGTCATTTAGAAAATCATAAAAATGTTCACCGAGCTATTGAAGAATTTGAACCTAGCCTTAAAGAAGCTAAAATCAGTGAGGTATATCAATTTAAAATTTTATATATAGTTCATTGGAGTTTCCTGTTGTTTTGCTCTTTATCTAAAGACTTTGTGACAAGATAATAGATACACTGAGTATGAGTCATAATTCTCAAAGATTCCTAACCTTGATGTCTTTTTATACCATATTATAGATCCAAATGACGGCACCTCTTAAATTAACTTACACAGAAAAGTTGCACAGATTAGAGAGTCAGTATGCAAAACTCTTGGTAAGTTGTTTAAAATGTTGTTTCTCTTATCTCTATTTGGCAAAGACATGATTCTTACAGTGATTTTTCTTATAAAGAATACATCTAGGAATCAGGAACGGCACCTTGATACACTCCATAATTTTGTAACACGTGCAACTAATGAACTTATTTGGTTGAATGAAAAAGAAGAAGAGGAAGTTGCTTATGACTGGAGTGAGAGAAATACTAACATAGCTCGGAAAAAAGATTACCATGCTGTAAGTACAACTTTTGTAATTGAATATGAAAGTTGTATTTCAGATTTAGATCTTTTTCTAAGACCTTTCTGAATTCTTTTTTAATTTAGGAATTAATGAGAGAACTCGAGCAAAAGGAAGAAAATATTAAATCAGTTCAGGAGATAGCAGAGCAACTACTTCTGGAAAATCACCCAGCCCGATTAACTATTGAGGTAAATCAGGAAGTGTAATAGTCATGATTGAAAACTGACATTTGATTATTTCCCTTCAGATTCTTTTATTGCTGATAAATTGAAAAATGCAAACTATCAAGTTTTTATTACAACTTGGCTCAAAAATAATGTTCCTACATGTCTTTAGTTCTCTTGCTCTAAGTGTGTCACCCACCCATCACTTAAAATAAATGTACCTTTGTCAACCCCTGTGACCAAAGAGGTATATTGCAGTAAATATGAAAGACTTTGACATTACAAGCTTCTATGTTTTATTTTCTCTATCATGATTGTGTGACATTGCGCAAGTGATGTATCTTTACCAAGCCTCATTCACCTACCTAAAAAGGAGAAAATTGCTTCTAACCCATAGAGTGTGGTGAGAATGAGAACGATAACGTACTTTTACTACCTAGTATAGGTCTTGGTACATAACATGTACCAAGAAGTGTTAGTCACTATTCTTTCATTTAATAAATTTATCTATGATCTGGTTTTGTGAGGTATATTGAAATTCCATGCTGGCAAGGTATTGAGTGCATGTTTCAAATCCAGAAGTGGTAAATTGATGTTGGATTTATCAGATTGTCCATGCTGTGGCGGTGGCAGCATTGTATTTAACTTTTAGTTAGGATTAGTGATTTCTAAATGTGAAGGTGGCTGGGGGCGGGGGGGGGGCGGGTTACATGAGGAGCATCAGACATGGAGAGATGTGGTATATTGGCAAAGGGGAAAAAAGTGAAGCTGTGCTTAAAACGTGCCTCAAACTGTGACAGTTGAGGAAATGAATCTGATAGTCTTTGTTCACTGAAATCATCGTAACACAAAGTATTAGTAAAATTCTAGGTCTCACTAGGAAGTTTTGAGAATGTTACATTTGACTTTCTTTTATATGAAAATAAGGTTTTGCATCCTCATGAAATGCCTTGTAGGAATGTTTAAAGATACATAGGAGTAGGAGGAGCAATAGAGAAAGGAAATTAGAATAAAGAAGAGTCTGAATATATTGTTGTACAACAATAAACTGAAAATAGAATATTCCTTAAAGAGATGAAAGCCGTTAGGATTATGATTATATTATATGTTAGGATTATATGATTACAGGTTAAGAATTTCGATGGCAATGGAAAAAGATGTGAACCTAATTACTTTTATGTAAAAATGTTAATCTAATTAAAAGTTTCTTGAGGCATAACATTAAGCCTTAGTAATTTTTATGATATCATCGGCCTATTCAGTGTCCTGTGGGTATGTAGATAATAGTATTTCATATTTATATGTAAAATAAACTAATACTCTAACAATGCATGGTATGTCCTTTATAGCCAATTTACTCAAAGTAGCTTGCTTTGAGGGAGCAGATAATAGGATCATGATGTGTTGCCAGATTTCCAGTGCTGCCTCGTACATTCCATCAGAAAGCCTGCCTGAGCATAGCTCACTAGGAATGAATTTTTTCAAGATGAATGACAGGATTACTTACAATAATCATTAAAGTTTCTAGAGCTCCCTCTTCTGGAAGTCAGTGAATTGCAGCTTAAATATAAAAGTGTTTCATGCTTCCCTAATTAAGTAGATGTCTTTTACAATATTTTTGCCCTCATGGAAGATGCACTTTAATTAAGTCTTAAATAAAAATTCAAGGAAACAAATATTTTAAATAAAATGTCCTAGTATTATAATGATTATAATCCCAGAATTACATGGTTATGGGATTGCATTATCTCTTCTGCACCCTCCCCAAATATTTTCCTGGTAAAAACAAATAAATACCCCTTCTCTCCAAAGAGCTTCTGGCCTGGTTTTAGGAGCAAAAACAGAGAGAAAACTACAGAACCACATATTTTGTGTCAAAGGTGTATTTTATGATCCAGTAATATAAAAATCCAGAGAAAAGAAAGATGAAGGGAAAGTGTCACAAAGGAAAGCATATTTGAAGATTCCACAAAGTTAGAGAAAGTTTTGGTGGGAAAGGTGTAAAAGGTTAGCTTGTATCCATTTCGAATGTTATGTTAAAATTGCCAGAGTTAGCATTTCCATATATTTTTAAGGAAAAAAATCAAAAATTTAAAATGTAAAAGAAATGGGCTGGACTAATTTAAAAATTTATATTTAAACTTTTAGGACAGGCTTTGGGCAAGTGATAACTCTTAGATGAGAGGGAAATTTCACCACCCTGATTTTCAGTAATCTCGCCGTTTAAATAGAGTCTTTTATCCTTTAAAAGCACTGTTGTAGATGTATGTCATTACTCTCCAGGCAGTGACAATAGCTGTGTTTTATCTTTAAGGCCTACCGAGCGGCAATGCAGACACAGTGGAGCTGGATCTTACAACTCTGCCAGTGTGTGGAGCAACACATAAAGGAGAACACTGCATATTTTGAGGTATGTGAATGGATTCACATCTTCAACAGATGGCATTGTGATTTTGGCTGATGTACAAAAATGCCCTTGTAATTTACTGTTGCGATACATGTATGTAACATGTAGGGGAGATAAACTGAAATGTTTTGTTTGTAGGATATAAGGGATGTATGTCCTATATGATACATTGAAACATTCTATTAAGGAGGAAATCTTTTAAAAGAACCCTTAAAGTGTGAGAAAATCTTTATTTTACAAATGTATCTCATATAAAGGAAATATTTTTATTACAGAGAATCATTACAGAGAGCTCTTTTTTTCTTCTGTTCATCAGAAGTTTTAAATTATTCTTCAGATTTCACCCCTGAAGAATTGTTTAGAATGTAATAAACTTTGGACACTTAGTATTCATTCACAGTTACCCAAATTCAAGAGCTGTTGTTTGGTTAAAAGAGGGAGATGGCTATAAAGTTTTATTGTTTTAATTTTATTCTGTTTTCACTTATAAGGAGTACACACAGGGCCCTGGTAATTGAGCTTCACAACTCTATGCTTTACTGGCATTTAATATACTTTAATTACCAGTTTTTATCTTCCCCTAGTTTTTCAATGATGCCAAAGAAGCTACTGATTACTTAAGGAATCTGAAAGATGCCATTCAGCGGAAGTACAGCTGTGATAGATCAAGCAGTATTCACAAGCTGGAAGACCTTGTACAGGAATCAATGGTACTTGTAGGAAAACCTACGAATTTCATTAGTAGTGTAAAGTGGGGACTAGATTAGTTTTTGTTAATTTTTTATAGGTGTAGAACTTTATATTTTGTTACCCTTGATTATTCTACCTCATTCAATCAAGCATTTAAACATTCAGTTTCACTATTTTATGGTAACAGATACAAAAAAAGTATTTTTTTATGTGATAGCCTTGATATTTTAAAATACTTTAACAATGTTCTGTCTGTGCACGTGTGTGTGGTCATTCATTCACAAATACTTGTTAAGTACTGTCTATATCCTAGGCACAGTTTTAGATGCTAGAGATAGAACAGTGAACAAAATAGACAAGAATCTCTACTTTGTGGTGCTTATGTGCTAGAGAGAGGAGTAGACATAAACATGATAAATAAGTAACATATACGTGTATGTTAGATAGTGGTAAAGGCTGAAGAGGAAAAAAAAACAATAAAAGGAAAAAGTGGAAGAGAGATTCAAGGCAGGGTAGGGAGGGATTGGAAGTTTAGACAATGTGGTCCAGGAATACTTTTTTGATGAAGTTTTATTTATGTAAAGCCCTAAAACAACAGAGAATACAAATCTTTTACCATTTAAAATCCATCTTATTTATTACTTAGGAAGAGAAAGAAGAACTTTTACAGTATAAAAGCACAGTGGCAAGCCTGATGGGGAGAGCAAAAACAATAATTCAGCTGAAGCCAAGGAATCCTGACTGTGTACTCAAAACTTCTATTCCAATCAAAGCCATCTGTGACTACAGACAAATTGAGGTACTTGTAACTCCCAGAAACAGACCAGATTCTGGCATATATTTTTTAAATGAGGTCATATTACTTACTAGTAAAGTTTTCCACCTCAAAAAAAACAAAAAATCCTAAGGTTGGGTATGTAAAAAAGATTAGTCAACAGTGACCTCATTTGATTAATCTGTTCTTCATTTAAAACCAGATAACCATTTACAAAGACGACGAATGTGTTTTGGCAAACAATTCTCATCGTGCTAAATGGAAGGTCATTAGCCCTACTGGAAATGAGGCGATGGTCCCCTCCGTGTGCTTTACTGTTCCTCCACCAAACAAAGAAGCAGTTGACTTTGCAAACAGGTTTGTACACAATAGCCAAAAAACAGAGAGCTAGTTTTGGAAGCCCTCTGAAGGTTAAAGAAATAATCAATACTTTGTCAAGGCCCACAGGATCAGAAGGATTTCAAGCTAGTAAACATGGGATATTTCAGGAACAAAAAGAAAAATCGTAACATGTTTTCAGAGGGAGTGAATAGGCTTAATCTGTGTTTTCTTACTTATATTTCAGAATTGAGCAACAGTATCAGAATGTCCTAACTCTTTGGCATGAGACTCACATAAACATGAAGAGTGTGGTATCCTGGCATTATCTCATCAATGAAATTGATAGAATTCGAGCTAGCAATGTGGCTTCAGTAAGTATAAATCTATACATCAACCTAATCTCTCCAAAAGTGTGAGACACCTTGTCACGAGGGGTGGAGTTTCTCTTTGCTATAGAATAGGATAAAGCTCAGAAGATCCATGCTAATAGGCAATCCTTCAATGACTATTTGTTATATACCTGCTATATACCAGGAGCTTTCTAAGAATTAGAGGGATCTGGAGATCACATATTTTATTCATTTTTTACATATCAATAGGGAGATAAAATATAGTGTTTGGACTTCTATAGATGGGTACAGTTTAATTTCACTTATTAAATTTTATAGTCTTGTTTTTCCTTGTTTTTTAAAACCTTAAATTGTTCATGAAGAAGAATTTAATTCTAAATGGTTCTTCTATTAATGACTGTTAATGTGAAAAGGCATATACCCTGAGACCCTAGCTTTAGACTTTTCCTCTACATTTAACTCTTAGTGTGATAATCACATAATTATGTGGATCATTGGTTTTCTTTAGATAAAGACAATGTTACCTGGTGAACATCAGCAAGTTCTGAGTAATCTACAGTCTCGTTTTGAAGATTTTCTGGAAGATAGCCAGGAATCCCAAATATTTTCAGGCTCAGATATAACACAACTCGAAAAAGAGGTTAATGTGTGTAAGCAGTATTATCAAGAACTTCTTAAATCTGCAGAAAGAGGTAAAGCATGGGAATTCTTGTCTCCCCACCCCATAATTGTTTAGTCCAGGCTACTTTCTGCTGTTAATGGGAATTTCAGCCTTAGGTATTTTGTTAAAGACATTTTAAGGTAGGAAGGTTCAAGAAGGGATTCATTTATTTCTAAATGATAAATTTATATAAAGATACCAGCCAAATAGTATGACAAATGACGAATTCTTAATGCATCTACTTGTCAACATAACTTTTTAGATATTACTTAGACAAAAACTGTATTAGTAATATTCTGTTTAAAAATTTTTAAACATTAACACATTTTTATCTATCTTTTATTTTTAAAGATGTTAATTTATATTTTATAATTGATCTGCAACTAATATAATTTATTTTTGTGTACATGAAAGATCAGTATATTACTTTCCTGGACATAATAAATTAGAAATTGGTATTTCAAATAGCATTAGGAAAATTTTATTAACATTTTGTAAATTGTAAGGTTACTATTTTAAGGTTTATAAACTTAGGGTTGGTTTGTGACAATGATAACTGGTATCATTAGTCTGACTTGCTATGTCCTAGTAGTAGTAAAACTGCCATGTTTAAACATGAACAAGAGCATCTAAAAGATGGACAACAGTGTATTTTCTAAACATTATATTTACTTTCACAGAAGAGCAAGAGGAATCAGTTTACAATCTCTACATCTCTGAAGTTAAAAATATTAGACTCCGATTAGAGAGCTGTGAAGATCGCTTGATTAGACAGATCCGAACTCCACTGGAAAGAGACGATTTGCATGAAAGCGTGTTCAGAATCACAGAGCAGGAGGTGAGATTTATAAATGTGATGGGGCAAAAGTTAACTTAGGATAAATTACTGCCTTAATGACTGTCAACTCCTGTGACTTCTTATATGCTTCACTTTGCCCAGTGGCCATTTTGTGAGGTCTGGTCTGTGATCATAATGGTAAAATGCATGTTTTAAGAAAGATGCCTCATCTGAAGTAAAAACCTAATACCTATGTTTGTTCTTTGTTTTATAGAAATTAAAGAAAGAGCTGGAGCGTCTTAAAGATGACTTGGGAACAATCACAAATAAATGCGAAGAATTTTTCAGTCAAGCAGCAACCTCTCCATCAGTTCCAACTTTGCGATCTGAGCTCAGCGTGCTCATTCAGAACATGAACCAAGTCTATTCCATGTCTTCCACTTACATAGATAAGTATGTAACCACTGTCTTAATATGAATTTGCTTCATATAACTGCCATATTTTTATATATGTTGTTAATTAAAAATACTCATTTTTATGAATATAAGTATTTTATTTTTTTAATAACAAATATATTAAAACATTTCTGTGGATTTATGATGCATCTTCATGTTAAAAAGGAATGTGCCTCAGAGATTAGAGTATAACGTATGATCATCCCATATTTACCTATAGTTTTGGTAGCTCTGCTGTAAGGTTTTTCTTTTAAGCCTGGTATAAACAAGATTTGAAAGAAGACCCTTTTATTTTGGAATATCTTGCTAAAATATCACTTGTGGGTCAGGGAATGGATTGAAGCACATGCTATCTATTAAAATGAGAGTCAGCTGAATATTAATCTTATAATAAATGTGTCAGCGTTCCACGACAAAGAACATGCCGTGTCATGCACTGTAATGGTGCTTCAGGACTGCATTATGGGAAAATAAATGTTTACCAATAGAAGGCTATTGTTTAATTCTCTTTATTAGGTTGAAAACTGTTAATTTGGTGTTAAAAAACACTCAAGCTGCAGAAGCCCTTGTAAAATTCTATGAAACTAAACTGTGTGAAGAAGAAGCAGTAATAGCAGACAAGAATAATATTGAGAATCTAATAAGTACTTTAAAGGTATGAGTTTCACTTTTGGCTACTTTTCAAGATCATAGTCTAAAAGTATTTCTCTAGCATTTAGGTCTTCAAACATCAACAATTAAATATCTTAATTTTATTATGTTATATTCATTCCATTTCATATCTCTGTCATACCATAGCTTACTGCCAATAAGTATGTTTAGGCATTTTTAGTTTGAGGTGAGTACTTCTCTTTGAACCTTCTTAACAGTAGTAACTTTTTATAATCAATTCATGTTGGCAGCCAGAAGAGTTAAAGTTAAAACTTAGTTATTTCTAATATTTTTTCTTGCTGAAAGAGACATTTATTTTAAGAAATCAAAGAGGTAAGTAGAGGAATTAATCTAAGAAAGGAAAAAGAGCTGGTAGTTGTACTCATCTGTATCTGTATTTCTATATAGAAAGCACTGATAGCACTAAGTAAAACTATTGCAAAACAATCATGAAAAGTTATCTCCATAATCTTTAATGCATGTATTCATTTTTAAACAATGAAATTAGTATATATTTAAAAATAAGCAATGAGACTTACTTTATAGAATATATTTTGTTTTATTGATAAGCAAATTCTATTAAGCCGAACTTTATAAAATTGTCAAGTTTTTTTAAGATCAAAGTATAGTAAAATATTGTCAGTTTCATAAGGTTCAGTCTGATATCTTATTTTTGGATATGAAAGATTATTTCCTTTATCTGGTTTTATCAGTCATTTGTGACTAAATTGTAAAATTGGGTAAAAAATGTGTTTTTCCATTTTTATAACTTTCACCAATTAATGTATTTCAGCAATGGAGATCTGAAGTAGATGAAAAGAGAGAAGTATTCCATGCATTGGAGGATGAGTTGCAGAAAGCTAAAGCCATCAGTGATGAAATGTTTAAAACATATAAAGAACGGGATCTTGATTTTGATTGGCACAAAGAAAAAGCAGATCAGTTAGTTGAAAGGTGGCAAAATGTTCATGTTCAGATTGACAACAGGTTAGTATCCTTTTTTGGTTCAGTTTTGACACGGATTTAATGTCTGTCCTTGTGTTCTAGGTAAAATCTAAACTTAGGCATTTAAAAAAATCATTCATATACATATATAGTTCATTTCCACATATAGTTAATTGTGCTAAGTGCAAGAGCTCTGCCTAATTCTATTTCTTTCTTCTGTGGTGGATTTATGTAAGATATTTAGCTTCAAAAAAATATTTTCAACTCTGTTATTAGTACTATTGATATACTTTGGCACTGGTATAGTTAATCTACTTGCTTTTTTCTGAAGAGAAAAACAGTATAGTTTTCTACTTATTATCAACTTAAAATATTCAAACATAATATTCAAATAGTTGAAAATTATTACCAACTTACAAGACTTAGTAAAAAAGTGGTAAAGAAAACATAATGATCTGATGTTCATTTTTATTGAAGAGACAAGAACTTTGAAATTATTCACCCAGTCAGTGAAATAAAAAAATAAGAGGGAATGGGATGTTTTTAGGGCTCATGTTTAAAAAAAATGAAGTATCTTTTTTCATTCATTTTCATGTTTATACTAATGCAAATAAGTATATATCTCATCTCAAACATAGATCTCATCTCTATAAAACATGTGATATATAGGTTTAATTTACTGATTTTAAAATCATAGAAACTGAAGTATTTAATCACAATTCTCAGAGTCCATGTTTCATTGAATTACCTTGTCATTTCAAAAGTGAATTGCTATTTGATACAAGCTTTGAGTATTCAAGACAAGCTGATTAATAATAATTAGGGTTACATTTTCAGTTTTCCTGTTTTTTAGCTTTAGTCTCTTGGACATGTCCCTGGGATAATCAGTTACACAACCCCAGGAGCAAAATATTTAGATTCAGCCTAAGCCAGTATGGAATGCCCTTGGAGATGTACCTCACGGTACTATAGCTTTGGCTTCTTTACACATACCTTTATCATTGTGCTTAATTTATTGTAGTATGGTTATTTTGGCTCTTCCTTCTTTACTACATCTTTCACCTTTCTAATGGAGACTATTGGAAACTGTGACTATTCTGTTATGATTTTCTTAGGTTACGGGACTTAGAAGGCATTGGCAAATCCCTGAAGTACTATAGAGATACCTATCATGCTTTAGATGACTGGATCCAACAAGTTGAAATTACTCAGAGAAAGATTCAGGAAAATCAGCCTGAAAATAGTAAAACCCTAGCCACACAGCTGAATCAACAGAAGGTATGTAATTATAATTCCTTGTACTAAGGTCATATCTGTATTTGGTCAGTAATGACCCTTATCTTCCTTTCTCCATTCAAAGAAAAAGCCAGCAGCTATTTGGAAGAAGGTAGGGAGTAAATCATAAATATTAAAATCCTGCAATCCAAATGTACATATATCACTTAACTTTGATTTCTTGAAAGTCAGTTTTGAAAGCATAAGGAATAAGATGTTGGGGCCTTTCTCAATTCCTAGTGATAATTTAATCATACTTATGTAAATTTCTTTGGTGTTTTGCTTGTCACAATAGTTTTTGGGATCCAAATAAATAAAAATGGTTCATGGTAGAAAATTGAACAGCCACATTTGACAAAAAGTTCAGTGTTCTGAGATTTTTGTTCTGTCTTGGGGGCCAGTAATTTCCACCTTCGTTTTGATTAGGAATGTGTAGGGGCCAATGGCTTTGAGTCTACTTTTGCATAATTCCTGTAGAGTTTAGTAATTTCTCCATTGAAAGCCCAGTTGAGTGGGCCAGTTATATGGCTTTATCTGGAAGTTTATGATTTACCCATAAGGCAAATTACATACTATGTGCTAAGGGCTAAGGAGCTGTACTACTAAATCTTAGTTTCTGAGCATCTTAATTAGTTGAATAGCATATATTAGAGTTCTT
Source organism: Macroglossus sobrinus (assembly GCA_004027375.1). Taxonomy (NCBI): domain Eukaryota; kingdom Metazoa; phylum Chordata; class Mammalia; order Chiroptera; family Pteropodidae; genus Macroglossus; species Macroglossus sobrinus. The sequence continues at coordinate 2,472,770 of PVKZ01000043.1, read as the reverse complement.
TGTCATTTTTTCCTTCCAAATTGTGTGTATTTATAGATGCTGGTGTCCGAAATAGAAATGAAACAGTGCAAAATGGATGAGTGTCAAAAACATGCAGAACAGTACTCAGCTATAGTGAAGGTAAGAAGATTCAGTTACTTGCATTAGTTACTTGCATTAGATTCAAGTATGTGATTCTCCATTGTACCTTTTTAAAACCTTGGAAAGTCATTTCACTCTGTGTTAAAAATTGGAAACAGAGCATCTTCATTTAAAACTTTTTACACTCACCTATAATTTTTTGTGATATCTGAGTCAAATGACAACCTCTGGTTCGTTCATTTTCTTCATGTTGCACAGCATGTGCATACATAACCCTCATACACATAAGAGATACAGAACTCTGAAATTCATTTCTTAAATCACTTTGTCTTCTTCCCTCCCTCCCTGCCTTAAATGATGCTGGAGTATTTTGTGGAATAACTTCTTAACTTTCTGAGAACTCCTGGTTTTTGAAGTCATTAACAATATCTCAGCTTTAGCCATCTGGATCCACAGTTCCAACCTCTAGCTAGAGGAAAGGGAGACTGAATGTCAGAAGCATATTGTACTAATTGTTTCCATGAGTTTCTTAAGAGACTTAGGAACTTTACTAAGCACCCCAAATGTTTCTGATTTTATTACCACCTTGAAAATATCCCAAGATTGGATAGATTCCTGAAAATGTTGTTTTGCAATGTTTTCTTTAGAGTTATTCAGTGAAACTAAGTTCCATTTCTCTGTGTAGAACCCCTATGGAATGAGGCATTAGTACTTTGCTTTAATTAATTTAATTTTGTTGATTCCTTTATCCAGGACTATGAATTACAAACAATGACCTACCGGGCCATGGTAGATTCACAACAGAAATCTCCAGTGAAACGAAGAAGATTGCAGAGCTCTGCAGATCTCATTATTCAAGAGGTAAGAAAAATACAGTAGAGAAGGAAGAAGGTGTAAAAGAGAGAAACAATACTTTAAAAAATGTATTTGTATGGTAAAATAATGGAAAATTTACCATTTTTACCATATTTGTGTACAATTCAGTGGCATTTAGAATATTTACAATGTTGTGACCACTGTTTGTTTCCAGAAGTTTTCCATCATCCCAAAAAGAAACCCTCTACCCATAATGTTACATTTTATTAAGGGTTTTTTAAAAATAAAAAAACATTGAAAAATCTTTATAATTAATTATTAATTGCAGAGAATAATAAAAGTACTTCCTGATTAAATTTAGAAGAGAATTGTCACTTAGTATGGTTTGCACAACAGTAATAAGCTTATTCCTACCTAGGTACCATTATTGGGGAGTTGTGTACTTTGCTGTCACAAAGCCTACTTAATATTGTAATCATTATTTAACGTTTACCCAGCTCGTTTAGGGCAACTGGAGGTTATGTTTTTATTATTTTTCCCTTACTTGCAGTTCATGGACCTACGGACTCGGTATACTGCTCTGGTCACCCTCATGACACAATATGTTAAATTTGCTGGCGATTCATTGAAGAGGCTGGAAGAGGAAGAGGTAATTATTAACTATGAACAGCTAAGTAAAAAGAAGTATGTAGTTGTCTGGGAAGACAAAAAAGGTTTCATGATAAATTTACATGGTCGATAGCTGATATGTAAGTACTATTAAATATAAAATTATGGTGAAAAAGTAGAGGCCTAGAATTTTTTGACTTATTTTAAAGATTTTCTTAAATAGAAAAACATTTTTTTATTTTCACTCGAGAACTCTAATATGATAGTGTTAATGCCTTTTATAAATGGTTGTATTTAAATTATGAAACGCTAACACTTTGGCAGAATTTTTTTCAGTTTCCCAGTTGAAAAATGTACTTCTTTGAAGTATAGTGACTACTGTTACGATGTCTGTAGACATACTACATAAACACATTTCTTTTATGCATTTTAAATTAATTGATATCTTCAAGGATTTAAAACATAAAAGCCATTAATTTAAAAGTAGGAGGTATTTGTACAAAGTGATAGAACTTTTTACGAATTATAGAGTTTTTTTGTTTGTTGTATATAGTAAAAGACTCTTTAAGTACCATTCTCATTGGAGGACTTCTGTGGCTTGGATTCTGCATTTAAAAATATATTCTGAAATAGAAAGAGTAAGGACTTATATTGTCATAAAATGCTGTTGTATATAATTTTGAAGGGATTATGCTATGTTCTATTATCTTGATATACTTTCTATTCCTAACCTCAGAACAGACAAAAACAGTGAACAAAAATAGTAGACTGAATGATAAAATTAGTAAATCATGGGGCATTAGCCATTTTAAATTATACTGTTGTTGAAATTCCGAAGATGATTATATTTAGTATAACTATTCATATAATGAGAGAACGAAAACAGTAGTAAATGTCTAATAGGTGTTACTTTCAGTTTCTAAAAGTGTGGCTGCTTTTGTAAACTATTTTAGTCTGTTCAGTGTTAACAGTTTTCTGCAACTAAATCACTAACATAGCTAATTGCAAGTCTTTATAACTAGCTTCCTTTGTGCTTAGAAAGGAGAAGCAGAATATTTGTTACCATCCCAATAATAGGCGTACACCTCTCATCTATGAAAGAACATTCATAATTTAAAAAACATTTTTACTTTTTAAGAGATACAATTCCATGTTAAATGGTATGCAAGTCTTTTAAATTGTATGTTTAATAGTTAAATGTAAAATAAAATAATTTAAGTCCTTTTCCTTTTTTGTATATCTGTTTGCATATATATGAGCCACTTTGCTTAATTTATCTGATGAGGCAGAATACTAAAGTCGATAGAACCAAACGATAATTCACAAAGCCTGAATATATACAAATTACACTTATCATCTTTTGAAATATAAAAGAATTGTAGTTAACTGAAAGTCAAAACAATATGGTTTTTGGAAGACCATGTAAAGACTATAATTTAAAATAGATTTTTAAAAATGCCTGAATAAAAATTTACCACTTAAGAATTATATTAATGGAATGTCTTGTAAAAGATATATAGCTCAGTTTCTAGACTCCAAAGACTAGTGTTTCTGGAACCAAGTCTGTGAAGACCCCCATGAAAAACCATGGTCTGAGAGTGGCATTTTCCATAATAAACATAAAACCAAAGGGGCATGTAACTTAATTTCAGAAGCTATTACCAAATTAGAAATGTAAGTAGAGTATCTGTAATGGATAGTAAATGGATTAAAGAGATTTCCTATCTTACATTGAGAGCAAAATATATTAAATATTAATTGCTGAGATTAAAGGACAGTGTGTCTCCTTGAAGGAGTTATTTTTGTATAAATAAGTTTGAGATCTACAAGAAAGCAAAGTTGCAATAGGACTAAATTATTTCTGGTAATTTTTATAGTATTTGCTAAAAAAAAATTCAGTTATGTAGACAGAATGAGGTTAGTAACAGTCAGTAAAATGGCTTTAATTAAGATACTGAGAGTTCAACAACAGACATTTTTTTCTGAGAGAATTTTCAATTTTTTAAACCTCAGAACATGCCTAAGGAAAAAAAGGCTCAAAACTTCTTAGCAACAACTGTTTTAAATGAGATTTGATAAGAGATCTGAGAAAGACTCTATTAGAAATCAAGTACTAACACATTTTTGAAAATTTAATGTTTAAGCCGATAAAATGCTTCAGTGTCACTAAGAGTTGACCCTTATAACAAAATAAAGAAAATAGAGCACTAAGTATTGCAGCTTATGATGAGATTTGTTTTATATTAATTTTTATCATAAACCATATTTAGTTTAGCAAAAGAAATAACTGAAATTTTTTCACAATTATTGGGCATCAAGAAATTAGAGGAAGCAAAATAAGATATATAGTCTATAGGTAAATTTAATTATTGAAATTCACCGAAGCTATTCAATTTTTTTTAAAAAGTCTATCTAGAATAATATCTCTACTCCTGTTTAAATTGTTTCTAATGGTGATGATTTTGAGTTGATGATATGAAGCTAACAACCTTATGGTATTAACAAAGAGAAATTAAATTATAATGAAAAGCCAGCCCTGACCATATAGTTATGTAATCAGTGCAGAATGTATTCCTCCCAGCTGAGATTGATTCTGTCATTAACGGAGTAAAACATTTTTCTTATATTTTATTCTATACATTGGAGCTGAATCCCTAAGTATATTTTTAAAATATTTATATTTAACAAATATCTTTATATTTATGGAGTATCTAAAGGTACTTGTCAAGGTGGATTCGTATGAGGCATTTCATTAACAACAGCAACAGAAATCTGTGAGTATATGAAGCACATCTTTTTTAAAGCCAGCAGAGACAGTAGCTGTCTTTGCATTAGCAATTCCGGTTATAATTGTCGTAATATGGCAAGTATAAACAAGTAAGAAATTTGACTTTAGAAATTAGAAGTTTTTGTATAATTTTCTTCCTTCCCCATATTAAGTATTATTTCCTGATTTGGCTCTCTGTTCTAAAGTTCTATATATATTTTTTTAACCATATAACAGAGGGATGTAAACATTATCATTTTTTTAATTCCATTGAGCTGGATGTTGAAAACTAAATTCTTTTTTGTCATTTGATTCTTATATATTTGTTGTATGTTCTTCTGAGCTTGTAGGACTAAGTTTTGTGTGAGAGCAGAAAGAGCACTGTTGTGAAAGTTTTAGTTCCCACTTCATTATTTTTAACCTCTCTGTACCTCAGTTTACTCATCTATAAAAGGTTGGGACCATGCTATATGTCATCAGGTCCCTTCTTGATTTCGAATCCTGAGCTAGCTAATTTTTGAAACAAAATTAGTCTTCAGAGACAAAAAAAAAAAAAAAAAAAGAATCTTCAGTTTAGAAAACTAAGTTTTTTGTCTTCTCCTATTGCTGACTTTCTGAAGCTTCCTCTATGAAGAAGCTGGCGGTGGTGATGGTGGTGATGGTGGTGATGGTGGTGATGGTGGTGATGGTGGTGGTAGTAGCACTTATTCTGCATTTGGGTTTACTTGTTCTTGTAAGTTCTTTTATGAGCCTCGTTTCATATTTTTAAAGATAAATTTGAATAGAACAGATTTGACACTTTAAATATCTCTTATAGATTAAAAGGTGTAAGGAGACTTCTGAACATGGGGCATATTCAGATCTGCTTCAGCGTCAGAAGGCAACAATGATTGAGAATAGCAAACTTACAGGAAAGATAGGTGAATTGGAGATAATGGTAGCTGAACTAAAGAAGCAAAAGTCTCAAGTAGAGGAAGAGCTTCCAAAGGTCAAGGAGGCTGCAGAAAATGAACTGAGAAAGCAGCAGCGAAATGTAGAAGACATCGCTCTGCAGAAAATCAGGGCTGAAAGCGAGGCCAAGCAGTACCGCAGGGAACTTGAGACCATCGTGAGAGAGAAGGAAGCTGCAGAGCGGGAGCTGGAACGGGTGCGGCGGCTCACGGCAGAGGCCGAGACCAAAAGAGCGGCCGTGGAAGAAAACCTCCTGAATTTCCGGAACCAGTTAGAAGAAAACACTTTTACAAGGAGAACACTGGAAGATCATCTTAAAAGGAAAGACTCGAGTCTCAGTGTCATGGAGCAACAAAAAAATAAGTTAATGGAAGAATTAAGAAGAAAGAGAGACAATGAGGAAGAACTCTTGAAGGTGATAAAGCAGATGGAAAAAGATCTAGCATCTCAGAAACAGATAGCAGAGAAACAGTTGAAAGAAAAGCAGAAAATTGAATTGGAAGCAAGGAGAAAAATAACTGAAATTCAGTATTCATGTAGAGAAAATACACTGCCAGCTTGTGCCAACACATACAAGGAGCACGACAAACAGAAAGCAGAAGAACTCAAACAGCAGGTAGATGAGCTAATAGTCGCCAATAGAAAGGCTGAAAAAGACATGAGAGAGCTGAAGTATGAACTTAATGCCCTCCAGCTTGAAAAATCTTCATCTGAGGAAAAGGCTCGCTTGCTAAAAGAAAAACTAGATGAAACAAATAATACACTAAAGTGCCTTAAGTTAGAGTTGGAAAGGAAGGACCAGGTAGAGGAAGGATATTCTCAGCAGCTCAGAGAACTGAGTCGGCAGTTGAACCAAACCACAGATAAAGCTGAAGAAGTTATGCAAGAAGCTAATGATCTTAAGAAAATAAAGCACAATTATGAAGTAGAATTAGAATCTCTTCAACAGGAAAAAGGGAAACTGCAAAGAGAAGTAGACAGGATCACTAGGGCACATGCTATAACTGAGAAGAGTATTCAGCATTTAAATTCACAAGTTAATTCTTTTCAGGGTGAGAAGGAATTCTCTAATGAAAGATTGCAGTTCTGTCAGAGAAAATCAGACCATCTAAGAGAACAATTTGAGAAAAGCCACGCGCAGTTGCTTCAAAATATTAAAGCTGAAAAAGAAAATAATGATAAAATCCAAAAGCTTAATGAAGAATTGGCGAAAAGTAATAAGTGTGCAGAAATGCTAAAACAAAAAGTAGACGAGCTTACTAGGCAGAATAATGAAACCAAAGTAGTGATGCAGAGAATTCAAGTGCAATCGGCAAATGTGGTTTTAGAGAAACAAGCTATCCAGCAAAGATGCGAAGCGCTGAAAGTTCAGGCAGATGGTTTTAAAGATCAGCTACGCAACACGAATGAGCACTTGCATAAACAGACGAAAACAGAACAGGATTTCCATAAAAAAATTAAGTGTCTAGAAGAAGACCTGGCTAAAAGTCAAAACTTAGTAAGTGAATTTAAGCAGAAGTGTGACAAGCAGAACATTATCATCCAGAATACTGAGAAAGAGGTTAGAAATCTGAATGCTGAGCTGAGTGCTTCCAAAGAGGAAAAACGACTGGGGGAGCAGAAAGTACAGCTACAGCAAGCTCAGGTGCAAGAGTTAAATAACAGGTTGAAAAAGGTACAAGATGAACTTCACTTAAAGACCATAGAGGAGCAGATGACCCACAGAAAGATGGTTCTGTTTCAGGAAGAATCTGAAAAATTTAAACATTCGGCGGAGGAGTTTCGGAAAAAGATGGAAAAATTAATGGACTCTAAAGTTATCACTGAAAATGATATTTCAGGCATCAAGCTTGACTTCGTATCTCTTCAGCGAGAAAACTGCAGAGCTCAAGAGAATGCTAAGCTCTATGAAACAAATATTAGAGAACTTGAAAGACAGCTTCAACAATATCGTGAGCAAATCCAACAAGGGCAGAATGTGGAAGTGAATCATTACCAGAAATGTCAGAAACTTGAAAAGGAGCTGGTGGCCCAGAAACATGAAGTTGAAAACCTGAAGCAAAAAATGGATCAACAGATAAAGGAACATGAACATCAGTTAGTTTTGCTCCAGAGTGAAATCCAGAAAAAGAGCCCAGCCAAAGACTGTACCTTTAAACCAGATTTTGAGGTGGCAGTAAAGGAGTGTCAACATTCCGGGGACCTCTCTTCTGGGAACACAGGGCAGCTTCAGCCAACAACCAGATCACCTCTGCTGAGACGGGCCCAAGAACCACAGCAGTCGGAAGAAAAATGGCAACATCGGGTTGAACAGATACCCAAGGGCATCCAGCGTTGGCCATCAGTGCTTGCACTGGAGAGAGAGAAAAGCCAGCAGTGTTACTCTGAGTATTTTTCTCAAACAAGCACTGAATTACAGATAACTTTTGATGAGAAAAACCCTATTTCAAGACTATCAGAAATAGAGAAGATAAGAGATCAAGCTCTGTACAATTCCAGACCACCTGTTAGATGTCAAGAAGACAGGTGTGAAATGGACCTGGTGAAGCTTTTGGCACCTTTAGAGGTATAATCTGGCTTCTAAGTCCTTATCAGCTACCTAATGTCAAGTTTCCTTTCGTTTCCCTTCTCTGCTATACCAAATTTTTTAACAATGTTAAGTGTGATTGTTGGCCCTTTGTTGTTCTGACAGAAAAATAATGCTATAATTTTCTAGAGACTTACCCAAATCTTTACTAAAAATTATCAACTTTTAATTTTTAAATAATTCTGATTAAACAGATATAACAGTTCTACTGTTATAACTATGTGATTATATTCTGAAAAATTATGACCATAAAAAAAGCTAGAAAAACCAGGCAGTTAACTTTAATTTCTAACATGTTCTCTGGGCAAATTTTATTTCAGTCTTTTTAAAACATACTGTTTTAATTGTCATCTGAAGTTACCTTTAGACTGTCAGAATAGTATTGCTTGTTTCTGAATCTTCTTTGGTTTGAAAACTTTATCATCTTTACTTGTCTCATCTTTGTCATTCTAGAAATTATATTTGGATTAAGAATGGGTAAAGTGATTTAATATTCTTTAGGTGACTTTTAACATCTTATAAATTCCTGTTACAGATATCTAAGAACAAGCAATATGATATGCATACAGAAGTTACAACATTAAAACAAGAGAAGAACTCAGTTTCCAGAGCTGAAGAATGGATGCTTGAAGGGTGCAGAGCATCTAATGGACTCAAGAGAGATTTTCATAAGAAAGGCTTAGAACCAGAGACCTTCCGGAACTTCAGTGACGATCACGCATGTTCAGTTAGGGATGATGAATTTAAATTCCAAGGGCTCCGGCACACTGTGACTGCCAGGCAGTTGGTTGAAGCTAAGCTTCTGGACATGAAAACAATTGAGCAGCTGCGACTTGGTCTTAAGACTGTTGAAGAAGTTCAGAAAACTCTTAGCAAGTTTTTGACAAAAGCCACCTCAATTGCAGGGCTTTATCTGGAATCCACGAAAGAAAAGATTTCATTTGCCTCAGCAGCCAAGAAAATCATAATAGACAAAATGATGGCTTTAGCATTTTTAGAAGCTCAGGCTGCGACAGGTTTTATAATCGATCCCATTTCAGGTCAGACATATTCTGTTGAAGATGCCATCCTTAAAGGAATTGTTGACCCCGATTTCAAAATTAGGCTCCTTGAAGCAGAGAAGGCAGCCCTGGGATATCCTTGTTCTTCTAAGACGTTGTCAGTGTTTCAAGCTATGGAAAATAGAATGCTTGACAGACAAAAAGGCAAACACATCCTGGAGGCCCAGATTGCCAGCGGGGGCATCATTGACCCTGTGAGAGGCATTCGCGTTCCTCCAGAAATTGCTCTGCAGCAAGGATTGCTAAATAATGCCATCCTACAGTTTTTACATGAGCCATCAAGCAACACAAGAGTTTTTCCTAATCCCAATAATAAGCAAGCTCTGTATTACTCAGAATTACTACGAATGTGTGTATTTGATGTAGATTGCCAGTGCTTTCTATTTCCTTTTGGGGAGAGGAACATTTCCAATCTCAATGTAGCGAAAACTCATAGGATTTCTGTAGTAGATATTAAGACAGGAGCCGAACTGACTGCATATGAGGCTTTCCAGAGAAACTTGATTGAAAAAAGTATGTATCTTGAACTCTCAGGGCAGCAGTATCAGTGGAGGGAAGCCACGTTTTTTGAATCCTATGGGCATCCTTCTCGTATGCTGACTGATACTAAAACAGGGTTACAGTTCAATATCAATGAGGCTATAGAGCAGGGAACACTTGACAAAGCATTGGTCCAAAAGTATCAGGAAGGCCTCATCACACTTACAGAACTTGCGGATTCCTTGCTGAGTCGATTAATTCCCAAGAAAGATTTGCATAGTCCTATTGCAGGGTATTGGCTGACTACTAGTGGAGAAAGGATCTCTGTCCTAAAGGCCTCCCGCAGAAATTTGATCGATAGAATTACTGCCCTCAGATGCCTGGAAGCCCAAGTCAGCACAGGGGGCATAATTGATCCTCTTACAGGCAAAAAGTATCGGGTTCCTGAAGCTTTGCATAGAGGCCTCGTTGATGAAGGGTTTGCCCAGCAGCTGCGACAGTGTGAATTAGTGATGACGGGGATTGGCCATCCCGTCACTAGCAAAGTGATGTCAGTGGTGGAAGCTGTGAATGCAAATATCATAAGTAAGGAAATGGGAATCAGATGTTTGGAATTTCAGTACTTGACAGGGGGGTTGATAGAACCACAGGTTCACTCCAGGTTGTCAATAGAAGAGGCTCTCCAAGTAGGTATTATAGATGTCTTCATTGCTACAAAACTCAAAGATCAGAAGTCATATGTCAGAAATATAATATGTCCTCAAACAAAAAGAAAGTTAACGTATAAAGAAGCCTTAGAAAAAGCTGATTTTGATTTCCGTACAGGGCTTAAGCTCTTAGAAGTATCTGAACCCTTGATGACAGGAATTTCTAGCCTCTACTATTCTCCATAATAGGATATGTTGAAATAACTTTGCACAGGGCTGATGCTGTCTCATTTGTATGATATGTCCAGAGCATGAGGATATCAGTTGAATACACAGTCTAGTAATTGTGTCACATACTCAAAGTGCTATTTATTTCTGGAGGGGTGAGAATAGTTGACTGTTAACAAGAAATAATAATTTTTAAATTGAAATTAAGAAAAGATTAACTGCTCTTAAAATGGTTCCATTCAGCTTTGAGATTCATAGTTTTTAATCTTGCCCACACTAAAATAAAAGTACATTACCTCTGATATTAGGTAAGCCTGAACTCCAGCAGAAGTCTCCATCGCTACATAGATCCAGCCTGATGTTAGAATTCCTATTTATTAAACGATCCATTACACTCATTGAAAAAGCACTTCAAAAAGCACCATGGACTCAAAGAGAGAAATGTAAATTTTTTCCCACATCCCTCAGACTATAGTGTCTCAGATTGCCTTGAAGAATGAAAAAGTTTTTCATTTTCCTATATATAGTAACCTTCTTTACATATTAATTGTTAACCTTTACATATTAAATGTTTACCACAATCTCTCATTTCTAGTTAGACTTTGCACTTAGAAGCAGCATTATGAATGGATTGTGTTTTGGAAGAGGAGTTTTCTTAATTCCATGTATTTTTTACATTTGTGTATACATTCCTCAGCTTTCAGCATATTTCAGCTTTCCATTTTTATACTTTTCTGTCAAGACAATTGTAACTGTAATGCTAATGCAGAGGCAGCAATTCAAAATTTGATCTTCTAGTGCTTCGTTAATAAAATTGAGGTATTTTATTTGTCGTCTTGATTTACCAGCTGGGAGGTTAGACAGCTCATTAAGGAATGATCATGGCTTCCTTTGATACCATAAACATTTTGGAAGTACATCTGCTATGTGACATAATAAATGTGGTTAAATGAATGAATAAAAGATCTCAGTAACCTGTTTGTGATGAAAACACATTTTTACATACTTGTTTTCTTTGGAGATGTCAAGTTTAATAGCTTGGTCATTGACTGGATATATGTTTTTTATTACTCACACCTGTCAGAAGTCACTGGAAGAAGAAAAGAAAGAGCATGTTGAAAAAGCCAAAGAATTACAGAAATGGGTATCAAATATCAGCAAGACATTGAGAGATGGAGAGAAGGCTGGAAAGTCTTCCTTCTCTAAGCAAAAGGTATTCACTGAGGTCCTGGTTAATAGTAATAGTGGGTGAAATTTACTGAGATGATATAGTCCACCTAAATGTCTAATTCTTTACCTTGTTCCCCCATTTTTATAGACAATTATAAATGAAGATCAAAGAGATTAAGTAACTTGCCCAACAAATCACAATATAGTCCAAAGCCTGAACTATATATACTAGTCTTGTTATTAGTAAACTAATATGTTGTGCTGCTTTTCCTCATAGTTAGATCTGCGCCTTGATTACTATGATGAGAATTGCCCAGAGTAAATCCACACACTATATCATAAATGTGTGCAGTCTCATTCTTATCAAAGTAAACAAAAACTTTCAAGAATTACAAAAATACAAACCTAAGATGTTTACATTTTTGAGGATTGAGCTTAGTTGTGCCTTTCTGGACCTTTTCTAATTTATAAAGAAGTGTTTTCCAGTCAGTCACTGGAAATTCTAGATTGTTGCCCTTTCCTGTATAAAAGTTTTAGTTCTGTGGGCTATCTTCTGTACCCCAACTACTTGGCATTAGCTGGATAGCTCCAGCTCCTGAAATGTCATTGCTCCACGGTGTCTGTTGGACTGCCTCTACTCGAAGCTCTAAGGGCATTGATTGTTAAGGTATAAATTTCAATATTGCTGCTGCTGCTACTAGTGATAGCACATGAATTGCTGCTTTTTTAAAAAAATTTTTCTATTAAGAAGTTAAGCAGCATTTTTCTCAAAAACTTTTTCTGCACTGCCCTCCTTCCCCTGCCTGACCTTTGGAAATGATAGAGGCCATTATTAACTATCATTAGTTTCCCCTTCTAGCTCAGCATCAGTATTCACTTGTCATCATTTGACAGACATTATCGACATAATTAGGGAAAAATTTCAGTGTCTTTTCTAATTTTCCCTATGATATGAGGTACTTTATCTGGAGCTCCCCGCTGAAGAAGTTTTCAGACCTGAGTATATACTTGAATTGTTCAATTGCAATAAAGCCATATTAGCTCACAGTTCTGTATGCTATATTTCACATAGCGTGGAAGAAATGAGAAGTTGGAAAGCAATTACATTTGATGTTTTAAATGAAATCCTTCAGTTATTCTATGTAAATATTTAGTTTAAAATATTCTCTTCCACTCTCCTCCCCCACCTGCCTTGTCAAATAGGGAAAAAACTAAAATAGGGACGTAAACATTAGCAAGGATTTCTTAGGAGAACAAATGTCTTTTGAGAACAGTGGATTATAAACCCTTGATATTTTTTTTATTCTGTACTTTTTAAGTCTCCAAAATTTTACTAGATTTGTTTTAGATCTAGTAGATATACAATTAGATACTTTTAAAATGCAGATTATGACCTAAATTATAAAAATCTCTAACACTCGATGATCTTGCAAAGAAACTGAAGGCAAGTTGATATGAATAATAAATGTTTTTCAAAATATCAGTATGAATTTTATTACCTATAACCATGAAAAGGAGACTTTAAATTGACTTTAGAATATATCAGAGGAAACAGATACCTTTTCATTGGCCTATCATTTACTCTATTTCTGCTTCTTTAAAAGAATGACAATTTATTTCTGGTATTAGGCATTCAGAAATGACATACTAAGGAATTAGAAAGTGTTAACAGCTTTCTTTAAACAGTTTAGTTTTATTCCTCTGACCATCACAGGCAATTTTCACTAGTGAAAGTCTTAGCAGTAAAAAATTATTTAGTCTTGATCTGCAGACCTACAGATTAATACTGTCACCATATTTTTTTAAAAGAAGCCTTGTACCTGGAGCTTGGAGGAAGATACACATTAGAAGTAGTGTTCCTCATTCTCGAATATTTTTGTGTACCGCAATGTACACAATGTACACAAGGGTGACATTAGGCCAGTGCTTAACTCTGGCCACCTGGGGTGTTAAGGCAACCTCTATTTATGGTTGGATTGGGACAAATACAAAGACCATATAATGCTGTATTACTTCCTCATGAAAATGATGATATTATGGTTAGAGAGAGGTTTTCCTTAATCATGCATTCTAAATATAAAGTATTCTTATTACCCAGGCCTGTAGGCTGATAATAAATAATGGGTTATTGAGTTGGGTCACCTAGAAAATAACCTCATTTGGGTCTTAATGAGAACTTGATTAATTTTTTAAAGTTATTGTTGTCCTTTTTTTTAATGCCTATAGTACCTGGTGTTCCAAGGTGGTCCCCCATCCAAGTACTAACCAGGCCTGTCCCATCTTAGCTTCCAAGATCAGATGAGATCAGGCATGTTCAGGGTGGCATGGCCATAGACCTGTTGTCTAATCTTTACGAGGGGAGAGTTTGAATGTGTTTTCCTTTCTTTGCAGATTTCTAGTGAAGAAATACTAACTAAGAAGGAACAATTATCTGAGGCACTTCAAACCATGCAGCTATTTTTGGCTAAACATGGAGACAAGTAAGTTGGTTTTCATTAGCTCTTTTATTTGATGCAGGGAAGTGGTCTTAAAAACGTTCAGCAAAATGGAAGAGGGTAAATTTTAGTTGAGATTTTTTAAATGGAACTCAATCACAAATTTACCATTGAGGTAATAACATAAGATTTTAAAGTTAGCAATTTTATTGTCACTTTTAGTCACCTGTAGTCTTTACCAAAAGCCTGAAATGTACAGGTTCAGAGAGGTTTAGGATCAATAGCTGGTGAGTTGTGAGGACTCCAAGCCAAGTCTCAGTACTAAGTAGTACTCTCTGAGATGTACCTTTTGGAAAATGTGTATAAATATGTCCTTTATTTTCTTAGCTGAGACCTGTGGCAACCTGATTTCTCATATTTTGTTCCTACTTTATGTGATAAGGCACTTTCTATATTTTAGCTAATACCTCAGGCAGGGAAAGAATATCCCCTTTTCTTGAACCTTTCTCGGCTGTCCTCCTTAAGATTGTTCTGTAATGACTTTGTACTGTATCTTAGAGAATCAGGTTCATTTCCTTGTAAATTTTCTCTTTACTCCTCCTTCGGCTTAAACAAGTTTCATCTTGGGTAATGGTACCTCACTATTCTTTTTTCATGTTGGCCTAACAATGAGATCGTTCCCTTTAATTAATTTAGAAACTTGTATATGCTAGGGAGGTGCTACTATTTTAGTTTACACCCTATCTTTCAGTATCTTTTTTTGGCAAGAAAGGATTCCTAGATGTATTCAGGACCATCTTTAATTTTCATGTACAGCCATTCTAAGACTTAAGCAATCTGTTCCTGAGGTTTTATTTTATTCTATGAATGTATACTTATTTAGAAGAGTATTCTATGTTATAATATCATCAAGCCTAATATGTCATTTTTAGCATTTGAAAATTTGCATTCCTCTTTTTATTTTTTCTGGTTATTTTAGAATGACAGATGAAGAAAGAAATGAATTGGAAAGACAAGTGAAAACTCTTCAAGAAAGTTATAATTTATTTTTTAGTGATTCTCTGAAACAACTACAAGAATCACAAACCATAGAAGATATAAAGGTAGAGGAGAAGGTAATGTTTTTTATTTAAAACATGAAGCTGTTTCAAGATTCTGTTTTATTGCATGATGGTAGGATTATATGTCAGTAGTAAAGAAATGGCTTTGGATTGTGTCCATGGAAAAAACATGGATGGTTTAAGTATTTGGAGATTTTAATGTTGTTTATTAAATGCTATCTTACACTTGCTGTCATCTGTTTCTGTGATCTTAATCTCTGCCTTGCATGGTAAAAGAAAAGAACCATTCATTTTTCTAACTCTCCTCTTTAAAAGCCATTCTTCTGCTGCTACATTAGGTATTTTACAGATGTTATAAAATAGCTGGAGTCATCTCTAAAGGTGACATTGGAGTGTTATGGGATTTGTTTGATTTTCAGAGATATCCACAAAATTTATTTGAGTAATACTGGGCCGTGTGTTATAGTGAGGATGCCCTAATATCTTGTTAAAATATAACAGAAATCGCTTAAAATTTGACCTGTCCTTAAACTTTTATAACTTGATAATACACATTCACAGTATTCAACACAGTATTCAGTATTTAAAACGTTATCTCTATATTCATTTCCCTTACTCCTGGAATACTTTATACGTTATTTGTCATATTTTGGGGGTATGCAACAATTTTTCTGGTTCATTAGTTTTCAACTATTTGAGGAAGTCTGTATGCTGTAAACATCAATAGCATGGGGTCTGATACTCTTTTTCATGTTAGTAGACTAATCTCATCCAATTGTAGAAAGCATGATGGCCTTCTAGGTATGTGTTCTGTTTTCTCACTATCATCATTTACTCTGTTGTGTCCTCACTAACCTTGTTAATGTACACAATATTAAGTTTTCAATTCACAGATGCATGTTGTTTTCAAAGCTTTTATCACATCCTGTGCTGTTGAATAGATCACTGATATAGATCACTTGTGCATTTGAGCTGCCTAACATTCACAGCATTGCTGCGCCTTGGTAAGTAGAGGACTTTTATGTTGAAGAGCATTTATTTTAAAAAATGCAAACTAAGTTTCAAGAAACTCTGCCCACCCTTGAATCGCAGACTGACCTGAGAATTTTGTATTTCTTTTCAGCTGGATAAAGTGATTGCAGGCACCATTGACCAGACAACTGGAGAAGTCCTTTCAGTCTTTCAGGCAGTTTTAAGAGGCTTCATTGACTATGACACAGGAATCAGGTTGCTTGAGACACAGCTAATGATTTCTGGCCTAATTTCACCAGAATTAAGAAAGTGCTTTGACCTCAAAGGGGCCGAAAGTCATGGCCTCATTGATGAACAAGTTCTGGGCCAACTCACAGAACTAAGTCAAGCAAAGGAGATTATTTCTGCTGTATCACCACCTACCACAATTCCCGTGCTGGATGCTCTGACTCAAGGCGCGATATCAGAACCCATGGCCATCAGAGTTCTTGAGATACTGCTTTCTACAGGCTTTCTAGTTATTCCAGCTACAGGAGAACAGTTGACCCTACAAAAGGCTTTCCAGCAGAACTTGGTTTCCTCAGCATTATTTTCTAAGGTCCTAGAAAGGCAAAATATGTGCAAAGATCTTATTGATCCATGTACCTCTGAGAGGGTGTCTTTAATAGATATCATGCAAAGAAGTATTTTACAGGAAAACACTGGGATGCGGCTCCTACCTGTCAGATCACAAGAAGGAGGCAGAATAACATTAAAATGTGGAAGAAACATTAGCATTCTGAGGGCAGCTCATGAGGGTCTCATAGACCGTGAAACCATGTTTAGGTTATTAGGTGCACAGCTTCTTTCCGGAGGTCTGATCAATTGCAACTCTGGTCAAAGAATGACTATTGAAGAAGCTATGGCAGAAGGCGTGATTGACAGAGATACTGCTAACAGTATTCTAACATATCAGGTTCAAACAGGTGGAATTATCCATTCAAACCCTGCTAAACGTTTAACTGTGGATGAAGCAGTCCAGTGTGATTTAATAACTTCGAGCAGTGCTCTTTTGGTACTAGAGGCTCAGCGAGGCTACGTTGGACTCATTTGGCCTCACTCTGGTGAAATATTTCCCACATCTTCTTCCTTGCAGCAAAAATTGATTACAAATGAATTAGCATACAAAATCTTGGATGGTAGGCAGAAAATAGCTGCTCTTTATATTCCAGAAACTTCTCAAGTCATTGGTTTGGATGTTGCTCAGAAACTAGGAATTATAGATAATGACACAGCATCAATTTTAAAAAACATAATTCTTCCTGATAAAATGCCAGATTTGGGAGATTTAGAAGCTTGTAAAAATGCCAGAAGATGGCTCTCTTTTTGTAAGTTCCAACCATCTACAGTCCATGATTATAGGCAAGAAGAGGATGATTTTGATGGAGAAGAGCCAGTGACAATGCAGAGCTCAGAACAAACTAAAAAGTTATTCCTGTCTTATTTGATGATAAATAGCTATATGGATGCAAACACCGGGCAAAGACTTTTGCTGTATGATGGAGACTTGAATGAGGCTGTTGGTATGCTACTGGAAGGCTGTAGTGCAGAATTTGATGAGGACACACCCATCAAAGAATGTATTGATGTCTTAAGACTGCCTGGTGTATTTCTGAGTAATACCCCAAGTAAAGAAAAGGATGAAAGTATAACTTCACCAAGCAGTTTTGATGAATGTCATTGCAGAGAACCTAAACATAAAGAAATCCCTGAAAATACCTTAGTTGAAGAGTTTAATGAAATGGAAAATAATGTTTTCAGTAGTGAATTTTATCAGTCAGAAAAGCTGGCAAATACAGTAGCAACAGATCAAACAGTTAAGAATTCATCCACTATGAATGTTCCCAATTCTATTTCATATTTAACACAGCCTGGACTTGCAGACGTTAGCATGTTTAGACAAGACTCTGAAAACATACCTAGAAATGGTAAAAATCAAAGTCAGGTTGAAACAAAGGAACATAAACATGTAGATGAATGTAGTCATTCTAAAAACATTCAAAATTTTGCAAGTGATTTGATAACAGATTCTATTGTGAAATCAAAAGCTAGTAGAAGATGTGATTTTAATGACACAGAGATTGAAGATAATATAAACAAGGATTCAAGTATCTTTGACTATTCCCCCAGGCTGAGTGCCTTGTTAAGTCAAGATAAATTAAGGAATGATAAGGGAAGTTTTAAAGATGTACACACCACAGAGAGCAATGGAAATAAATGTGAAGTCTCTACATTGCCATCCGATGATCAAACCATGTTATGGGGTCAAAGAATGGGAGAAAAATTTCATGACCAGTTTTTGGGAATTGCACCCATAAATATCAGTTTACAGGTAGAACAGAAATCTGGACAGAAATCTTTAAACATTGGTTATAATGATCTTCAGGTACAATATCACAATGATAAATATGTTTCAGATACTTACAGTGAAGATGAAAAAATGCATGATGCTTCTCAGAAACCTGAAGACAAGCAAAATGAGTCCAAAGAGAACTCCTGTGCCACAGCTTCAAGGGGTGATACTGAGAATGCCAACACATCTCAGATGTGTGCCACATCATTGCTTGAAGAAACTGTCAGTGCTGGTGACTATGAAACGTCATTACTGGATGATCACCAGAGTGACACAGAGACAGACACTGATAGCGATGATGATTTTTATGATACTCCCTTGTTTGAAGATGATGACCATGATTCTCTGCTTCTTAAAGATGACGATTGTGATTGTCTGCAACCTGAGGACTATGATATGCTGCAGAAGGAAAATTATGGGGCTGCTTCTCCTGCTGATGTTTTTTATGATGTTTTAAAAGAGAATGAAAATTCTGTGGTGATCCAGGGAGGACTAGTTGATAGCTTAAGTGTGAGGGGAAAAGCACAGTTTCTTCAGGATTTTGTCATAGGTACTGAGAAAGCTGAATTAGATCCTGGTGAAAGAATACATTCATATTCAGTTGGCTTATACAAGGTCAATGAACAGTTGCTGGATATCGTATCAGAAACAGAAAGTGCAAATAACCTTGTGGGTTCTGAGTCTGACTTATTGACTGATTATGAAATTGTAAGAAGAAAAGAGAGCTTCGGTGCATTTGATGACGCTGGCTGTTGGAGAGGGAGAAAAGAGAATGTAACTGGACAAGAATTTAAATCTGATATTGATCATTTAGATTCTATGCAAAATGAAGAAAGTTATGGGGATTATGTATATGAAAGTAATCAAGATGATGATGAATATGATGATGATTATAAAGAAGAAGGAGTAGAAGATGAGAATGAAAAGCCCATGTGCCGAGATGAGGCTGAAGGTTTGGATATCCAGTTGTGTACTACCACCACGAATGAGAAGGAGACCAGCCATGAATATCAAAGTATTGATAAAATGATTCTTGTGGATAAAAAGCACAATTACAGTTCTTTAGAAAAACAGCAAAGTGTAGATGTTTTACAACTAGAATCAAGTAGCAAAAGTAGCTTAGTTACCGAAAGAAGCAATCTTCCAGAATATACAACTGATTTTATTAGCGAAAGCAAAAAAAATCTGTTGAATCATGAGATGGCCATTAAGGATGTATTGCTGCCTATCATTAAAGACACTGAATCAGAACACATCTTTGGCCCTATAGGTATTTTACATAATGCCAATATCACTTTAACTTCTGAATTAGGTGATGATCTAATGAACACAAAGGTTAAGTTGATTCAAGGGCCAGAATCTGCTGACTTTGTGAAAGATAATCAGTATTTTGAGAATGTGATGCATCAAGTTGACTCATCTTTTGATAAAATCATTTGTTCTGAGCCAGATTTAATAAGAAAACCTGCTGAGGAAAGCCATTCATCATCTTATGCCTCTGTACCTGTTAAAGATCATCAAGGGAATGGAAAAGAGCTACTTAAAAAGGGAGATGATAAAAACAACATATTAATAGAAGATAAAACATCAATTCATAAAATTTGCTCAGGTAAAAGGGAAGTGCTTTCAGAAGGCCTAGTAGAAGATAATAAAAATCTCAAACTTTTGCCTAGTGAAAGTACAAGTGAGTGTCATGATTTAGTTAATAGTCAGTTTCCATTTCCACAAATCACAGACAATGAAGAACATAATCAGAAAGGAAGCCTTATAAAAGCAACTGTAGCTCTTAAAGATGAACCAAAACGTCTACAAACAATGGTTACTAAAAGTCCTGTCCAATTTGAGAATCTTGAAGAAATATTTGACTCATCGGTTTCCAAAGTGATCAGTGACATTACTTCAGACGTTATATCGTCTCAAGAGAATACAAGTACTGAGAAAGATTTATTAACTGACGGACCTGACAAAGAGCTTGATCTGTTTACTTATTTAAAACATTGTGCAAAACATGTAAAAGCAAAAAACATACTGAAACCAAATGAAGATACTCCAAGCTGTACTCTAATAGCTTCCCCTCCCATGAAAAAACACTTACAATTAGGAGTTGATAATGG
Organism: Macroglossus sobrinus; assembly: GCA_004027375.1. NCBI lineage: Eukaryota > Metazoa > Chordata > Mammalia > Chiroptera > Pteropodidae > Macroglossus > Macroglossus sobrinus. Next base: position 2,452,399 of record PVKZ01000043.1, on the reverse strand, counting down.
AAAAGAGAAGGCCACCCTTACCCAAGAAGATTCACCTCTAAATGAGATGGTTCAATGGAATGATCTTTGTACTAAAGAAGGTCTCTCAGAAGGAGGGATAGATATTCCTCAGTTCACACCAGAAAGGAATGAAAGCACATTTTCAATTTTACCTCTTAGAAATGTGGAAGACCTTGGGGAAAATACTGACTTTGTATCATCGGGACTCTGTGCGAATGGAATAAGTAACACTTTAAGCATTGACTCCTCATTCTTAGAAATTAACAAAAAGAAAGAAATAATTGATCAACAGCCACAAAAAGAAAAAGTCTTCTCTCCGGGATTCCCAGAAAAGGAGGTTCGGATTCTTGAATTATCTCAGGTGTTTGTTGAGGATGTAAAAAATGCTTTAAAGAGTAGATTAAAAGAAGGTCATATGAATCCTCAAGAGGTTGGAGAACCTTCAGCCTGTACAGACACTAAAATTTTAATTCAAACCTTAATTAAAAGGTTTAGTGCATCACAGTTGGTGACTGAAGCATCTAGTGTGCCCAGCAACTGTAAGATCAGTGACTCCGCTGGAATTTCTTCCACGAACAATTCACCAGAATCAAGAGCAGAGAGTAGAGATGATCCATTGTGTGTTGCAAATCTTAAGTCTGAGCTTGTCCTTGATATACTTAAGCAAAATCAGAATAGTCAGAACATTACAGGAGTGTTTGAATTGATGAAAGATTTAACTCAGATGGGGTATGATCTAGAGAACAGAGGTATTACATCTAAAGTACTTCCATTGCAACTTGAAAATGTTTTCTATAAGCTGCTTGCTGATGGATATTCAGAGAAAGCAGAACAAGTTGGAGACTTGAATCAAAAATCATCTACTACTTCTGAGATGGTGAATGAAAAGCAACAGATTCTTGATGAGCTTGAAAGCAAAGAAGGAACCCATGGTTCCCTTAATTTACAAAATATGAAAGAAATTGGACCGGAAATCTCTACTGTGTGTGCATCAGTCTTGCCAAGAGATGGGAAGCTGGAGGAACAATGCAATGATTTCCCAAACCGTTTGGAATGTATTTCAGGGTCAAAAGAAATGACTTCTGGAGATAGCTTAATGGAACAAGTAAGTTGACTTTACATTCTGTATGGAAATAGCTGCATGAAACATTTGGGAATAATCCTATACATTTTATTTGCTTTAAAAACCTTCGTAAAGACTAATGAAATAAAATATCCAAATTTGTGTTTAGTTTCCCAATGAGTTACATCAGTGTTTACAGCACACATCAAAAATGCACGAGTATTTGGCTTTGCTTCAAGGTATGAAGCCCCCCTTAGACAACCAAGAATCTCTGGATAACAATCTAGAAGCTTTGAAGAACCAACTTAAACAGTTAGAGGTAAGAATTGTCTACTGCCTATTAGAGATGGTAGTCAGCTGATGTTAATTTGGAAAAATAAGCATAGCATTTTACTTTTATGTTTCAAATATTGGTTCCATTAGTGTTTCTCACTAAATAGTTGTGGGATATGTATTTTTTGCAGACTTTTGAATCGGGATTGGCACCAATTGCTGTTATTTTAAGAAAAGACATGAAGTCGGCTGAAGAGTTTTTAAAGTCTCTTCCCAGTGACTTCCCCAGAGGACACTTTGAAGAATTGAGTATAAGCCACCAAAGTTTACAGAATGCCTTTTCTTCCCTCAGCAGTGTGTCTTCAGAAAGAATGAAACACATCATGCTTGCAATTGACTGTGAAATGGTAGGCAACAGAATATTTCACACTGATCAAATTTGAGATTTGAAGAAAATTTGATTATTTAGTCATAAGATGAAGTACTTTATTTTCGGTGTTAAGCCCTTAAAACAGAATCATCATCTGTAGGAATTTGAAATTTGGGGACAGAAATAAACAAACAATTTTGTTTTCTAGTCAAAACTAGCAGTTTCCCATGAAGAATTTCTGCACAAACTTAAGTCGTTCTCACATTGGATATCAGAGAAGAGCAAATCTGTGAAGGATATGAACATTGTAAAAATTCAAGATACTGAGCATGTAAAGAAAAGTTTGGAGTTTCTCACGGCAAGTATCAAATAAGACAAGGCAAATTTAAAAAGCTCTGGATTTAATAAACAAATGTTTAGAAAAACCTGACTTTGCTAAAACTATAAAGTATTATTTTCTCTTTATGTCATTCGAGATATTTGTTCATAGTTGAGACAACTATAAAATAATCAATTTTATGAATATGTCATTCTGATACTGTCCCAACTGCCTCATCCAACTCTTACTGCCACTGACATGTTTATAGTTGTATTTATGCATTTATTTATACATTAATCAAATCTATAATGGTATAAATTATCCATATAAATATATCACAATATAAGTGGTATTTCTATATTAGTCATTTTTGTCATGTCCCCCTTCTTCCCCAAGTTCTTAATTTGAACAGCATATCTCATACATAACAGTTAGGCTCCTGGCTTCTGAGTCAGAAAACTGAAATTGTGTCCCATTTAAATTATGTTTCAGATTCCCTATGGTCTCGTTTATGTGCTTCCACAATTTACATGGATACTATAAGTACTAGCAAGCGATATTTTAATGTTGATGTTTGCCTTCATTGTATTAATGTTGGATCTTTACCTTTTGTCAGAGTTACATTTTAAGCATGATGTGGCAGGCAAGTTTAAAATATTCTCAGTGGGTTTATCTTATATATTAATTACCATAATATTTAAATAATATCATTACCATTTCATTTCATTACCAATAATCATTACTATTTTTACTAGATGATGAATAGATTTTTGACTAAATGAAAAATGTAAGAATATCAGTAAAACCTTGAGTTCCTAATGTAGGAAGCATTTTAAAAATAAATATTGTTAATATAAACTGTATATTATGGCTTAACTCTCTGTTGGTAACTTCTACTGCTTTCTTCACAGAATATGTTAAAAGACCTTGGACATACCAAAATGCAGCTGGAGACTACTGCCTTTGATGTGCAGTTCTTCATTTGTGAATATGCACAAGATCTGTCTCCAAACCAGAGAAAACAAGTGCTTAGCCTCTTAAATACAACTCAGAAGTGTTTTCTTGATGTACAGGAATCAATAACTACCCAGGTGGAACATTTAGAGACTCAGTTACAGCTAGAACAAGATCTTGATGATCAGAAGGTTTGCTTTTCTTTGTGAAGTTGGAATTCTTTGTTTTTAGTTCTTCAAACTGAAACCTGTAATGCAGATATCCAGGGATTATGGCATGATAGGAAAGATTTTTCTGGAAAAGCAGTTAATAGACAGGGCATAGTATAGAGATTCTTTAATATGTAATAATATTGGTTTCCGTATAATGCTGTAATTCATTGATTTTAATTTTCATGACTCTCTAAAACTGTTTTCAGGTGAGAGTCTTCACTTTTTTTTTTCTAGGAGTAGGATATATGGATGTACTCAAATTTCAAGGGATAGATCTATGAACATATGAATAAAGAAGGTTAAGGATATAGTTTTCCTCTAGGAGTTGGTATGGCACAGCAGTTCAGAGCATGGACTCTGGAGCCAGACTGAGTTTACATCCCAGCTGCACCATTCACTCATTATGTGAATTTGGGCAAGTCACTTAACCATAGTTTTCTTATTGGTAAACTGGAAATGGTAGCAGTGTTTACATGTTAGTATTATGAGCACTGACTGAAAAAAAATGAACATAAAACATTCAGTACCTTGCCCAGCATGTATTAGGTTCCTAGTAAGCATGATCTCTGGATGTAAGATTAATAACTAGTGTGTGTATATATTTAATAGGAAAATGAAAGACACAACAAATTTGACTTACTAAATAAATCTCTTAGAGTATAGCATGCTAATTATATTCCATATAATCGGTAATGTAAAAAGAGGCAGGAATGGAATTAGACATAGTGATTAAGTAAAAATATTGCATGCAATATTTTTATTATCTCTAGAAACACCCAGGCATTGTCCCTAGCATGATAACCTATATGCATATTCGAATATATTAACAGACAAATCACGACTAACTTCTGTTTTGATATCCTTTTACAGAATTAACTGTGTATGTCGCAGGTTTCAAGAGCTTAAGAAAATGGAATGTTTCTTCCTGTCGGTCAGAAGTTCCATCTCTTACACATGTGCATGGCCAGTATTCTGTTGAGCAATTTCATCCAAACATGATCTCTTTCCATGTATGAGACATGCTCTTACTTTTCTGTGTCACCTTGCTCAATTTGTACCCCACTGCTATCATGTTTACAGCATACTTAGAAAAGCTTATTTAGAGGAATCTTGTAAAATGTGTTCTAATAAGGAACTATCACAATAGTGAGTTTATGACCATCACTTAAGGTGCTTTGGTTTTGTTCTGCTTTAGATTGTGGCAGAGCGTCAGCAGGAGTACAAAGAAAAACTTCAAGGGATATGTGATCTCCTTACCCAAACTGAAAATCGCCTGATTGGCCACCAGGAAGCCTTTGTGATTGGAGATGGCACGGTTGAATTAAAGAAGTACCAATCCAAGCAAGAGGTAGAATCTGGTTTTGCATCAGTAGGTCTATGTTGACATTAAGTTTGATTGCTATTATTTGGGAAGAAGTTAGGATTATTGAAAAGTAGCAATCATTTTAGCTTTTCTGAGGCAAGGCATACCTAGATACTCCCTGGGCCTCTTGAGCTATAAACTTTATATAAGAGTTATATTTCCAATTTTAAGGAAGCCAAGTCATTTTCTTGACTGGTTTTTGGTGAGATATTGCATACAGGAAATATAAAGGAGGTTTGACAGGGGAAATATCTTGTGTAATGAATTAAAACTTGTATCCATTTAAGGCCAACCCACTCATTTGCAAATCAGGTGAAATAGACAACACTTTGGGTTCTTTTTCTTTTTTCTTTTTTAGCTCTTTCTTATTCCCTCATTTTACTCTATAATTTCTTTTCATTGAAAGAACAAACAGTAATGACAGATAAAGATGCTTTATTTGGTATCAAAGGAAAGAACATTCTCATGTAACTAGATAGCTTTTGGCCAAATTCCAGACTCTACACATTGTTAGCTTTATAATTTAATTTTTTTAGCCTCAGTTTCTTCATTGGTCATAATTTCATGGCTACGTTATTGTATGAGTTAAGTAAACGGTATAGTGACTAACACAGTTATGTTACATAGTAGTGGTTCAACAAGTAGTATCTCTTTTAACTTTAATACTTCTCAGAAAAATTTGGGGAAGCTTAAAATAAAGGTATGGAAAATAATATGAAAGTTCAAACAGTACAATATCAAGAATGAAAATGCAAAGTAAAGGAGGAAGAGAAGAGGAAAAATTGCATAGACATATCTGGACAGAGGAAAGCTATAACTGCTGAGGAGATGGCTTAATCTTGAGCTTCCTGGCAGCCAAGGCAAAGAAGCAAATATTACATATTATAGAGCTCGGGTGTTTAGAAGAAATTATCTTACTATAGAAATTATTTTAGGAATGACTTAGATCGTAACTTAGAGAACTATTTGTTTTTTTCTTTAGAAATATATAATAAAAAATAAATGTTTAGAAACAGAATGAATAAAATGACTACATATTTATAAGCTTTAACAAATGTGCTCATATAATGTAAAAAATTATGGTATGTGCCAATTTGTATAGCCTATATACTAAGTACTTCATTGTTTGCAATGTTTTATAAACCATATCTCTTTGTTAAACATGAAAATCTCATACTTTCTTTAATACTGTTTGAAACTTCAATTTATATTAAATATTGTGATTTAAATAAACTGCCTCAAATTAACATATTGAATATGCCTTTTCAGTCTATACATGCTACAATCTCCTTTTCTGCTCAGCCCCTCTTTTGGAATTACAACTCTGAAAAAATTAAATAGGTAGTAACAATAAATTTTTTCCTTTTGTGTCACAAGGAATTACAGAGAGATATGCAAGGAAGTGCACAGGCATTGGCAGAAATAGTGAAGAACACAGAGAACTTCTTAAAAGAGAATGGTGAAAAGCTGTCACAAGAAGATAAATCTTTGATTGAACAGAAACTCAATGAAGCTAAGATAAAGTGTGAACAGCTTAATTTAAAGGCAGAGCAGTCAAAAAAAGAGCTGGATAAAGTTATGACAACAGCAATCAAGGAAGAAACTGAAAAGGTCCTTATTCAGATATGCGGTACACTGTTGCTTTGTTGAAAATGATTAGTGCCACAGCATCTTGATTTATTAAGTGATATTAGATAGTGGTAAGCAATAATTAACACCAAGGACTGGAATTTTGGGGTTTTAGGTTTACAATTGACCAAATACTACAAAAAGTTTGAAGAATTGGCTTTGCTTATCTTTTTAAAAAATTTTAAGTGGGATTGTGAAATTGTGAAATGTAGGGGACTCATTAATTATTGTTATGGTTGAAATTTTAGAAATGTACTTCTAGAAACAGTAGAAACTTCAAAGTAACTTCCTATTTCTCTAAGGCTTCATTTCAGTGTATTCAGTTTCACTTTGTGTCAGTTTTTAGTATCTCCACTCTAATTTTAAATGATCTAAATATTTACTTTTAGGATGTCTTAAACTAATGCCTCGGCCCATATTCAGAATACCCACTGTGAACTTTCTCCCTTAGGTTGCGGCTGTGAAGCAGCTGGAAGAGAACAAAACCAAAATTGAAAACCTTTTGGACTGGTTGTCAGATATTGACAAAGACTCAGGAAGGGAGGGGATAAAACAGAAACAGGTAATTGAACAGAATGGGACTCATTTTCAAGAAGGTGATGGCAAGTCAGCAATTGGAGAAGAGGATGAAGTTAACGGTAACCTTTTGGAAACTGATGTTGATGGGCAGGTTGGAACCACTGAGGAAAATCTGAACCAGCAATACCAGAAAGTTAAGGTTTGTTATCTTAAACATAATGATATTGTAAAATTCTATTTTCAGGTCTGTAAAGACACCTTAGCGCATGAGTTATCTTTTCAAAACTTAATGAGTATTGAGAGTAAAGCCCTTTTGATCGAAGTTCATCGTTATGTGAAATATAAGTTATTGTGAGAATTATAAGCAAGTCAAAGGCAATGAGAAATAAATCATTAGATATGGTATTCTAATAAGTGAAGCAAGTTTCTAAGAAATTAATAGGAATAATAATAATAATAATAATAATAATAATAATAAAAAAATAGATTTATAAGGCAGTTGCAGTGGGCCAGGTAATTATTCTTCTATGTTCTTCCCATTTTAATGCATTTAATTCTCCCAGCTACTTTCCTGAGCTTATTATTCTCATGTTACAGATGGGGAAACTATAACCTACAGAAGTAAAATAACTTGTCCAAGGTGATACATCTAGTAGGTGATGGAGTTTGAATTTAAAACTAGGCCCAGTCACTCTGCTAACTTCTAATCCACGTTTGTAGACCAGCTTGCTGTGGCATTCTCTCTGAGCCTCAGCTCTATCCAGTAACTGTTATTATTGAGAAGAGGAATGAGAGCCTTTCTAAAATTTCACTGCATGGTGGAAATCAGAGATATCATTAAGGCTATTATAGGTGCAAAGGCAACTCGAAAACCATTTTAGTGTTACACCTAACTGATCATTTTATTTCGGTGCTTAGCTTCTGGTGGTGAGATGACTAGACTTTTGCAGTGCTTTGTGTTTTCCTTCAAGTTAGAGTCTTTGGACTAGAATGCTCTCTGTGAGGGTCTTATGTCACAAGCAACAAATTAAACTAGAAGAAGGGTGGGAGTATTTACGTTATCACAATGTCAAGGTGCTGGTACAGGACCTTACTGTAATTGTCGCTTGTAACGAAACATTTAATGAATTTTTAAAAGAACTTTATGAGTCAGTTACAAAGAAGTCAGGAAAGGTTAGTAACTTGACCAGAGTAGTGAAAAATACCAGTGAGTGGACTCAAACATAAAGATGCCTCACAGGAAAGCCTTTGTTTTTAGGCACAGCATGCCATTTGTCTCCTGATTTTTTTAGACTCTGAAAGTACTTAAGGAATTCCTAATTTCCTGACAGGGTGAAGAGATGGCCCAGGGGCCTGATCAGGGTTGTGTGTCTAGCTCTCTCTAGTGGTGCCACATGTCCTGGGCCAGGCTGTTCTCCTACAGATTGAGTTTTCTTATCTGAAAAAGGAAAGGGATAGATTAGGTAATTTATAAGGTATTCTATATATGTGTCCAACCTACTATGTACTAAAGACCTACTAGAGGAGAGTATATGAATATAATTTGTAGATCAAAGACACAGCCTACGGGAGAAAAGTTATTTAGACCAATGGGGCCAGCATCGTTACAGAAAGGATACAAGTATTAATGGTTCTATTCTCATTGAGCTCAGACTTGTAATAGAACAGTTGCCCTATAGCAATACTTCTCAGTCCTTTTCACTTCGTAGCATATAGTTATTATTTAGCCCCTGTGTGCCAACACTGTTCTAGGTTCCCCAGTGATTGAAATACATTCCTTGCCCTGGTGCTTGCATATTAGGGTTTGAGGATGATAGAACAGGCAATAAATAACTAGGTTCTGTGGAATGTTAGAAGGTAGCTTTTTTCTTAGAGGAAACTGTTGAGTTGGATAGAGGTGGTTGAATGTGAGGTTAGGACCAATTTTTAGTTAAATAGGATCATCAGAGTAGGCCACATTGAGAGGATGAGACCTGTGCAAAGACTTAAAGGAGATGAGGGTCACCAAACCTATCTGGGGAAGAGCTGTTATCAGGCAAGAGAACAACTGGAGAAAAAATTTCTAAAGTGCCTAAGGAGGTGGAGTTGAAGGTATGGTAGGAGAGGCCACAATGCTTGGAGTGGAGTGGGAAAGGACCAGGTTATATAGGAAGAGCTCTGAGGAAATGGGTTAAGTCATTTGGCTTCAAGTAAGCCAGTATAAGAAGTGTGGAAAATTGCCCATGAGGGTAATTATCTTTCATTTTGATCATGTTTGATAGCATATTGGGGTTAATGGAGAAAGCTTCTTACGGCTGGAGAGAAAGGGACTGTAGCCTCCCAAGCCCCTACCCACCTCTTTCCCTCATCCCTAGAGCTTCCCTAAAGGTTAAAGTAACTCCTAGCTATGCACACCTGTGACCTGCTCGCAGCATCCCTGCCAGAAACTCTACTTTCTGCCTTCAGGTTGGATTTTAATCTCTGGCACATGTCAGGCTCTTTGGGAAGTGTCATCATATGTGATCTCATGTACTCTTTTCAGCAAACCTTGACATGTAGGGGTTATTGTCTCCCCTTTTCACATGCAAGAAACGAGCTCAATGAATCTAGTGGCTGTGTTCTTCTAATTTCAGTGGGCTTTTCTGAATGTATATTGTTTCTTGCTTAATTATTGTCATAGTGTTTCTATAGCTTTAAAATTACAGATTCTTTATTTTCTATTTAAACATGTTTTCAGGGTATTCATAAAAAATATTGCACTCATTTGCTCAATAATGAGGTAAACAGCAGTCTCTTTAGGGTAGTTGTGAGGAAGCAGTGAATAAAATTAGATCTGATTGTAGCTGCTTGTTTTAGAAATCGAAGAGAAATTTGTTACATTTCTTCTAAACTTCTCTAAAAAAAAAAAACAGCACTTGTCTTATGTGATTATTTATTCTAGAGAAGATCGGAAGTCTCTTTAAGATTAGACTGCTCAAAATGTAGCTTTTGCTATTCGAAATTCACCAATGAAGGGAGGAAATACTGTGCAAGAACCTTTTACTTTTCAAGAAAATGTTAACAAGAAGCCAATTGTCTGCTTATAGATCATTTAAGTCTCTGGGTCCTGAGGCAACAGAGGGCTCCCTACAGCTTCTGTGTGACCCCATCAGTGCTTTAAAGTTACCATTGATTTGTTTTCATGTAGGCTCAACATGAGAAGCTCATCTCTCAACACCAAGCTGTCCTCATGGCCACTCAGTCTGCACAAGCCTTGCTTGAGAAACAGGGTCACTATATCTCTCCTGAGGAAAAAGAGAAACTGCAAAAGAACATGAAGGAGCTGAAAGTGCATTATGAAACTGCCCTGGCGGAGTCAGAAAAGAAAATGAAGTTAACGCATTCTCTGCAGGAAGAATTAGAAAAGTTTGATGCTGATTATAGTGAGTTTGAGCACTGGCTGCAGCAGTCCGAACAAGAACTTGAAAACCTGGAGGCAGGTGCAGATGATTTCAGTGGTTTAATGACCAAATTGAAGAGGCAGAAGAGTTTCTCGGAAGATGTTATTTCTCACAAAGGTGACTTGAGGTACATTACAATTTCTGGAAACAGAGTATTAGAAGCAGCCAAATCTTGCAGCAAAAGAGATGGCAGTGGTAAGGATAATATCGACACTTCTTCAACTCACAGAGAAGTCCAGAGCAAATTGGATCATGCTACCAATCGGTTCAGGTCTCTTTACTCTAAGGTAATTTTATTTTTATGTTTTAAGGGGAAGATCAATATTTGATTATAGTTTTCATTCTATTCTCTTAACTTTTGTTTTGGAATTAGAAGCAAGAAACCTAAAATGTAAAGCAGAAAAAATAGGTAGTTTAATCTTATTTCCTTCAGTCTTATTTAGCTCTTTACTTCTGAAAAATATGTTTAAAGATTAAGACCCTAAAGTTATTATTTTTTTCCTAAAGTTATTTTTTTTAGTTTTGAGTATATTCTAGGCAGCCATTAATTTTAAAACTCTCTAATACCTGTTTGACCACCAGGTGGCGTTTATGTTTTGTCTCCAAGCAAACAGTGACTTGATAATTTTTGGAGCCTCTCAAGCTTGAGAATTAAAGTTTCATCTCAGCTTAATTCCCTTCACAAATACTACAGGTTTTGTTTTACAGATATATTTTATCAGTGCATCATTTAATACTTAATGGCTTTCAGCTTCCTCTTATTCCCGTGGACAAGTAAAGGAGTTAAAAAAAAAAAGAAAACATCTCCCTGTTCACTGTACACTGAATAGACTAACCAAATTGCACAAATGATTTGAAGAGAATTTTTGGTTCTTGGCCTTTACTTCATTCTGATCTAAATTATTTGCCCTCCTTGTGTCAATCAGTCTTGTGCAACATACAGAAATGATTTATTAAGCACCTTGAAAACCTTTCCATCAAATATGTATTTAGACACATGGTATATAAAAGTTATTTGGAATGTGCCCTGATAGAGCAGGCTCCTCTCATGTTTAATATCTAAATCCTTCATTCTGGATTAAGACTCAGCTCCTGTAAAGGTGTTTTCAAATTGGTATAAATTTAGGACTAGTCACTTCAACTTTATGGTCCTTTTTTGATTTGTTAGAGGATGCTTATTCATATAAAAGAGAAAATTCATTCACTTTGGGTGAAGTCTGGTGTTTTCTAAGTTATATAACTTATAGGTCCTAAGGTTCTTTAACACATATAAACAGAAGATTTTAATTCTCCACCCTTTTGCTGTTTTGATTTTTTTAGTGCAGTGTCCTTGGGAATAATCTTAAAGATCTCGTGGATAAGTACCAGCACTATGAAGATGCTTCGTGTGGACTTCTTTCTGAGCTGCAGGCCTGCGAGGTCACAGCAAGCAAACACTTATCTGAACCCATTGCTGTGGACCCTAAAAATCTACAGAGGCAATTAGAAGAGACCAAGGTAAAAAGAGACAGAGACAGAGAGAAAAGAAGAGATCCAACCCTTTAGTAGTCTTACTGAAAACCTTTCACTTTACTATACTTTGTGATCATTTCACCAGGGAAGAGGACAAAAGAATGGGAAAAGGGTACTTCTTTCTCTAGGGGAATTTTGATTCATTCTTCACAGTCTATGAATGAGATTGTTTTCCCGTTGTTGTTTAACTGGCTTGACATTGCTGTTCTGGTTTGTTACTTGCATCCCACTGCTCCCTCCATCCCAAACAAAAGCCCATATTATCTGGGCTACTTGTTTATTTGATTACTTATTTATTTTGTTTATTGTCTTTCTCTGCCATTAGAATTAAACTCCATGAGGGCAGATGTTTTTGTTTATTTTGTTCATTGCTGTATACCCAGCACTTAGAACAGTACCTGGCCCATAGTCAGGACTCAGTAAATATTCATTTAAGAATGGATGGGTGGAAGGGAAGAAGCGATGTCACTGTCACATTCAGGATCTGAGGGCCAGGACTAGTGTTTCTGTTGAGTATTCTCATGATTTACAGAGATACAAACTTCAGTTAATTACTTAGCATAGTTCTCAAAAAGTCTGCCTGCTCTTTTGAAACTGCAGGCTGGATGTGGGAATTGCATAATTGTGGAGGCCTCAGTCATACCCACGGTGGCAAAGAGAATCTGCATTTCTTAAATTTAAAGCATATTTTAACATCCTGATGTAAGGAGACATAATTTTTGAAAGATCTTATTCTTATTTCATGCAACCAATAATTTTGAGTTTGAAAGTTTAATTGCGTAAGTCTCTCCTGTGGTTCCTTTTAGTGGGTGAGTAGCAGGAGCTTGCTGCTGCTTTGGCTAGAAAGTAAATACTGTCTTGCAATTAAACAACTGCCTTTCAGAATTTAGTTGTAGCAATTAATTATAAAATCAAAACCCATTATTGTGATGTTAACAAGGAAAACAGGTGTCCTACTGAGTGAGCCTAACATTAGATATTGCCTGAGACTGGTGATTTCTGGCTGGAAGCAAGCTAAGTAGTACACTGAGGTGAAATGTGGCCAGTTAGGACCAAGGCAGAGAGAACGGGGATGGAAGCATGTGATGGAAATATAGCGTGAGAGGATGGAGGAGGTAGGTGGGGAGGTGGAGATGGAAGCACTGCTTCTTAACTGGGCTGGAGAGTTTACCAACCCCTGCATTACACGCCAGGCAGATGTCTTGGGCAGTCAGCTTCCCTCCATTGCTACAGCCTATCAGGGGTTGCCTCTTCCTTTGGATGTGCATTTTTAGTACTGGGTTGTTTTGTTTTGTTTTTCTCTCTTTCCCACAAGCACAAGAACAGCTCTGTCTTAATTAAGTTTCCGGTTCTTCTTCGATTACTTGTCCGAGGACAGGAGATGTGGGAGGGTCAGAGGAGATGCTGTTACATAAAAGCTGTTATTTTGGTAGGAAATGCCAGTAGCTTAAGATAATTATTAAGATTGCCTATATTACATTTAATTATGTATCTAGATATTTTTAGCATAGGAAAGTATATCAAATAGAAATAATATATTTTAAGTTAGAGCTATATTAGGAAAATAATTTTTATGTAACTAGAGCAAAAAAAAAAAAAGAAATAGAAGAAAAGAAAACCCCAAAAGGATGCTATGACTTTTAAATTAATTAGAAACAGGAATTAATTGTAAGATAGAAGAAGACGTCCTTGATATGTGCTCCGGAAGAAGCCTTTCCTTGTCTTAAGACAGAAAAAAAAAATGTAAAAAGTAAAGCAGCATCTCAAAGGAGGATTAATTATAATTGATCCACAACATAATTTTAAAAATTAAATGTGCAATTAAAGCTGTTTCTGGCATATGTTCATACGTTCCTTACAGATGATCTTGACATGTACAGAGGATAAATTTTTATAAGAATTAGGTAGTCTCCATTTCTTCCTTTTTTATTAACATTTAAACATTCTTTTTCTTGAACAATAATATGAACACATGAGACTACTACATGTTTTCTACATGTATAATACCAACTTCTACTTAAATTTGGTTGTATAATAAATGTAATTTTAGGAGCACCCAGTTGATTCATTGGAAATATTTCTGTCTAATAGCATCTTGCTATTTGCAATATTATTCAAATAACTGTTTGCTCTGTTGTCAGCAATCTTATATCATGGGCTATAATGACACTCCTTAGGATCTGCTTCCAGGGGAATCAGTGGACAATACAAATTTTTTGCCCTATATGAGACACAGAAAGACAGGATTCTGGGACCAGCCTAGAAGCCTGAGTTTGGGGTCAGGCATGGAGCTGGGTCATATTCATTGACAATGTCAGCCTCCCAATCTTGCACTGATCTTTTGAGATGGCTATGAGTCAGGACACTTTTACGAGCTAGACAAATGACCACAGCTTTATAAATCTCACCCTTTTCTAGTCCAGGCTGGAGACCCAAGGTCATAATCTTGTGGTGTTCTCTGTTTTAATTTCACTGAAATCCATTGAAAACAATATATACAACCCATTTGAATACTACAATTTGTAGGGATTTTTTTTCCCCTAAAGAGTACTATAAACCACTAGTATAGTTAAGTTATAACTTGATAACATGTTAGGAATTAAAAACTATTGACTCTCTTGAACATACTTATGGAAAGGAAAGGCACGGACTGTTGTGAAGAGAAAACGTGAAGGAGGGATACTTCTTTCATAATCTAATTCTAAGTTTTATAGGCAGGACCATCTTTGGTATTGTATGCTTTTTATAGGACCACGATAACTTTTACATATATTTATTTGGTAGACATTTATATGCTAGGCCCATTGTTAGGTTTTGTGAAGACACAAAAATTTTAAAACCCTACCTCTGCCCTTGGGGAACTCGCTTTCTAAAAAAGCTTATTTTTGGAGATGTCTTTAACCTTTTTTTCATGTCCTTAACAACCATGCAATGAGAATAAGCTGTGCCTGCAGCTTAGATGTCAGTCTGGTTATAGGTAAAGTTCCTTGAGGAATTTCTTGTGCATTACTTTCTATAACTAAACCTCTAGAAGAATTTCCTAAACAGATCCACTCTGACACAGATCCTTTGGCCTCTTGAACAGCTGTAGGATCTGGTATTCAAATCTTACGTTGGTCACAGTTTGGTGGGCCTTCTGCCATGTACACAGCTGCCTGTATATTATCACAATTTCTTGGATAGGAAAATTAGTTGAGGAAATTTTTGCCATTGGCTTTATGCATTTGTTTTTTTTGTTGTTGTTATTGTTTTGAAGGTTGAAATAGAAGAGGATCTTTTAAAATCTTATACCTTATATCTTTGTTTATCTACTTATTCATTTGCTCATTTATTCTAGAAACTTTAAAAAATAATCTTATTTTTTAAAAAACGTTTTAAAAAATTTTAATTTCAGTTGACATACAATATTATATTAGTTTTATGTGTACAACATAGTCATTAGATATTTATATAACTTATGAAGTGATGACCTCGATAAGTCTAGTACCCACCTGACACCATACATAGTTATTACAATATTATTGACTATATTCCCTACGCTGTGCATTACATTCACGTGACTGTTTTTATATCTGGCAATTTATGCATCTTAATTCCCTTTTCACCCATCCCCTACCCGCTTCCATCTGCAACCATCAGTTTATTTTCTGTATCTATGAATTTATTTCTGTTTTGTTTGTTTATTTATTTATTTATTTTGTATTCCACATATAAGTGAAATCAAATAGTATTTATCTTTCTCTACTTACTTCAGTTAGCATAATACCATCTAGTTCATCCATCACAAATGGCAAGATTTTATTCTTTTTTTTATGGCTGAGTAATATTTCATTGTAATATGTACCACATCTTCATCTGTTCATTATTGAGGGAAACTTAGATTGCTTCCATATCTTGATTATTGTAAATAATGCCTCGATGAACATAAGGGTACATATTTTTTCTTATTAGTGTTTTGGATTTTTTTTATCAAGTCCTACTATATGTGAAGCACAGCTAGGTAGTGATAATAGGAACCTGAATAGGATTCCTAGTTCTCGAGGAGGTTACAGTTCAAAAGAAGAGGCAAATCAATCCAGTGATAGGGTATTTATGGGAGCTCCTGGGGGAGCACTTACAACTAGGGATAAAGAGCATTAGGGAAGGCCTCCCTTTTGAATTTTTAAGGGTGAATAAGAGCTAAACTCAGGATGATAGGAGGTAGGTCACATGGAAGAGCTGATATCTAGAGAGGCTAGGGCATTGGCTCTAGATGAGCAAATAGCTAAGAAATAGCCGTGTTGTTGGGCATTTCTGGAACAGGTAGTGGAGAAAGATGAGATTGAAGATAGAATAAAGAAATAGATTTCATAGGACCTTTTATAGCATGCTCAAGTCTTCGCTTTTATTATGAAAGCAATAGGAAGCTACTGAAAGGTTTTAAAGAGAGAAGTGATATCTGTAGTTAGATGTGTGTTTTCTATAAAACATATTGATGGAGGTTATAGCAGGGGAGACACTGGAGGCAAGAGCACAGTTAAGGTGCATTTTCCAATTAAGAGGGAGATTATTCTGCAGTGATCTGAAATACGGAGCAGAGATCTAATTTCAAAAAAATATTAAAAAGTAAAATCATTAGGGTATGATGGTTGATGTGCATGTGGAAAGGAAGTTTGAGAGTTTATGAGGAGCCTCAGGTTTATTACTTGGGTAGAGATGCAACCCCAGGATGAAGTATAGGTGTAGGGATTGAGATGATGGGTTCACATGTAGCTTTTTGAATTTGAGGTGACTGTTTTCACCCAGCTGGAAACACTCAAGAGGCGGTTGGAAACCTGGGCCCATGGCCAGGGATGAGTTCATCGACAGTCGGACATATGGTAATTTGAATTTGAAATCCAAATGTGAGATGAGGAGAGGAGCTTGAGTACCTCAAGTGAAAGTAAAGCCAAACATAAGGCCTGTGTGGCCAGGCAGCCCATTTGGTCAGAGCTGTTAGGAATGTAGGGCTAAACTTGCACAGGACTTATGTATGGTTCCCGCCTCTACCTCTTTCTCCTCATTCTTTCTGCTGACGTGCATCTGCTCACTCAGAGAACTCAAGAGACCTCTAATCAGCGAATTAAAGATTACATTATCCTTTCTGAAGCAGTTGACAGATATCCTTTTCTATTTTCTCTCTTTCTTTAAACTTTGGGGACAGAATTATTCTGGGCTCTTTTCTATCTCTCTGATCACATTTGTTCTATCTCTCTTTCCTTCTCCTCATCACTTAAATATAAGTACTCTCTGTGATTCTTCATGGCCTCCTTCTCTGGTATTTCTGTGCTTTTTCCTTTAACAGTCTCATCACGAACCTTGACCTCAGTGCTTTATGCCTAGTTATAGTCTGTATTCAGAGTCCCCTCCATTTCTGGCTTTGCTATTTTTTTCTCTACGAGTGTCCTGAAAGCACTTTTCAAAGTCTTGAATTCCCAAACAGACTCTCTTTTGCTCCTAAACTTGATTCTCCTTTTGCCTGTGAATTCCATTAATTACCTAGGCTTAAAAACTTTGGGTACTTCTCTCTTCAAGTTCTTGTTCTTTGTTCCTGCCCTCTGAAGCAGTGATGTCTAGGAGAACATCCTGTGATGATGGAAATGTTCTGTGATCTGCTCCGTCCAACACGGTAGCAACTACCAGTCACATCTGGGTACTTAGCACTTGAAGTATGGCTCGTACAACTGAGGAACTGAAATTTTAATTCTTTTTTAATTTTAATCAATTTAAACTTAAAAGTCACATGTAGTCAATAGCTACTCTATTGGACACTACAGCTTTAGATAGTCATCAAGCTTTGTGGACTCTTCCCAACTTTGTAATTCGTTCTACTTGCCCATCCCAGAGAGACTCTCTCTACTTTATACTGCAGAATTTGCCCCTAACCGTGTTTCTGTTTCATTTTCCCCTGTTTCATTTATCCCACACAGTGTTACAGATTTAGCCTTCCATAACACAGCTCTGAGCACATCAACCTTTTCCTCAGAAATTTTGAATGACTCGCTATTGCCGCAAGATAAAATGTAAGCCCCTTAGCCTGGCATTTTGAGACTTTTCAGTGCTGTTACTATTTACTCCCCCAAACACATTCTCAAACTGGATGGGACCTTCCTTTTCCCCTCTGATGTTTCTACCCCCACCTTTGTTCTTTCTGTTCATTCTGCAGGGAAATGTTTTTCCTCTCCACTTCTACATGCCCAAATCCACATTTTCTTCAGGACCCCACCTCATGGCCACTACCATCGGGGTGACCCTCATTTTCCTCCCCAGGTTTTCCTCCTCTTGACTTCCAATAGTAGTTTTTTTGTTGTTTTTTTGTTTTTTTTGTTTTTTTTTTTTTGCTCACCATTGTTACTATAACTTCTTCCCTTAGACTAAGGAGATCCCTGTGAGTAAGCTCTGTGTTTGTTTGATTTTTGTGTTTTCACAAAACATAGCAAGATTTTTTTGGATTTGTTAAATGTTAAGTAACTTTTATTGAATTAACAAAGAAATATGACAGTTTTGACTCAAGATCTACTGAAATGGAAGTCCTTAATTATCTTTTTACCTGGAATAGAAATGGTCCTAAAGGTTTTCTGTCGTTTGTTTTTATTTGTTTTTGTTTTCTGGTGGTAGTGGGGTGTTGCACAAAGCCTAGCAGTGGAGGTTAAAGGTGAACTCAGGCTAAGGGCAGAGGGTTACAGGATCAGGACCAGAACAGTTATTATGATCATATGCTTAATGGTTTATTTCAAGACTGAATTTGTATTATCCCAACTGGCTGATAATTTTGCTAATGCCACTTTATAACTAGCTTTATTCTAGAATTCCAGAGTAAGTTTATAATGATGAAAAGTTTATTCTGTCCAATTTAA
This sequence comes from Macroglossus sobrinus, assembly GCA_004027375.1. Taxonomy (NCBI): domain Eukaryota; kingdom Metazoa; phylum Chordata; class Mammalia; order Chiroptera; family Pteropodidae; genus Macroglossus; species Macroglossus sobrinus. The sequence goes on along the minus strand of PVKZ01000043.1, from coordinate 2,433,891 downwards.
CTTTGTCTTACTGTAAGTCATTTTTTTTTAATATTGGAAATTTATTATTTCATTCTACTGAGTATAACTGAAGCCTTCAATCCTCCAGGCTCTGCAAGGACAGATATCAAGTCAGCAGGTTGCTGTAGAAAAACTGAAAAAAACGGCTGAGGTACTTTTAGATGCCAAAGGATCTTTACTTCCAGCCAAGAATGATATCCAGAAAACACTGGGTAAGTGTTCATTTCCTTGTTTCCTCTCTCTCAGGTAAATACTAAACAAAGGTATTCTAATAGGTATGGAGAAAAGGTTTATTAGTGTATTTTGTGTTACCTGTGTCCTTTTCCTGTGAAATGTTGCTTCTCAATCAGGGAGACGTGCCTCTTTAGCAGATATATTAGTATTTTGAGAGTGGGGGCTGTGTGGTGTGAAAGAGTATATTTAAATTTTAATTGTGTATTTAGACAATGTAATGGAAACTTTATGTAATATTCACTGTAGGAAGTAGAACTTAACAAGATACTCTTGGATGGTGGGATCGGACAGAGCTAGACTCGCAGCCTATGATAGTCCAAAATAGAGTCTTGATGGGATCTGTCTCTACCAAAAGTGGGAGCATGGGTTTAAAAGCTTGAGAGATGTGCTTTGAACAGTATTCCCACTTCTTCATTTTTCAGACATCTCTGAGTAGTCTCACAGGGTTCCAGCTACCCTAGGTATTCAGTGACGCTAGAAACTCATATTGAATTACAGTGTTTTTGTGTTCTCTCACATTTCTTGCGAGAAGAGATATTGCATGCTATTCTTTTTTGTATCTGCTCACATTTTTGGTTTATACTGAACACTGTATTATCAGTAAACATCATTTACTGTCTTACTATATTTTTTTGTTTTAACTTTGCTGCTTTTCATAATATTTAATGTGTGGTTTGAGATTATTATATATTTCTATATATGAAATAAAAACAGCACAGCAGATGATTGGATGTGTGCTCCACTCCAAAGGAAACATAAATTAAAATTTGAGTAGATATTTTAGATAGAGGAATGAAACTCTGCTGTTCTAAAACCACTCTGTAGAAGAGAAACCTTTTCTTTTCTTTCTTACAGACATCTAAACGCTTTTGATGTACCCTCACATAGACACGTGTTTATAAATTACATACACATATTATCTGTCATGTTATGTGTCTTATAATTATAACACAAAAATAAATTTGAATTATAAGATAAAAATATGAATGGAAGTCCTAACATTTTTTCCTGTATCCCAGTGCACCGTCTTAACATCTCACATTGGCAACCCTGCTGTAAGGACTTGGGCATAAGGATTTGGAGGAGAAAGAAAGACTGTGTTATATGTATTTCTGTTATTTCGAAGAAGAGTTTTTCCCATTGTCGATCATGTGCAATTTTATTTTATTTGTTTACAATCCATGTATTACATTTTTTTAAGACTTTAACACTTCTCTTTGGCATAATTTTCTAGGAATATGTGTAAATATATTTAAGTTTCTCTGAGATCTAACTGACTTCTAAGAAAATCAGCTGACCCCAAATAACATTCTTAATACATGTTGTTTTGTACTTTTTTCTAAAATAATTTTTAATTACTAAAATCAAGAAGTTACTTGAGTGACAATATTTTAGCACTGAGAAGTTCAGCAAGACCAGTAACATTCAAAATGTGTTTATTTTATTAAAATAACTTAGGAAATCACTTACCATGGTTAAACAGAGAGTTAATGTGACTCTCTGATGCACAGGTTGCCCATTTGAGAAGCAGCTCACCTGTCAATGGCGACCTACAATGCAGAGCATCTGCTGTTGTGACTTTCAAGTTATGGTTCATATTTGAACCGACTGCTTAATTTTTCTGCCGATAGCATCATGGTGTTTGTTAAATGCCATCCCCCTCCCTCTCCTATCAGCATTCTCAGGGGCTTCATTGAATTTTAATGACAGAAGCATGATTGTCTCTTTCAGTCATCTGAACTGTAACATTTCACTTCAGTGAAAATTTGTCGAACTCTTCTCATGATACAGTATTAGAACAATCAAAAAAAAATTGTTTGTTTATATAAATTATGTTCCCCAGGCCATAGACAAGCATGCGATATTTCATTTTTATAGAGATGTTTCAGGTCCAAACTTTCTTCTAGTGAGGCAGTGTATTAGACTAAAACATTCAGAAATAATTAAAATACTTTCAAATTCTTGGAAAACAAGTGATAAATTGTAATTAAAAACAATTAAAAACAGATTGTGTATGAGAGAGAAAGAGAGAGAGGAGAGAGAGATAAAAGAGAGAGAAATATGTTAAAAATCATTGTTCTTGGAACTTGTCATTAGTCTGCAGTATGGAATGTAGGATGTTAAAATATAGAGCTTTACAATCAAACTTGTTTAGCATCTTAAGGGTTCAGAATTGAGAGTAGTTAATTTCGTCTGAGATAGGTTAACCTGTTAACTTTGTTTTTTTTTTTCTTTTCCTCTGCTATTAAACATAAATTCTGTTTGTGTGTGTTTTAAAACTATAATCTCAGGCTTCGTTATTTTAAGTGGATTTTCATTGCTGTATATTTTCTCAACACATATGCATTTGCGAATTTTTGTGCATTCATGTACTTTGTTTAGGATGTGAAGGATGACAAAAGTTTAATTTATACAAGAGAGAATTTTTATATGTAAGGGTTAAATCTTGACAATTCTTTATGGCTATGTTTTGTTTCCTAAGAATATCTGTGCATGACTGTCAACTTGTCCCCCTACCCCCATATAATTATCTATACGTATGGCTAATTTAAAATGTCAGATTGGGAACTGGGATTTACTCCAAGGATTTGCTGTTTGAATTGCTTTCATCTCTCTTGGATAATTCAAATGTTTATGTATCCAAAAATCTCCTTTTAAATGCAGATGATATACGAGTTAACTAATTTTAAACGAATATATATATTTTTCTTTTTCCATTGTGGTCTTTTCTTTCTTTTTTAAGGTTTTTAGATGATGCTCTGAATATGCATTATGAATTTATCATTTACACTTTTTTCTTTTTCCAATTTTGGTGTAGAAATTTTAGGATTCACCTTAGTGTGTATTTGAAAAGCAATAGGGTAAAAATAACTTTGCTTATTAACATTTTCTGTTTTTGGACTAGATGATATTGTTGGCAGATACGATGATCTATCCAAGTCTGTTAATGAGAGAAATGAAAAACTCCAGATAACCCTGACCCGCTCACTGAGTGTGCAGGATGGTCTGGATGAAATGCTGGACTGGATGGGAGGTGTGGAAAGTTCTCTGAAAGAACAAGGTCAAGTGCCCTTAAACTCTGCTGCTCTTCAGGATATCATCAGTAAAAACATTGTAAGTGACATATTAAATGGAAAAATAATCTCACTTCTAGATTAATAAAGAAGAGTTTAATAAACTCTAAGTATAGGTAGATTTAAGATAAATTTAAGAATATAGAAAAAGAGACGTTTTCTGAATATAACTGTGGAAAGTAGTGCTTGCACAAAGGCAAATGTGTAAAACAATTTTTCTCTGATGAAGTATGGAAAGAGCTCTGTATATTTTTTCATGAATATTATTCACTACAGAGGGCTTACACATACATTAGTCCTATCTTGTTTATCCTTGCTTCAGCCAGCTGCACGAGGTTAATCTGATCAATCTTGTTGTTGTCTAGCCTTTTAAAAATGAGGACCATGAATAATCCCCAGGCTCCATTAGATCCTAGGAGTTGCTGGGTAGCAGCCACCTCTTGCCTCGCTCAGGCAACCAGCCAGCTGTTCTTCACTCTCCCTTGAAGAGATTTGGGATGGGATTCCTCAAGGGACAGATCAAACTTGTCAGTCAGTCCCAGCCATTAACTTTCCTTAGTCACAGGTTGTTCAAGCTTGTTGTTATGAATAGTGATTCTTTAAAACTCTGGGGCATTATTTGTAAACATCATTATAAAACATTTGCAATATTTGGTTCATTTCAGATGTTGGAACAGGATATTGCAAGTCGTCAGAGCAGTATAAATGCCATGAATGAAAAAGTGAAGAAATTTATGGAAACAACAGACCCATCCACTGCATCCTCACTGCAAGCCAAAATGAAGGACCTGTCTGTTCGGTTTTCAGAAGCAAGTCATAAACACAAACAAAAACTTGCCAAAATGGAGGAGCTAAAAACCAAAGTAGAACTGTTTGAGAACCTCTCAGAAAAGCTTCAGACATTTTTAGAGACAAAAACTCAGGCTCTTGCTGAGGCAGATATGCCAGGAAAAGATGTTCCTGAATTGTCTCAGTATATGCAGGTGTGTCTTCTTTAATAGTCACAAGTCTGATCAAGCATATTATCAGTTAAGACAAACTCATATATTTACTGCCAAAGTTATAATTAGCCGTCATTGTTTTAATTGCTGATGCATTAGTAAGGTCTATGCTTTCCTCCTTTGAAAATCGCAAACCTCGACTTCTTAAAGCCTTTGCTTATTGATTAGAAATGGACACATCTCATACACATACTTTCCAAAGACCACAAATGATATAAGTATATTAGGTGCCAGAACCCCCAAAAAAAGAGAATATGAAGAGTGCATTTAAATGAAGTTTACTGTGTTCTCTTTCAAATAGCCTGCGTGCATGTTTATTTATATTTGGAGTAATGATCATAGGCAGGATTATTCTTATGTGAGATTCTGGTCACATACCCACCTCTTGATAAAATGCCATTTGAAGATCTAGCAACATCTTATATTGATTAAATATCTAAATGCTTTGTAGGAATCAACTTCTGAATTATTAGAACACAAGAAGGATCTTGAAGTTTTGCAGAGTCTCTTGAAGGAGATATTCAACCATGGCCTGCCAGGTGATAAGGCTCTGGTTTTTGAAAAAACAAATAATTTGTCAAAGAAATTCAAAGAAATGGAGGATACCATCAAAGAAAAGTAAGCACCACTTAAGAAATTGGATTTTATTCTACTTGATACTAATTAGAATGAATTATGTTTATTTACATATGTAGATACCTAAAACAATTTTGAAAACTTGAGAATAAGCATAGGGTTACTTTATAAGTGCTTTTATATTGACACATATTTTTTTGTTACTAAAATTAAGTGTATTTTTGTTAAAATATTTAGGAAGGAACTTCAAGACTTCTTACATAAAAGTAGAAAGCATAATGTAAGAAAAGTGGTGGTGGTAGTAGTCCATTACTGAAAATAACCTAAACTTAATATTGTGTCTGAAGCCTTTGGCAGATAACTGCATTTTTATTTGCAAAGGCCAAAATAACCTTGAAAGATAGCTGTGGTTCATTGCTTTCCAGGCTTAATCAGAATCTTTTTTTTCTTTGTTAAATAGTTATACTTTTTAAAAAGTTATGGATAAGACATGACTTCATGAGTAAACAAAATAAGAAACAAGAGAATGAATGTATGTTGAGCTAAAAAGCTATACAGAGATAAGCCTTGTAACTGAACTTTTATATTTCTGATCTCATGTTAGTCTAGAATATATAGTACATCTGATTTTGCTAACATTTATATGGAAGACCCCCAAAATATAGAAAATAGTTACTTCTCTTTCAGCTGTTCTTTACTTCTTCATAATTTTCTACCTAAAACTTTTAAGTGCTGTCTGTACTACTCACAGAGCTATATTTTCCATCTTGTCATGTAATATTTAATTTAAATATTGCAAAGAAGTAATAGTTTTGATTTTTCTAGGTAAATTCTTAAGTTTTTCTGCTTTTGAATGGATTCAATTTTAAAACCATATAGTCATCAGTAATTAATACAGCTGCAGTGGACTCTTATTTGCCAATATTCCACACACTTGCACATGTGCACATGTCATCCACATGTCATCCCAGTTCCAAATATAACTGTCTTCACAGCTGTTCATGTTCTGGGGATGTGCCCTCCCTCCATGGTGCTGAGGTACAGAAAGATTCATATAGTTAACTGTAGCATTTCCTGAGTATCTATATGGGAGGCATCCATTAAACTTTTCGGTTACCTCGTTTTTGGGGGACTGAAATCTGTTCTTTAAAGCTCTTGGCTTTATCCATCCACTAAAGTGACTGTAGTGTAGCATGGCCACCACTAGGTGGCGGAGTTTTCATGTCGGTGATGTGCGACTTTCCCTTCTGGTTCTGTGCTTCCTGGCAGCAAGCACCACATAAAGTGGACAGATCAAAGCTCACTGAATCTAAATAATGTTAAAACTGTTTATATAGGCTTAGAGTTGATGTAGTTTTATAGAGTGCCTTTACATATGGATTACAGATTTCTTTGCTGCTTTATCAGCAGACCTTGCCTCTGGGGAATAAATAGTTTTTTAGCTGTTCTCACTTACCACCTATGAAACCTTTCCTCCTCTATCAAAGAGCTAGAATGTATGTGGGGAAAACTTTTTTCCATTAATATTAAGCCTGATATGGGAATAATTAATATTGGTGATTAGTCCTTTGGAGCATCTCCTTTCTGTGCCTTAAATCTGTCACTGATTTTTATTATCTAGAAAAGAAGCTGTATCTTCTTGTCAAGAACAGATGGATGCTTTCCAAGTCCTTGTTAAATCATTAAAGTCATGGATAAAAGAAACAATGGAAAGAGTTCCCATTGTACAGCCTTCTTTTGGTGCAGAAGATTTAGGAAAATCTTTGGAAGAAACTAAGGTGAATCCTTGCACCTGATACTAATTTCTCCTTTGCCTGCATCAGTAATGAGAGGTTAAAAGACTAATTGTGTTTTATTTTTTTATTTAATATCACATAAGTTAGATCCTTATGTATGTACAATATATTTTGGCAATATTTGAAAATGAGGACATGGAATTAACATCCTTTTGAGGAAGGACACAAACTTTCAGCTAATTTGCTTTTAAATAAAGAGATGTATTAGTGAGCTGCTGTCTGTTCTAATATCCAAATTTTCTTCCCCACCTAGTCTCTACTTAAGTTATTTTTCTAACATTTTTCATAATATTAAGTAGAAGATCCATCTCTTCAATTCGACATTTTACTGTAGTTTTGATGTATCACAATAACCAGTATTTGAAGATAGAAACTAATGGAACATCTTCTACAAATAGTGTGCAAGTCTTTTTGTCATCTGACATATGACCAGTTATGCCAGTTTTTCCATTCCAAATTTGTGGAGGTGTGTGTTTTTAAAAATTCATTGAAATTTTGATGTTTAAAACTCACTATTAAATGGAATTCTGAATTCCCATTTTTTAATTGTTTCTGGTACCTTTCTTCTTGTAACCTGACTATTACCTAGTACAGTTTTCCATACTTACAGTTGACAGTTGCTTTGGAACTTATGGCAGCTGGCAATAGCCTGACTTCCACTGTGGCTAGGGGCAGAATGCAGGATGGACCATACTTCACTTCTCACTGCTAACAGTGTTAACAGTCACCTGGGCTGTTGGAACAAATAGGGATGGTGCTGTTTTCTTTCATCCCCTACCCCACAAATCGGGACCCACAATCATCATTGTTTTGAGATATGTTTAAGAAATTGGATTATAATGTGTAACTTTGAAAATATGACAAAGGCTGAAAAATAATGTGTTTTTATACCTCAAGAAATTACAAGAAGAGTGGAGTTTAAAAACACCAGAGATTCAGAAAGTAAACAACAGTGGCATCTCACTATGTAACCTAATAAGTGCTGTGACTACCCCTGCAAAGGCAATAGCAGCAGTTAAATCAGGTATGTGCTTTATTTACGCTCATGGCACAAAGACCATAAGAATTGGGCCCATTCATGTTAATTTTATTTGTGTATGTTATTTTTAAAATTTTAAATTAATGCATAAAATAATCTCAGAAATTCAAAGGGAAAGTGACAAGAAAGATGGCATCTATAAACACACTAAAAGCTGCCTGGGAAGCGTATCAGTACTAGTCAAATTTCAAATCTCTCTTATGTTTTATTAAAGACTGCAGTCAAATTAGTACATAAGAATAAGGAGCATTATACTGAGGAAAGAGAAAGATCAGATTCTAATTTGTTTGTTTTTTACCTTAATTAATGGAGATGTTGAAATTGTATTTGAAATATTTGATAAAGAAATGGGTCTGGGCTCTTGGGAAAGAAGTGAGGGTGGGAAACAGGTTATTTTCTGTAGAGTGGACCTCTCATTTTATTCCCATCTACTTTTATAACTTACACTGTTCCCAGAGGAAACAATTATATAATATATTCACTAGTATATCTAAATCACAATCCTGATCACGGTTGATCCACTTTTCTCAACAGAAAGGAAGAGTCATGTATAAATAATAATTCTAAAATTAATTTAAATTGTGGGTATAGTTTTAAGTTTAAAACATTTATATTGTCAATGTGACGTTTTTGTTTTTTGTTTTTTGTTTTTCATTTCAAGGATAGACAGAAGGCAGATCTCATCTCTTTATTCTGAGAGTTTCTGAATATCCTCTGTGGTTTATCTGCTCTCCCAGCCCCTTTTCCCCCCAGCTGTCCCTATTGTGAGACTGATGTTCCAGCTGGGCCTCTCTCAACCATTTATTCCGCTCTATTAATCCCATTTCAGGGAATACTCATATTATATGTGCTGTGATGATCTTCCCTTTCTCTCCTAATCACATTTCCTGAAATGTCAAGTTTTTTTTTTTTTTAAGAAAAGGAATTCTGTTTTTAGTTCTTTATGTCCACTTTACATTTGCAAAAGTAAAAATTATTTTTTTCTATTCTTGATAACTTCTAAACATGGTAGGAATTAATCTTGAGCATCTATAATATTTTTGTTCCTATCTGAAATGCCATTGCGTATGATTTTTGAAAAAGGGACAAAACTTAGATTAAGATTCAGATATTTAAATGTTTTTGTTTGTTTAGGCTTGTTCCCATGTGGTTAGTTTTGGGAAGTATTTTTTTTTGTTTTAGATAGGTAGCCAATGGATACTCAAATAAGAAAATATAATTATTACTTTAATATTTTCATTATGAAAAAGATACCAATGCTAGATGTTTATATAATTATAGAGAAATAAGAATTACTACTGAGAAGTTTCTATTTTCTAGGCAATAGATTCACTGTTTTTAATTCCTACCATGGTCTCACAAGAAGGTATAATCCCCATCACTTTAGTCAAGTGGTAATTAATTTGCTCAGTCACACAGCTAGTAATTAGTGAGGCTGGGATTTAAATTCAGGTGAGTCATAAGACAGAGCTTAGGCACTCCGAACCACCGTGCTTTCTTATTTGTGTTCATATAATGTGAGTTTAGTAATAGGGTTTTTTTTTTTTTTACTTTTAATTTCTTTCATGTATTTTTAATCATTCTGCCTCAGCTAAATCCACTGTGTACCTACACCAGACAATTTTCATTTCCTTAAGTAAGGTAGAAATTTTTTTTGTCAGTCATTTATGTTAAATGCAACACATATGAGTAACTTCTGAGCTTCAGAGACTTTATCACTAAGATAATTTTACCAATAAGGAAACTTTATCACAAAATTGTTTAATAAATTTATATTTAATGAATAATGTATATAATCTAAATTTACTGAAGCTCTTTAAGGAGATCATGTTACTACTTTAAGAATAAATTTTATAAAGAGGAGAGGATATATTTTTATTTTTAAATTTTGGACTTTTGAAATTTAATATTTTACATTTTCAAATTAATAATAATGTGTTTAAATGATTACTGCTTACAGGGGTTTGATTTAATGTCATCTATTAATGTATAGAAATATTATGGAAATCTATGATTACTTTGGTGTTAATATTTTTGCAGGTGGAGCAATATTAAATGGTGAAGGAACAGCCACAGATACTCAGGAAATTTTGGCAAATAAAGGTGATTATTAACTTTAAGTTCTTAATGATTAGAATAATTTGGTATTCCTTTTTTAGAAAGAATATCTTATTTTTTTCTTTTACTTTAAAGTTTATATATGTTTTTTAAAATTCAACAACGCATAACATTTATTCATATATTTTCAATTTCTATTGTAATCTTATTGTTGCGTAAAAAAAAAAAAACATATCTCTGCCCTCATGGAGCTTACAGTCTACTGGGAAAAGAGACAGTAATGATTTTCACTTATTTATAAGCTTAGAGACTAACATCTCAGCAGTTGGTTACAGGTTTCCTTCATAAATTATCAGAGGATGCATTTCTCTCTGCCAATTGCATTAAGAGCTTCCTTAACTTTTTTTCTTTTTTTGTGCTTTAAACTTTATTTTTTTATTTAAATTTTTTTCAATTACAGTTGATATTCAGTATTATTCTGTGTTAGTTTCAGGTGTGCAACACAGTGGTTAGACATTTATATAATTTACGAAGTGATCTCCCTGATAAATCTAATACCCACTGGCACAATACATTTGAGAGACAATCTTTTTAGAGGTGAATAGCAGTTATAATGAAATTTAAAATTAGAAATAAAGTAATATTAATATAATAGTCTCATTCTCCATAGATGTCATTTTTATGTAACATTTCATGTAATTTTGTTCATCTGAAATTAGTGAAATCCTCAGTTTGGCATTTGCTTGTGTTTCCTTCTTTTTGGTTAATTTGAAATATTTTGTCACTTGAAATATTATTTGAGCTATTTTCTTGAGTTTGATGCTTGAGGAATTAAGTAATATTTCATAGTTTTGGTTTTTTGATCTAGTTAAAATATCTATTTTATTTTGCTTGTATTATGCAATGCTCCTAAATTATTTGTCATTAAATAGCATAAGATGATCTAACCTTTTACTTCTAAAAATCCTATGACAATCACAGTAAGCTAATATTGACAAAATAAAAGGGAATGTCATGTAAAACTTCTATTTATAGAGCTTTACTCTAGACATCTTGAAAATGTGTCAGTATAATCATTTTCCTTACTTTTAGGATTAACATCTATTAAAAAGGATATGACTGACATAAGCCATGGTTATGAAGATCTTGGCTTGTTACTTAAGGACAAAATAGCTGAACTGAATACTAAACTCACCAAATTGCAAAAGGCTCAGGAGGAATCAAGTGCAATGATGCAGTGGTTACAGAAGATGAACAAAACTGCAACAAAATGGCATCAGGCTCCTACACCTACAGATACTGAAGCTGTGAAGACTCAAGTTGAGCAGAATAAGGTATATTCTGTGGGTATATTTACTGAAGACATGGAAGAGAACTGATTAGTGTTTAGAACTGAGCCCTGGTGGTCAGGAGCCCTGTTCTAATTTCTTGCCCTTATAATCTTCAGTAAATAATTTTCCAGTTTTGTATAGTGTGCCTTTCTGTAGAGATTGGTGATAGCAGTCACCTGTTTTTGCACACAGACATTATGAAGATGAGTGATCTGTTAGGTATAAGCAGCTTTGCCACTTTTAAATCAATTTAAGTATGGGATTTTAACCAGTCAACTGTTGGAAATGATTTAAGAGCTAAGTGTATTACGGATCTATTCTGTCAAGTATAAAATAGGGGAGTTCATGCTTTCCTTTTCTTTAATAGACAATATTTCTTTCTACAACTGTCAAGGTTGGGAAGATGATTTTACATTGTGGCAATGATGACAAAAATGTCTGCAAATCGCTAACCTATATTTGAACTCTATATTGTGTCATCCAGAAAGTCCTTATTCTCTAGTTGATTCTCAAATCTGGCAGGCAGCCTTTATCAAGACTGATTTTCTTAGTAATTTCAATCTTACTGATGTCATCTTCCAATTTTCCAAAGGGATTTGTTTGAGAATAATATGAAACACTTCCCAGGTAATGGAGATAAGAGTCATTATCTCCATAGCTACAGCGTTTCTCTTTTCAATTCCTTTATTAGATAGTTGAAGACTGCTAAGAAGAGGAAAAGAAAATAATTAACTGCTGATTCCAGGTCCTCAGCCACTTTAGCATTTAACAGTGGATTTCCTCCTCTTTTGGTTATACTAGAGAAAAAATTTCTCTGTCATAATTGTGTTTTTGTCTTATGATATTGACATATTTTAGTGTACTTACTCTATTATTTTTTTCTTTGTTAGTCATTTGAGGCAGAACTGAAGCAAAATGTAAACAAAGTGCAGGAGTTGAAAGACAAATTGACAGAGCTGTTGGAGGAGAACCCGGATACTCCTGAGGCCCCCAAATGGAAACGGATGTTGACAGAAATAGGTATATTATGTTACTTAAACCAGACGCCATGAACAGAAGCTCATTTTTTTTTAATCATCATCTTTATATAAAAAAAATTTCTCCAACAGCCTTATTTTGAGATTTCTTTAATGTTTCAGAATCTATTTTTGCATGTCTAAAAGTACTATTTCAAATTATATTGTGCTGACTTGGTATGTTTTGTGGGATTTTATTTATTTTTTTGCCAAACACAGTAACTAAATTCATTTTTATGAAGAAGTTAAATACTAGTTAATAAAACACTGTGCATTGAGTAATGTTTGTATTATTGTTTATTCTGTACATTATTAAACATCCTTTTAATTTATTTGTCTGGTAAAGGTCGGCTTCCTTCTCCTTCATGGGGTTCCTTCTGTGAGTCCTCCAGCCCTTTATGCTTTCTCTTCTCCAATCAGCATTACAGAGTAGCTCCCCACAGAAGTCTGGTGGTATTGATTCTTTATCCAGAGTTATCCTCCCATATTGATTCTGTCCCTATATAAATTGTTCCTCATAGGTACAGAACTTTGTTCATCAGCTTTATTATCTTATAACCCCTTTTTATTATTATAATAATAAGAAAAATGAGTGTAAGACAATGATGTTAATTTTCTCTACTTCACAGTTTTGTTTGAAGAAGTCAATGATTTAATGTGTGTGTCCACTCAGATAAATAGTACCTGGCATATAGTAAGAGTTATGTGTTTGATATGATGATACTAATAATTATTTTACTTTAAGTCATTTTATTGTTTTTAGCTAAAGATTATCTTTCCTTTAGAGTCATACATGCTGTGATAAATTTAGAAATCTATAAATATATTTTAGTTTGAAAAAAGTTATCCTAAGGGATCTTAATATTCAAAGGTCTATTTAGTCCAACTATAGGGACTCCTTTGCATTATAATGAATTTGTCCCTAATTCAGTGGCTCTTAACCTGGGATGTCAGAATTAATTAGGAAAGGATTATCAAGACATTTTAGAATAGGGGTAGGAGTGAGGAGTGTGTATTTCAAAAAAGTTTCCTGATAAGATTTTGATATTCCTCACTCTCAATGTGTTGTTTTAGTTGCATTATTTTGTCAGATTGTGTTTGACTAAAATGTGCCATATAGAATGATGCCATCAGATAAGTTTTCATGGTTGGGTTCTATTAAAATCAAACTATTAGTGTATTATGCTAGGTGAAAAAAATCCATCAGATCAACTAAGTACACCAGGGTAGAGATGGGATACATGGAGAGTGGGTAGAGCATGTCAGGTGTGGCGCCTGTGTGAGCAGAAGCTTGTTCGGGTAATAGTGGTAAGATCAACAGGGCTAGATTCGAGGATTCATCTCGAAAGTGAAAACCCTTTAGGATTAGTAGACTAGGGCCAGTTTATGGGAGGTTCTGAACATCAAGCAGAGGTCTGCAGATTTTATCATGTAGGTGGTGGAAGTTAGTTATTGAAGGATTTAAGCATAGAAGTAACATGTTTAAAAATATTTTTTTTTCTAAAGGGAAATTAGTTTAGAACCAAATGGTTTGCAGCTGAGAAACATTAACAGCAAGGAAACCAGTTAGAAGACTGACAGTCTAGGTCTGTAGTTCTCACACATGCTCCTGGAAGCAGCAGCAGCAGCAGCAGCAGCAGCAGCAGCAGCATCTGGGAACTTGTTAGAAATGCAAAATCTCAGGCCCCACTTCAGTCCTACTGAATCAGAAACTCTGGGGTGGGGCCCAGCAACCTGTGTTAACAATTCCTCCAGGAATTTAATGCAGCTCAAGTTTGAGAATCACTGGTCTGGGAAAACCACTATGGGACCAAAATGGACTGAGGGCATTGGAAATGTAAGGATAGGTTTAAAATTTAGGAGAGTCATGAAAGAACATTCTGAATGATTGCATCTTAGTGATATGGGAGTGAAGATAACTTTTGAAAGAAATCTAAAAGTCAAAAAGATCCACCAGTTTTGATAGGAATATAATATTGAGTTTTATGTTGAATTTAAAGGGTTGGTGAGATTTTCTAGTGTAACTTTAAGGATGATTGGGCATAGATATAAAAATTTGAGAGTCACTGGTTTTGAACTGATCTTTGAAGATTTGATATTAAAGAAAATGATTAATGTTCATTGTTCTGGCTGATCAGTTATAGTTGAATTAAAAGAGTCTATAGGACTTCTAGAAGGATTGAGTGTGCTCAGGATCCTATTTGCTTTAAGGAATATTTCATCCTCTATATTACCTTCTAAAATTAAATTCAAATTTACTTTTCTTTTACTTCAGTTTACACACAACCATCAGAATCATAAAATCTGTACCAATAAATGCAATTACTTACCTTAGGTTAGACTTTAACCAGCTATGAAAGATGAATAGTAAAGACAGAATGATAGCCACTACAAGTTATTTTGAGTCACATCCTACCATCTTCATAGGTAACAAAGACCAGTTTTATGCTTTATCTTTTTCTATTAGATTCCAAATGGCAAGAACTCAATCAATTAACAGTTGACAGACAACAAAAACTTGAAGAATCCTCTAATAATCTGACTCAATTTCAGACCATAGAGGCTCAGTTAAAACAGTGGCTTGTGGAAAAAGAACTGATGGTCAGTGTGCTTGGGCCCTTGTCAATTGACCCAAATATGCTAAACACACAAAGGCAGCAGGTGCAGGTGAGTATCACTCGACTTAACAAAAAAAAAATGTTTTCATTATAAATATATTAGCTTTGGGCTGTATGTGCTTTAACTGCCTTCGAGTGTATTTGTAACGTTTCAGATGCTCATAAGATACAGGTCCTGAGGTTAGTGGGAAACCTCAGAGAACCAAAGCTGTGAGGCATCCCAGAATAGTCTACTCAGCCCTCAGTCATACTGTGGCTTGTGCAGACCCTGACAAAAGGGCCTTCTTAGAAGTATTAATGTGATTGTATAAGTAATAACATTTTTATGAGAAGCTGGTATATGCTTTTTATTGTTTAAAAATTAGTCCTTTGAGGTTTTATTTATTTTGATTGTGGGAATAGGTAATGAAACTTACAAAACTCATGCACTGTAGCCCTGACATGGGGGAGAGACTGGATAAGAAGAGGAGCAAGAATAAGGGAAGCAAGAATCTTGAACCCCAGAGGGTTAGTTAGACTACTCTAATTATAATTGCATAAATCCACAAGTGGAAAAAAGTCCATAAAATTTAAGTCAGATGTAATAAGAGAAGCATGGTTGTTGTTTCAGTGAGATCTCTTTATATCTGAGTAGTGGTATTAGAACAATGAGACTAATTCTGCACTCATAAAATACAAATTCATGTATGTTCTTAATCTGAGGAGAATTGAAACAAAAGCTGTAAATAAACATTTGGGAGAAATAACTGCACCTAGTTTGGGTAGTCTCTTAGAGATAAAAAGTTGTATTAAAAAAAGGAAATTTTTGGATCATTCATTTCATAACAAGAGCCAATGCTGAGCCTGGACATTCTAAGCATCATGGTCTATTGGCTAAAACCATTACAATGAGGACTGTAAACGTCAATAAATCTTATATTTAAAAAAATCTTTTGTAGATCAGTACACCATGAATGAATATATTCTAACACTGTTATCACTATGCACTTCCTTTGGTGTAAAATGCTGTAGAATGTTTTTAAAAACCTACAAAGAAAAGTACAAGTAGGAAAAAATAAATTTGTTGTTAGTGATATGAACATGTTGTCCAATAGCAGTATTTCCCTCTGTATATGAAAATTCGCACATAAATTTTTGTTACTTTTTTCCAAACTACTGAAGATATTTGCCCCTTTCATTTTTTCCTTTGGGAAATATGATTTTAGGCAAAATGTGATCTCTATGGAGCACCATAGCTCTTTGATTTACTTTAGGATAATTGCACTGCCCTCAAAATAAAAACTAAGAAAGCAGTAACTAAAATCAAAAATGAAAACTAGATAAATAAGTAGCATTTCTGTCTCTTTAAAAAATTAAGCTATGTTTTCTCTAATTAATTATCTATTAATTTGTGTTTGTTTACTCTCATTACTTCTTTACCTTAGATTCTGCTGCAAGAATTTGCCACTCGGAAACCTCAGTATGAGCAGCTCACAGCAGCTGGTCAGGGGATTCTGAGCCGACCTGGTGAACACCCTTCTTTCCATGGGATTGTGAAAGAGCAATTGGCAGCTGTGACCCAAAAATGGGATAGCCTAACGGGACAGTTGAGTGACAGATGTGACTGGATTGACCAAGCCATTGTTAAAAGCACACAGTATCAAAGCCTGCTGAGAAGGCTTTCTGATAAACTGAGTGATTTGGATAATAAACTCAGCAGCAGTGTGGCTGTGAGCACACACCCCGATGCTATGAACCAGCAGTTGGAAATGGCCCAAAAAATGAAGCAGGAAGTAGAGCAGGAAACGAAGCAGATACAAGTGGCCCAGGCCCTCTGTGAAGATTTGTCAGCACTGGTTAAAGAGGAGTACTTGAAAGCAGAACTTAGTAGACAACTAGAAATCATCTTAAAATCATTTAAGGATATTGAACAGAAAGCAGGTTTGTCTATCTTTTAACACTTGTATTTCCTAGAAATAGAGATCGGGCATTGCCTATTTAAGCCGTTGCCTGTGATCTGGGCCCCTGAAGAGAGTTTACCCCCATTGAGACCATAAGTGAAGAGGAGCTCACTCACACTAGCACAGAGAGCTGTTGTGTTCATGCTCTCACAGTGTTAGAGTAATTAATTCTACACAGATAAATTGTGGGGAGGGACGCTGATGGGAAAATCTGCTTTATTAAGACCATTAAAATTTCAGGCATTCCAAATTGGTTTTTAAAAGATATAAATATTTTTGCTGTGTGACAGTTGTATTTCACCAGGAAAAAAAAAAAACAGATGAATACAGTTATTAAAAGGATTGCATCATTTTTTTCATCTGCAGTTATGTTGTCTAACTCTGTCATGGCAAGCATTTCTGGAGAAATGTGTGAAAGAGAAGCATTTGGCACTATTTTTCTCTCTCACCTACTGTGGCCACAATTCTGTTACAGATGTGCCAGTATTTGTCAGAGGCAGCAGTAGTAAGTTATTAGACTTCTGAAGAGCCTGCCAAAGAAAAGCACATTTTACTGCTGCATTTGTTTGAAAAGTAACACTAAGTGCCTTGTACCTAGTCCATGCTCAGTTTGTTTTTTAATTGATTGAATTTGTTTATTGATCAAAGCAACTATTTAGGCTTACTCCCTTATTTTGAAATGATATTAATCATAAATATTAGCTATTAAGATTATAGTTGCTATTACTGTTGTGGATACTTTTCTGTGACAGGCATTAAGCTGACAACTTTACACATATATGTCCTGTCATTTAATGGCCACATGGCTTCTATTGTTGCCAATTTACATTTGCGGAAGTGAGGCTTAGAGGCTTAATCATTGGCCCAGCATCTTCTAGCTCCTGAGAGGTTGAGGTGGTATCCAAACCCATTCTGTCCCTAAGTGCTCCATTATATTGCCTTCATGATTTATAAAATTATAAGAGTAAAACAGTCATTTCATAAGAGATGGACTACTTATCAGCACACTTAGAACTTTGAACAGTTGTCACTCCACATACTGGAATGGAGATGAATAGCACAGTAGGCAGCAGTGTGTGTGACTGTCCTCTACCACCCTGCACCTTTGTGCAGTTTTACTTATCCCCATAATCGGTTTTGCATCTCTCATCTCCTCCTCGCCTTGATTGTCTCTCTCCCTGTTGTGCCTGCCTCTTTGTCCTCCTTTGCCCCCTTTTGTCAGCACCTTCAGCTTACTTGTAGTTCTTAGAGTCAGTGCTTACAGCCTTTGCTTGTAGATAGTCATGTACATTTATCTGGTGGTTTTACTTCTGGCTTTTCATAGATTAAATCTGCATTTCGATGTAAAGTAAACATGTCTGTAATTTCATTTTTAGAGAATCATCTCCAGCACCTCCAGTCAGCCTGTGCCAGCTCTCATCAATTTCAGCAAATGTCTAGAGATTTTCAGGCTTGGCTGGATACAAAGAAAGAAGAGCTAGACAAGGCTCACCCTATATCAGCCAAACTTGATGTCTTGGAGTCATTAATTAAATATCAGAAAGACTTTAGTAAAACCTTGATTGCTCAGTCTAGTATTTATGAAAAAACTATCATGGAAGGTGAAAATCTGTTATTGAAAACACAGGGATCTGAGAAGGCAGCCTTGCAGTTACAACTTAACACAATTAAAACCATCTGGGATGAATTTAATAAGCAGGTAAAAGAGAGAGAAGACAAGGTAAAAGATTCATTGGAAAAAGCCCTCAAATATAAAGAACATGTAGAGACTCTTCGGCCATGGATTGATAGATGTCAGAATAACCTGGAGGAAATAAGATTTTGCTTGGATCCTACTGAAACAGAGAATTCTATTGCCAAGTTAAAGTCTCTGCAGAAGGAAATGGACCAGCGCTTTGGGATGGTAGAATTGCTAAACAATGCAGCCAATAGCTTGCTCAGTGTCTGTGAGATAGATAAAGAGGTTGTTACAGATGAGAATAAATCACTGAACCAGAAGGTAGACATGGTCACTGAACAACTTCACAGTAAGAAATTCTCTCTGGAGAGCATGGCCCAGAAGTTTAAAGAATTTCAAGAAGTGTCCAAAGAAGCTAAAAGGCATCTTCAGTGTGCAAAGGAACAGCTAGATGTTCATGATTCCCTAGGACCCCAAGCTTACAGTAATAAATACCTGACCATGTTGCAGACTCAGCAGAAATCACTTCAGACCTTGAAGCACCAGATAGATTTGGCCAAAGGACTTGCGCAGGACCTTGTAGTAGAAGCTTCAGACTCAAAGGGAACCTCTGATGTTTTATTACAAGCAGAAACCTTAGCCCAAGAGCATAGTGCACTAAGTCAGCAGGTCGATGAAAAGTGTTCATTCCTAGAAACCAAGCTTCAAGGCATTGGGCATTTCCAAAATACCATCCGAGAAATGTTTTCTCAATTTGCAGAATTTGATGATGAACTAGATAGCATGGCCCCAGTAGGGAGAGATGTAGAAACATTGCAACAGCAAAAGAAGGCTATTACAGCCTTTCTGCAGAAACTAGAAGCCCTCATAGCTAGCAATGACAATGCCAATAAAACCTGCAAGATGATGCTGGCCACAGAAGAAACCTCTCCTGATCTTGTTGGAATCAAAAGGGACTTGGAAGCTTTAAGCAAACAGTGCAACAAGTTGCTGGACCGCGCACAAGCCAGAGGAGAGCAGGTTGAAGGGACAATTGAGCATCTTGGAGAATTCTATAGCAAACTGAAGGAATTTTCTATTCTGCTTCAGAAGGCTGAAGAATGTGAGGAGTCTCAGGGCCCCGTAGCAATGGAAACGGAGACAATCAACCAACAGCTTAATGCATTTAAGGTAGGGGATTCTTCATTTTTACTGAGCATTTTTGTTACTAAAGGACATTTCTTACTGGTGTAGGAAGGAGGTTGTCTGTTTTGTCGAACCTTCTAATAGGATCGTCGCACAATGTTTGAGCTTAAATGAGTGTATATGGAGGTAATATCCAGTCACATGGGGAAGTTCCAAATGTACTGGAGATTTAGGAAGGGTACTTGAAAAGTTCCAGCACTTTTCCATAAAGCCTGAGATCGACATCATAGAGTTCATTTCTGATATCATTCACGGGTGACAACTGGAGGGACCAGAGCCATATTTTGAACTCTCTTGCAGAGGCCATTTCCTAACATGAAGTACTTGTTCTCTTCATGTGCGTCTCCCAGAATTTTCTTTTTCTTTAATGGTGAATTATAGTCTTTTCCTGCTCTTTCCTTTTTTATGGCCTTCTCATCCTTAATTGAATTTCTTTTGTAAACTTCTTTTCTTCTCAAAGTTCATATTTTTAAAGGCAGAGTGGAGTTCCATGTTGTACTCCTGGTTTTACAAAACAAAGCTCTTGGGCTCACGTCCCAGAGGATTAGGAATAAATTATTTTTGATTGGACTACAAGCTCCTGAATGCCAAGGAATGTCTGCCACTTACTTCATAGCTCTCAGTGATGCTTAATGAGTAGAACATTAGGTAAAAACGGTGGCCCAGGTTTAGTGTCACTGGAGTTGGCCTTATTTATGATAGTAAGAGCAGAGGTTGTATCTTGGCAGCCAACAAAGATAGCTTCATGCCTGCTCAGAGAGGGTCCTAAATATCAAGCATTTGCCACCCGGGGCTGATATGACTCTTTGGAGTTAGCATGGATCCTGTTCTATTTATGAGGTGTGTTTTACTTTGCACTAAAGACCAGTGTGGTGATAAGTCCTATCATATATCCCTAAAGGATAAAATAAGAGCAAATAAAAGCAGAATTTATAAAACTACAAAATGATTCCCATGAGAAATGAATATAAATGAAATGGACTTCCATATTCTGTGCTGTTATATTTGACATAGTGTTTCCCTTGCTTATCTTTAATAACAGTATTTTGAAAAACAACTTCAAAATCGCTTCATTTTCTTCTTTTTCTTACTTTTATGATATTTGCTGTTTATAAAGTACCTTGGAAGCCTAATACCTCCAGTGTTTAAAAATCTGTGGTTTTGTATTTAGATCTTGATTCTTGAAGGTAAAGAAAAGAAACTACCTATTGTTCACTTTACTTCCTTCATTACTCTGTCAAACTTTCATATTTCTGGCTTGCAAAATAAAGATTTCGTGTGTGAGAATTCTATGTTAGAAAAACAAAGTTCTGTGGGAGTTTCTGCTTCCAAGACTGAGGCAGAGCTTGAGAAATGAGTCTTACTCAGACAGAAAATGTTGGAATTTTCTGTAGAACTCTGACAAAAAAAAAAAATGGCAGTAACCACGTAGTCTTTTTACTTATGAAATTTAATAATGTTCATTGCCTTTGTGAAACATTTCTCTAGGTTTTCTATAAATTTGTATAGAGAAAAAGAGTCTCTTTACTAAGAGTCTCTTTACTTCTCTTCACTGCCTCAACTACTCATAAGAAAATGGGCAAAAGTAACAGTGCTACTATCTGAATACAGTGAAAATTGTGGCTCTCTGTGCAGAAAAATCTTTTGAAAGTAAGTTAGGAGGAGCCCTGAAAGTGTTTTGCAAACTGAGAAGTTCTAAATAAGCATCATTACCATTAATGGTTACAGAGCTTGTTTTATTTGATTGATAGGAAAAATAAACTGAGGATGCTGCGTTTGTCTGTTTTCTGATTACTTTGGAGGGAGTTGATTGATTTTAATAACATTCAGTAATAAAGAATATCAATGCATAACATCAGTATCTTGAGACCCAGGGACTAAAATAAAAGTTTCCAAGTGGATAGTTCATCTGTATTTAATATATTCCAGTGCATAGGTAAAAAAGAACAAGAATATTATTTTGGTAAACAAGCATGGTAACTTTTACATGATCCCTAATTCCATTTATTTGTATGTGTGTATGTATGCTCTGTAAAAGTAGCCATTACAACAATTGACATATACTGTAGGTTTCTTATGTGTCAAGCATTGTTCTAAAGTCCGTTTTTAATCATGTTAACAGTCATGAGAGGTGGATGTTAGTATTAGTCCCATTTTACTGTAAGGAAACTGAAACCCAGGGTGGGTAAGTGACTTGCCTAAGGACACACAGGTAGTAAGTGTCAAGACCAGAATGTTTTGGTGGAAATAATGCAGAGTTTTGTGTCAACTTTATTTATCATGTTGCACATCTGATATTTTCTCTGGGAAATTTTCAAATCATCTTTGCTGTAGCCTAATTTGGGTGACCTGAGTAACCAACCACTGTTCACTTTAATCCAAAACCCCAGTAACACTCACCTAGGGAAAGTGTTCTATTAAACTGGCTGCTATGAGAAACAGGAGATAAATGTGTGTGAAATTGTCTTAAAAGCAGATATGTGAATGCTGGTGATGGTTACCACCACCCGCCGCCACTGAGAAGAAGCTAAATACTTCACTGTCTTTGTGATTATATCTTAAGTGGTAAATTAATTTATAGTTCAGATCTTAATTTAGTTTTTGTTGGGCATTAGGCTTTTGTTGAACATTAGTTTTAACATAATATTTTAGAAAGATTTTTTAAGTGGAATTATTTGTATTGAGTGAAAAACTAATAGTTTGTTAAAAATAGCAAATTACTAGTTATTCTAATTTCTAAAAATATAACAGAAAAGCATTGAAGTAAGTCTTGGATTCCAAACATCTATTTTTATTATAGACTTTGAAATATAATCCAGTTTGACATTACTTTTCCCAGTAGATTTAATTTAACCTAATGTAACAGATAAAAATCATAGTTTTTCATAATATAACTTTTAGAGTAGAGCTAATACTCAACAATAGGTATTACCCAGTTACTCAGTAGAGGGTGTCTGTTATACTCTGGGGCCCGAATGGATTATTTAAACTAGGTAAGACAAACTTCTCAGTTTCCATTTTTTCCCAAAAAAACTTAACCTGAGAAATAAGAGTTAATATCATTGAAAAGACAAAATTCATGTTTAAGATACCACCCCAAACAGAATGATTAAAAGCAAATGCTCTTCTGAACCAAATGTCCTAATTCACTGTCAGTAAAACTATTCTAAGCTTTTGAAAATAGAGTGGTATTACCTTTTGTGTTAAAGTTTCTAAATATTTTGATTGTGTAGGTTCTGCCTACTGTACATTTTCTTACTTCTAAATATTATTTATTGGACTAAAATATCTGAAGAGTGAGGTGTTTTTTATTACTATCAATAACTCAGAGTACCATTTTTCTACTTACAGTCCTCTATTATTACATTAAATTCTATGCATACTGTCATAAATTCCTAAATTCCTTGAGACTCCCAGCTCAAGATTATCTTCAAATCTGAATGGCATTATTAAATAATATTAACGTTTTCATATTTTTATTTATCAAAGACATATGTAACCAACAATATACATGGAACCTGTCCTGGCAGTTCCTGCGATGTCATCAATATTCAGTCAGATTTTCTGATCATCATGAAATTTGATTTCATCTTAATGAAGATCAAAGAAATTCGATGTTTTAATGAACATATACACCTACATTCTGGCTAAAAATACACTTTCTCACCTCTATCTAAGCCATGACAAAAAGTCTTAGAACCTGTTTACTGTTTGTTTCTGGCCAATCTGTTGCTGCCCTGATTGTAATTCATATGCTCCCCCATAAATGAGCACATCACTGGTAAAGTCTCTAAATATATATATATATATATATATATATATATATATATATATATATATATTTTTTTTTTCAAAATGAAAATGTCACTATATCGAGCAGAGAATTTTCAGGCCAAGTTGAAACCACAGATAAAGACCAGACACATGCCTAATTATACAGTAATAAATTTTCTCTGGTCCAGGTGAAGACATTGTTTAACCTCGGCACCATCATTTGAATTTTGGGTAAACCAAAATACCCAGTATCTGGAGAGAAGAGAAGCCGGGCAGTCTGAGCACTATTTGTAAATAGCATTGCTGAAATAAATTACTTTGCAAATATCTTACTAAGATATTTATCAAATGATTCTAAAACAAACTGTGTCACCATTTTTTAACAGATAAAATTAAACTGTCCAAAGAATGCTTTAAAGGTGGTTTTTTAATGTGCCCATGTTGTTATGTAGAGGTCGATGATGAATTGTTCTTTATTTTGTTGAGACCAGGGCAAAATTAAACAAAGCCGTTGTAGAAGAGGCTTTCGTTAAGGAAAAAATTCTTACTTGACTGGATTTTTGTTAATGGGAGCATATTAGCAAGGAGGTTGTGTGATACTTTCCTCTGGTATGTTTAAAGGTGAAAATATTTTCACTGTAGAAGCTATAATTTGATGTATGGGGCTTTATAGGAAGGTCACATTATTTAATCAGTCACATCAAAGTGGCATTTAAGATTTCAGAAAGAAAGAATATCACATGATGGTCAAGAAAGAAGCGCCACAGAAGCAAAGACCATGCCAAGCTCCTAAAAGTTGGAGTTGATATGCTGTGTAGTATCAGTTGTACCTCACTCATTTGTTGCTTACACAGATGAGGCATAACAGATGGGTGCTCTCTTTCCTATATGACATGGGCAATATACATACCATACTATTATGAAAGGGCTGTCAAAAGGGAACTTGACAATGTGGATTTTCTTTGTTGCTAACTAATGTGACTTTGTTACACACCCTCTCTTAACTTCTTTTGCTTCATTTAAGATTGAGGAATGAAAATAGATTGGTCTGAGGGTAGTTCTAGCTTAAACTGAACTTTTTATTATTATTATTTTTTGATAATAGGATAATACTGTATTACCATTCGAAACTGATCCTCCAGAAAGCACCAAACTGTAGCACCCACTGTCATTATCACAGGCCTCTCTTAGATGAAAGGATACCTACATAATTTATTTAATGCGGAAAGTTGCTTGAAGGTGTGTATGTGTCTGTATGTGAGAGAGACAGGAGAATTTGCTTTGCTGTTATGAAATTATACATTGGTTTTCTGATAAGAAAATTTGACTGGTAAATTTTTTAAATGTTTATCTAAATCTCTGCTCATTCATTAAATGATAGCCAAGAATAGGTAGAAGCTGTGATTGTAAATTAAGTGAGAAGCTTTTGGAGATGTTCGAGAACCAAGCTACCTCTAGAACATGTCTGTGCTTACATCCTGTTCCTCTTGTATCTTTGTATTAATTTCAAGATTACTTTATTTCTTTTGTCAGTGTTTTAATATGAGGAATATTTTCAGGTGTTGGTTGGTTTTGGTTTTTGTTACTCTGAAGGAAATTCAGTGGTGTCATTAACATGAGTATTTGTTTTACTTGCTGGATAGCTTTTATTTTTTAAATCAACTTTTAGTAGTTATAGATATGTGTATATATGCATACATATGCACACATATGCATACATTTCAATTAATGTTTACATATAGAATCATTTTCTATTACACAGAATATTTTTTATCCACCGTCACCTGAATACCATATCGGAGATGCGGGAAAAATGTACTTGTAGTATAGTAGAGTAGCACTTTATTAGAAGAATAGCAAGTGCTTATTAAAGATATTTTCTATCAAGATCAGACAATGACTTTATCAAGTGTTTTTGGTTTGTATGCTCTCGTGGTGGGGTCTGAATAGCCTACTTTCTATTAAATATAAACTCTTTTCCACTGAAATAAGTAGCTATTGTATATTCATCTGATGAATATCCTCAAAAACACTTTTGCCATTTATGTGAGAAGTTTATTGGTTTGAAACTAAAAATATAGGGTGTTTTCAGTTTTCATTAGCTAGCAGCCTGTTTTAGAAAGAATAATAGAAATCTTTGTTTCTAAGGCCTATTTTTGTACGCATAGCAAAAAAAAAAATCATATCTCTTGTTTGGCTTCTAATACAGATTTCAAGAGCTAGTAGGCCAAAAGGATACTTTTGTCAGTTTTCATGGCTAATGTTCCATTTATTCACAGAGACATTTACTACTTATTACATATTGAAATTCTTAATATCTCGTATCTTTCAGCTCTAAAAACTACGTGTTTTAGTTAATAAAATTAGACTTTCAACTTTTTGGTGAAGTGAATTATACTTAGTGATAAGATTTTTCAAGAACTTCCTTTTTTAAAGATTTAAAAATAGAATTAGCTGAAATCAGTTTAATAAAATAGGAATTCAGTTATTCCATTAATGGCATATATACTTAAACATAATCAACTGGACGTTTTTCCATAGCACTCCCTACTTCCAGACTGTATGTATTGTGCCTATTTTCTCATCCTTATTCTCCATTGTACTGTATGTTGTGTAAGGACAGTGGCACTTCATCTCTATTTTCCATTGTTTTGCCAGTGTTTTACCATGGTGTTTAGCTGACAGTGAGCACTATTTGATGAACAATTGAATTTATGAATGAATTATCTTCGTAGTTTTAAAAATGTACCAACCTCCTGAAATGTGAGGTTACATGTTACTCTTCTTGGCTTTACATAAGGTTAGAATAATATTGTGCTAATGATTCAGAGTTAGAAGCTATGGTGGACTGAATTAGGGCCATACCTATGCAAAGTTCTATGAAGATTTCAATGTTTAGAGAAAGGCACTCCACCACATTTCATGAGAACTTTAATATTGCCATGAATAAGTAGCTTTCCAGGCTTACAAGTCAAGATAGTGGCAGTTGGAAGTAAAGTCTTCACTCTCCACTGATTCCTGGCCTAGTGCCCAATCCACTTTTCAGCCATGGTAACTTGTGTGCATGTTTTCCTTGTCTTATTATTAGCATGGCCTGTGTGCTTGACCACTGCAGGATCAAGTGCTTGTTGAAATATTTCACTTCTTGTCTATGGAAAATGGTCATTGATATTGTGCTGTTGCTGGGTATATATACATACATACATACATATATATATATATATATATATAATATATTATATATTGTATGTATATTATATATATGTACTTTTTTTTCTTTATAGATGGCTATGTATATATTTTTTCCAACTTCATGACCACATACTGAGTTCTATCTAATAATTGTTGAATGGATATGTTACTTACAGAGTTCTGGTTATGGATAGATTTATTTAATTTTTAGGTTTATAAAAATAATATTGGAATAATGTCTTCTTATTAAAGGTACAAAAGTTCTCGCCCACATCTTTTTTGTAAAAGTGCCAGAGGACATATAAAGTTGTTTTTACTACAAGTGCCTTCTTCACTTGGGGTCAGTGAAATTTTATTTATGTTCAAATGATTATTTTGCAAGATTGAGAAAAGATAATCTGCCCTCACTTGTAAATCTGTCTGCTAATCTGGCAGTGTTGCTTATTTTATGAAATAAAGAAAGGATAGATAGACTTTCTTTTATTTAAATAAAACTTTTTTTTTCTCCCCAAAAGGTCAAGGCTTGGCTTGCTGGATTTATTTGCAAATAGTATTTTCAAAGAGTGTTCAATAGTTAAAAATCTGTGCATATGATTTTTGTTTAGGAAATATCTGGAGTCACTTACTGCCCTTGATCTTTGTCTGGGCCTTGCGTTAACCTCAAGAGGACTGAATGGTTATTAGTAGCTACTAATATTCATGTCAGCGGTGCTCAGGGCTCCCTGCCATAGGAATAATTTACTCTGGAAAACAGACTCGAACTTGGGCTTTAAAAAAGAATGACACAACACTACTTCAAAGCAACCCGCACTTCGCAGGGCAGATACTACTTAAACAGAGTCTGCAGACTGCACTGTAGGAGACTGTGGTTTCAGCTGAAGGATAGGGACCTGTGTATCTCTTTTCCTCTCTATTTAATATTCAAATGAGCACGATCACCAGACGTTCACAGAATGATTTCTTCGCAGAGTTCCTGGTGTCAGATTCTGCCTCTGCAAGCCCTTCCTATCCCTTCCTATTTTGAACTAGGTGGTGAGCTTTCGGCGATCTCTGAACCCGAGCTGCCCCTCTCCCCAGCGGGTCTGATTTGCGCTGATGTCACCACCAAGCTGTTGCACTGCAGCCTCTCGGCCTCTAGGTACCTCCCCCTGAAACAGCTCTCCGGCTATGAGAAGAGGCAAGGAGTCAAAAGAAAAGATGACTGCGAAGTTAAGTCACGGGAGGGCGTAGCAGCGAAGTGATAGAGAGCTGCGCGCCCAGAACGCTCCGCGGGCGAAGGGACCGAGCAGATGTTGCCTAAAGAGAGAGGGCATTGCTGGAAGCGCCCTGGCTTGGGAGGATGCCTGCCCTGCCTGGGACTACTGCCTTGAGGAGCTGGGGACAGCGCAGGAGGTCCCCGCTGGAGTTCCTCTTCTGCCTCCTCTGCCGCCACCTCTGCCTGTCTCCAGCTGTAGCTAAAATGAAAACCCAACTGCGGCCACTGTTGGTCAATTTCAAAGGATAGAGTAGTCTCGGTTTTCAGCTGAATGTGAATGACGCTGCCTGTGCCTTAAAGGAAACCCGGAGCTCTTCTTTGCTGCAATTGCCTCAGGTGGAATAAGCCTTCTTAAGGAGGATCAGATAAGACTTTGGAAACGGCTTTTTTTTTTTTTTAAAGGAGAGCTTATAGAACACCATGCTTTCTGTTTACTTTAAACAGTTGCTGGATTGTACTGACCTGGCTGTCCAAAAGTCGAATTTTTTTTTTTCTTTTGGGTAGTTCTGACTAGTCTCAAAGAAGCTTAATATGGGAAGAAAAACTGCCTTTTGAATCAAGATTATTTATAGCTACTCCCCAGAAAAGTAGAAGAAAATTTTAACTTTCTTACAGCATTAGACTCATTTTTCTCTGAAGATTTGTTTTGTGCCTTGATCTGAACAATATATGGTCCCGGTGTTTGTCTTTTAAGTTTCTAAAGCATGGTTTATTTATAAAGGAGATGAAGTTTTGCAAGCCATCTTTAAGTGGATTACAGTTAACCAGAGCTCTGCCTAAATTAACATTGAGCCTGTTAAAATGCTTGCTCATTTGGAAATTTTAATCTGGAAATCTCAGATGCAAAATTAGACTAAAAAGGGAAATGGACTGACAATGGAATGTTCTGAGTGTTTGAGCCACTGTTAAGTGTGTGTTTGTTTTTTTCTCTGTTTTGGAGTATGTGAAAGGGAACTTTTGGGGCTGGGGAAGAGGGAGGAAGGAGATTTCTATTCTGTGTTCTTGATGCACTTTATTTTTTAGAATCATTCTGAAAACTACCAGATAAAAGGATAGTTGCATTTAGGCTTATGCACTGATGATGACCTTAAAGACCTCATATATTACAGCGTACATTATTTCAGCATGTGTCTATGCTAAAGACACTGTATAGTTCTGTTCAGAAATATACTTTCTTGAAAGATGCTTTATCTTATTTCTTATTTGCTGTGTCAAAAGCTGCAATATTTGCTTTAACTGTCTACAAAATGGGGAAGCCCCTCAGCAGGCCAGACTGTTTACGTCAGAATCCCCCATGTGTAGGGAAGGGTGAAGAAGAGGAGGACCTAAATATTGAAGACTGTTATGTCCCACAGCGGTCAATCTACGATACTGTTAGACTGAATGAACAGATAGACTCTGGTTCGAAAGGTAGCCTGTCTTCCAGGCATTTTACAGATCGGACTTTACCCTACAGTCACAGAACACTGGATGTTAGTTCTTTATGCTCCAACGGTGCCCTTGCTTCTTCCAGTGTATTTGAGCTAAGAGGTCGTGAAACTAACAAACTAGATGAAAAAATGATCTTTGATGCGCTCAAACTAAATAGCGATATCATTCGAACCACAGCATTACCCAAAGCCAAATCTCATGCAGAAAAGAAAGAGCATAGACGGTCATGGCGAATGTTTGTCCCAGCCAATTTTATGGATTATGCAAACAAAAGTGAAAGCTCTTTTGTTGAACCTACTGATATGTCAGATGCTGTTACCAAGGCCAGCAAGTGCAGATGGGGGACTAATTCTCTCACATCAGAGGAGGATGACTCTGGTTTATGTAGCCCTCCAGCAGAGAGGGAAGAAAAACAGGGCATTTTAACTGGAGACCAGTCACGAATTAGAAGCTTGTCTCCCACTGAAGATATTCATATAGCAGAACAATATAGACCATTTTTTTCTGTCAATTCCATTAGCGAACAGAAAATCCCATTGCTCTCGTGTAGAAGTGCCCACCCTGATGAAAATGTCAAAATGATTTTACATGATGTTTCTCCACTAGAAGAAATAAAATGTGTAAATGGTCCAAGGGAAATCCATGGTGAAAACTGCTGCCTGAAGAATGATTTGAAAGAGAGCACTGTTAAGTACGATCCATTAATTATGCCAAGAGATGGAGAAAATGAGTGTATTTCTGACCCTGAAGAAGAAGGGAAAACATATGGACCGGGAGAATTCCAAATCACAGCACAAAGTAGGGAATTTATGGAAGATTCTCCTGAGGGTTTAGATCCCTCGCATTCAGATCTGAGGGGAAACGATGTACATTGTGATAGAACAAGTTTAGTAGAAAATGTGACATTGTTGACACAATGCGATTCTGAAGAATCCAGCTTAGCATCTAAAGAGGAGGTGGAGGCTCCCCTTTCTGCCCAGGAGATGGAGGTGATCCGTATGAAGTGCTCCCAGAAATTCATACCAATAAAAAAGAAAGCATCTCCTAGAAAAACAAGGGTCCAGGCAGCAATATCGGACACAGTCTGTAATGGCTTTCAGTCAGTTCAGGTAACTAATGGAAATGTGAAACTCTGTAATGCCGAAAGTTTGTGCTTCTGTTCAAAAGTGGTCACTGGTGTTTCTAGTGATGATCAAGAGCAGTCTTTTATTTGGGGGGTTTGACTAGTACTCTACAAGATGCCAGATATTGATAACTTGATCATTTTCATGAATTAATTAGGGACCGTTTTTGAGGAGAATGATTATTCCCAGCTGTTTAGAGTCCTGTTATTGATTGTGCAGATGGAGACTGTTTCCCTTCATTTAGAATGCCTCCACTGTGAATTTATGTTAACGTTCGGATTTTACACACATTGTGGTTTAAGACACTGCCATTTAAGGGCAGTTATAGTGGATTTATTAAGCTTGAGCAGGCTTAGTGATGAAGGTATAAACAATATTATATTGTTGTGGTCTGTGAATTACTCTACTCAAATTAAGGACGTTTTAAGATGTGCTGAAAATTTTCTCTCAGCTCTGCATGTGGAAGTAGAGAAGTTATTGTGCTGTATTTTGCAGTCATGGTAGTTCCTAACTTTTTGTGAGTGGTGAATGAGGTAAGAAAGTAAAGGGTACAGCCTTGTAATAAGTAGAGGTTGTTTGTCAAGCCTGTAATTCTTTTCTTCCCGCTTAGATTGAAGTTCAGCTATTTTAGTACTTTCACTAAGCTCTTCTGGTAAACTTTGCCTTAGAGATAATTTTATTTTATTTTAAGCATTTCTGTGTTTGTGTGCTTATGGATTAAATTGAGAGAAAGTCTCTTTTGATAGGTATTTTGTTACCACTGAGAGATAAGAAATTTGAATAAATGAGAAAAGTTCCTCTTTTCAGTCTATGAGTAATTGCTCTGATCAGCAATGCACTTTCCTTGAGTGTGCATTAAATGGCATGTTAGTTTAAAAGCTTGGCAAAGTATATTTCTTAGTGTAAAAGATTTTGCAGTTTATTTGTAAGAAGCAATTAAACTCTTCGGCCTATATAGATTCTTTAGTAGTTATCTTTTTTAACCCTTAGTAATTTTTCTGTAGCACTTTAGAAAATTACCACAGACTCACCTAGACCTACTCTGATACTCAACCCTAAAATTAACTTCTTTAAAAACCAAGGTCAGAGGTTAAGGCAATTTACTAGGACATTTGATTAGTGTGTGTGTGTCCTGAAAATTATCTGAGAAGGAGAATAGAACTTTTCCATGAATCCTTATATACCAGACAAGTTGGAAGTAAGAATGTAGCAGTTCCTCTCCCCCAACACACTCCTTTTTTTGTTGTTAGTAAAACATATTCACAGCTGTTAGTTCCTGCAAGTAGTAAATTAGAAAGTGATATAGAAAAGAAATAGAACTATAATACAGTACCAAATTCTATTTTCATCTCCTTGCTGCAAATATATGTTGCCTTACTAAGTAAATTAGTGCCTTTTAAACAATTGTGAAAACTTATGTTTTTCTTCCCTCAGCGATTTGGGGAATTCTTATAATTTCTTTGGTTGATGTGTGGTTGACTTTTTATATTTAGCATTGTTATATAGAAACAATTAGCCAGTGTAGAAATTGTCTATATAGATTTTCTATAGAAGGAATTTAGACTTTTAGCTAGGAAGGGTCTTTGAGAAGAAATGGTCATTTATTTGTTTGCTCTTCATTAATTTACTCATTTATACAGTGACACAGGAGTATGCTGCTTGCTAGGCCTTAGGACAGAGTCTGGAGAGTTTGTCTCTTACAGCTTCTATATTTTCCAGAAATATTTTCCATATTGTGTCTATAATTTTTTCTTAAGTACTGTTTTGATATTTGCCTTTATTATGTTTTTATATATTCTGTTTAACTATTTATTCACTTGGACTATTGACATATTTATATAGTGCCCTATAGTATAATGGTTCAGAGCCTCAAACCTTGTCTTACCCTATCTAGCTGAAATTTTCCTTCCTTAGTTAAATTATTTTTTTTTTCTTTATGGCTTCCTTCAATCCCTACATTAAAAACAACAACAACAACAAAAAAAAAACATTCGTATCATCTGTGACAGAGTTGATCAACCCCGACTATTATCTGTAGTAGAATTGATATCATCTATCCCGGCATATAAATATAATTTTTCTATACTGATATTCATTTGGCAAATAATTATCAGGTACATAATACATGCTAGGTACTATGGTAGGCCCAGGGAATAGAACTACTATTAAAAAAAAACAGAAATTTCTGCTCCTATGGAACTTGCATTTTACTCTAATACATTACATCTTTTGACAGTTACAGGCAACTGGGGACCATAAATTGGATGGGATGGAGAGTCGGGGAGGGAGTGCTGGAAAACTGCTGACAGTGCAGGCAGTGACCAAAGAGTAACCAGAATTGCTGTGCTGGTGGCATGTATGATCATATTCAATAGGTGAGGTCTCCATGCCTCTTGTGAGTCCATTGGCATCTTGATATTTAGGGGGCTAGATATGTAGGGATCCATACTATTACAGTGCATGCCTATATCATTTTTCTTCTCCTATTGCTGCATTTTGGCCCCTCTAGCAAGCCATAGATTGGCCTCTTGTCTAACCTCGTCATCTTGTCAATGATTCTCATTTTCAACTTGAGTCTCAAACTTCGATTGCTGGCTTATGACAACTATCCTTAGAAGAGCATGTAAGAATCCATGCTTAGTAGCAAGACTCATCTTGGATTCATCTTATCATTTTGCTCCTTAGCATTTTCATACATTTTTTTACTAGAGTTAAATTGAAATGATAGGAAATTTCTAGTGCACAAGAAAGGAAGAAACACATGTACTGTTTTTTTGGTTTTGTAGGTAATCTGATTAAATGTACTTATATATCATTCTTTAATAGTACTGAATGTCTTTGATAATAAATGTTACGTATTTATATTTAGTTTAATTTCTTACTATTATTAATAAAGCAGCTATGACATATGAATAGGTGACAAAAATTATCTTCACCTCTAATAACTGATACTTGATAATTGAACAGACGTTTGTATTTGGTGGTTGTTAGGTAATATAATTCATATTATTATTGCCCTTCCAACTGCAGGTATTCCAAAAAGAGGAGATCGAACCCTTGCAGGTTAAACAGCAAGATGTAAACTGGTTAGGTCAAGGCCTTATACAGAGTGCTGCTAAAAGCACCAGCACCCAGGGTTTGGAGCATGACCTGGATGATGTCAACACCAGGTGGAAGACTCTTAATAAGAAGGTAATTTTCTCATCCCCTTCATTGTCATTTCTCTTCTTTATTATTCACTAGCATTTATGTGACCACTAATCATATTTACAGTAGCCAAACTTTCCTGAACATGCTTGCTTTTCTATATTGCTGTAAACTGGATAGCCCAAACTCGAATACCCACAGAGCTCAGTAGGGAGCATAAATGAAAGAAACCAGCTGGGTGAAACATCACCTCTCCCTGTCATTATCTTGATTTTGATGGAAACACAATAGTGCAGGTGTGTTGGCAGGTGGCCCATGACATTGACCTGCCTTGAGAGAGCACACACACCTCTAAAAAGGTACCATAGCTACTTTGCTCCAACAAATCAATGCCATGTAGGGGGTCTAGGCTTACTATTGTCAAAAAGAATACTTGCCATCCAAAAAAAAAAAAAAAAGAACTAGAAATTACACTTGTTATGTGGAATATTTTAAATATCAGAAAGTAATTTCACATTGTATAATAAATAAGTCACACTGTGCAAGTGAAAGCAATCATGTTTCTCTGTTATCCCTGGACTAAGGGTTTGCCACCCTTATTATGGACCATTAACTCCAAATATTATATTACTTATAAGATGTAGATCTCACCTTTTAAAAAATATCCATGAGGGAAAACAGTAGAAAATAATGCTCTGATATCTTAAAGAGATAATGCTGACACACAATGGTAGATCTTCATGTGACGTAAATTATCAGAAAATTAGTATTGGATGGCTATGCTTATCTGGTGGTGTTGGTGGTGGTGGTTATTATTCTTGTACAAATTTTCATTGCATTGAAATCTTAAACATTTCCAGGTCTCAGACCTGTGTTTATCATTCTTTAAAGTCTGATTCATACTGTAGTGCTCTTCAAACACAATTAGAATGCGGTATCAGGTGAAAATATGTTCCATAATGCTCAAAATGTCTTGCCAACTACTTTTTTAGTCTAAAAGAAAAAGATCTATGAGACGGGCAATAGGATATGTCTTTGCAGGACACAGAGACTCCATTTACTAGAAGACAAAGACCCTAGTCTGTTAAAAAAGGACTCAACGCTTGGAGCTAGTAGAATTTAATTGGATACTTTATAGGTATTTTACCTAGCGAAACATAATTCTAATGCTTTCTGTTATAACAGTTTTTTAAAATCTTAGTCTTTTTTTCCTTTCATCATTATCCCTGATATTCATCATTAGGAAATAGATGTGACTGATTACCTTAAAACATTAGAGTGACTGATGTGTTGTTTCTTTTGATAACCTTAAAATATGGAAATCATTCATTGTTATTATAAATGCATTGGATATTTCCAAAATCTCAAAGATTTTTGTCTTTTACATTGACTGTTTGGCTTACTTTAGCTAAAGTGTGACTTTTTTCTACCCCTATCAATGCTTTGGAAAAATTTTAAATGAAATGAAAATTGGTGACTAAATAGGAAGGTAAACGTGAAAAGCAAGTAAATAAGTTGTAACAACTGGAACTTTACAGGTTGCTCAGCGAGCAGCCCAGCTGCAGGAGGCCCTGCTGCATTGTGGGAGGTTCCAGGATGCTTTGGAGTCTCTGCTCAGCTGGATGGTGGACACCGAGGAGCTCGTGGCCAATCAGAAACCACCGTCGGCTGAGTTCAAAGTGGTGAAGGCCCAGATACAAGAGCAAAAGGTAAGTTAGTGATGCTTTTGTATTGTGCTTAATGTTTAGTCTTAATGAGAATAAAAAATTACCTTATGACTCTCTTTATTTGTATAAATAGTATATCCTAGTTAAATGATTATCGATGCTCTAGACATTATTTTGTTGTTCCTTCAACACATATTTATGGAACATCTGCCAAGGATCAGGCATTGTTCCCGGTGCTGGAGATACATCACTGAATAAAAGAGATAAAAGTTCCTCACTGAGTTTAAGGTTTAGTAGGAAAAGAGGAATAGGGAGAGAGAAACAATAAACAAAGTAAATAAGTAAACTGTGATAAGTTAGCACGTGATAAATAAAGCAGGGATAGGAGGTAGAAATTAGGAATTGATAGCAAGAGTGGGGAACAGCAAGTGTTAGCATGGAGGATGTGTGTGTGCTTGTGTGTGTGAGTGTGTGCGTGTGTCCGTGTGCACGTGCGCGCAATTTTATATAGCGTAGTCAAGGAAGACCTCACTCTCTAAAAAGGTGACTTTGGACAGAAATATTATTGTCACCTTTTATATTAGATTGATCCATTTGAAAGTGCCTTTTTCATAGATTAAATATGGGCAGTTTCTTAAGGTTCAGCCTATACTAAAGAGGCAAATATATTTGATTCATATGTGCTAAGGAATGTGCTGGTGTGTCTTTTGACACTATTAATACAACACCAGGTTGAAAAGGCATACTCTTTAGAGGGGCCACACATACAGTTTTGTACTCTTGGTGGTAGCGTTCAGTTAGGAAGCATTAAGTGATGTTTTCAATACTAATATACTTGCCATGACTTGAAAAGACCTATGAGCGGGGCCTAGAACACAGCACATTAGGAAGTTTTCTCCTGTGTGAAACTTTAAAAAGAAGGGAACGGATTAAGAGGCTTAATAAGTTAATTTTGATGTTCAGTACTATCCAAAAATTCTTTGAAGACTTCAGTATATTGGGAAATTATCCTATTAGAAATGGATTTAGAAGGAAGAATTAAAGAGACATCACAGTAAACATTGCATTTGTGTGACTTTTGAATAATATATATTACATATGTGATAATATATAATATATAAACTCTAATAACATTGTGTTATGTATTATTCATAATACTGTAATATTACATATAATAATATAACTGCTGCCATTTACAATTTAATTTAAACCTTTGTAATTCTCCCGGAGTTAATGGTTATGCTTAGCAACAAAACCTATTTGCTGATGTTGCTTTCTTAACTGCTAGAAGTTTATTAAAGGCTATCAAAAGTAATCCACTTAATTAGTTTTCTTTACAGCCTAAACTACTTGTTAGGCTTCGATTTTATAATGACTCTAACCTGTGTCAAAACAGTCTGTGTTTCTTCTCTTTTTTGAACATGTCCCTCTGCCTCCTGCTTTGATGATCTTAATCTCAAAATGAAAGTAACCTAAATACTTTTCTAACTTGTTACTTCAGGGTAACTGTCCATTTCTTTAATCCTTAACCTATCAGTCAGTATCAGACTGAGGAAACAATGAAATAGTGTTTCATACACTTTTACCTTCCTCATTGCTGTTAATGCAGTACCTGTGCGTAGCACTTGCTCATGAAATACTGCTTGTGATTACATAAGGGCAAGGCAATCCTGACTTCTGGCTATTTCTATCAAACATTCCATTCCAGGCTTCTCAAAATGTTTACTTAGAATTAAATAATTTTTTTTTCTGCTGCTAAATACTGAAATATTAGTCTCATTTAGCCAGCTTTGGAGATTTCCGATGTGTTCCACCCTCTATTCCTTTAGGAAATAATAATCAATGGTTCTCTTTTAGTTTTCATCCTCATGAAGCATTTTAGTAGCTAGTCTCACCAGTAAAAAGAGCCAGGAGCCTCTAATTTCAGTCTCAGTAGCTTTTGAACTTGGTTTGAGTTTCACCTTTTCTTTCTATATTAGATCGTTTAACATCAGAAATGATTTTGAAAACAGTAATGATTTTTAGTAATCTTTTTTGTCTTATGGGACAAATCATTGTTGAATGCTTGGGACATTCCTATCTCATTACAATAATAGGGATTTGGCACTTTCGGTGTAGTAGAATTATTTTGTATTGTAGTTACCCTAGCAGCACTTTCTACTTCATTATTTTATATTAAAAATTAATAATGGTTTTAGTGGTCTTATCAATATTCTTTTTACCTACTATGAAAAGCCCCTACCACAGTGTCAGATGCAAAACTAATGAATCATTAAGCAAAATGCATTATTTTTAAAGTCCTATTTTTCAGATCCTTTTCTATGTGAATCCATAGAAATATGTATTTTAGTCACATATCAAAAGTACTTAGAATATATTTTCCTTTATATCGACACAATTATTCCTTTGAAATTCTTTTTCTTTTTTCTATTCATTGTTTTGCCTCAAGCTTCTCCAAAAATTGTTGGATGACCGCAAATCCACTGTAGAGGTAATCAAACGGGAAGGAGAAAAAATTGCTGCCACAGCAGAACCCGCAGATAAAGTGAAGATTTTGAAACAACTAAGTCTGTTGGATAGTAGATGGGAGGCCTTGCTTAGTAAAGCTGAAACTAGGTAACTTAAATACTACTTCTAATCTTTTGAAAGAGTAGCAGTGGCTTTAATACTAAGTTTATATTGTAGCAATGGCTTCCATACTGATATTTTGTAATTAGTAATACTTTTCTTGTTAATTTCCAATGCTTATCATGTGTGTGAACATAGATAGCAAGGGCTGTGGTGCTTCTGTCCTTATTTTTCTAAGGGTGGTGTCTTATAGTCACCAGATACACCCCACCTCTTTGAGAAAAAAAATTTCTCTGGGGGGTAATTTGTTTATTTGTTTATTACATAGTTATTGCCTACCTACTATGCATCAGGCACAGAACTAGGCTTTGGGTTACAGGGATGAGCCGAATAGATCATCAGTGTCCTCAAATAGGGTATCATCTAGTAGAGTTTTATAGCAATTGAAAAGTAACGACAAATGTGATATTTCAAAGCAAAAATACAGGATTCTGTGGAAGCATTTCATAGAAAGGAACTAGTCAAGGGGCAGAAGAGTGACAGCTACGCTATGTTTTAAAGAAAAGTAGGAGTTAGCTAGAAAACAAGGCAAGTAGAAAGTACTATACCTAACATACCTGAAGGCCGGGAAGCCAAGAGCATGGCTCCACTGGACTTTTGCTCTCAATATTTCTCTCTTACATTTCTGCATTCTCTCCAATGGCACAGTATTGACCAATTTTGAGTAGTAGCTACATCAAAGTGTAGCCACATAAACTTGTTTGATAGAAACAGATGAATCACTGAACAGAGTATTTCCATACTCCGTTCCATAAATCCCTACCTCCTTTAAGAGCTAAAATGGTGAAAAGAAGGATTTGACTAATCTTAACTGACAGAGTAGAATTAATTATAGTTCTAGGACCATAGAATAATGTACTCCTAGGATGCTAAAAGTTTCATGTTGACCTTCAATATGTGTCAGCAGATTATTCCTTCTCTGTAATGCCCCCAGGGCATTGTGCCCTGCCTGCATAAGAGATACTCTCCACTTTTTAAAATATTTAAAATGTGTTAAATAAATATTACCTATTATTATTATCACTGCTATTATTATTACTATTGTTGTTATTATTGTTATTGTCATTGTATTATAACCAAGTTACTTAAAACTTTTCTAAGATTGAGGCACCTGAGTTTGGTCTGTTGTGCAATTTTAGTTTTATTTAATAGGAGAACTATTTTAATGGGTCCTTTAAATGTGAGAGATTTTAATTTTAACCTCAGATGTTTTCTACAAAAGTTGTTTAGAATAGAATGCAGAAGCATGAGTGAAGATTTCTGTTGGGTATTTCACACATTCTTCATCTCTAAATGACCTTTGTCTTGGCACATTTTTAGGAATCGTCAGCTGGAAGGTATCTCGGTGGTAGCACAGCAATTTCATGAAACCTTAGAACCACTGAATGAGTGGCTTACAACCATAGAAAAGAGGCTGGCGAACTGTGAGCCTATAGGAACCCAAGCGTCTAAACTTGAGGAACAAATTGCACAGCACAAAGTAAGATACCCATCACACATTAGTAGGATTCGGTTTTCCATTTCCTTCATGGTTTTATAACATAAATTTGAGTTATGTATTATGTTGTGTTATGTGTAATTGCAAATTAAATTCATTTCAAATGTCATCCTTTTGTTCTATTTATGTTTTTATTTTTATTTGTCCATTCTGTTTGTTTCTTTTTTTTTTTTAACTTTATTTAGGCCTTAGAAGATGACATCATAAATCACAATAAACATTTGCATCAGGCTGTTAGCATTGGCCAGTCCTTAAAGGTTTTGAGCTCCAGAGAGGATAAAGATACTGTGCAGAATAAATTAGACTCCTCTCAAGTGTGGTACATTGAGATTCAAGAGAAAAGTCACAGCAGGTCTGAGCTGCTCCAGCAGGCCTTATGTAATGCTAAGATTTTTGGGGAAGATGAAGTTGAGCTGATGAATTGGCTGAATGAAGTACATGGCAAACTGAGCAAGCTCTCAGTCCAGGATTACAGCATTGAGGGGCTATGGGAGCAGCAATCTGAACTTCGGGTACTTTGATTTATTTTATTTATTTATTTTTTATTTTGATCATCATTGTTTTCTGAGTCTTTTTTGTTTCCATATTATTATTTTATGTTCATTATGATTTAAGTGAATCTCTAGATACTCAAAAAAGACTGCCTGTATGTACAGATAACCTTTAACGAAGTTACTTTAAAATAGAGATTGAATTTACCCAATAGCTGGATTTTTTCACTTTTTATTTGTTATTTTGTCATTGTATACAAAGACTCACAATTAACAAGTACTCCAGTATCTCCACATAGGGCCCTTAGTATTTTCTGAAAAGGAGAGTGTGCTGTGAATTATGGTAGATGAACCTGAGACATGGGCCACAGTGGTGGAAAGAAGAGGGGATATATGGGAACAGTAATGAATATGTGACAATGTGGGCTGTTTATTCAGATAGATCTCTATAAAAATCCAATGAAGTTTCTCTAATATTGACTAATGCTAATGAGTATTTAATTTTTTTTCCCATGTAAAAATGATACCTGCATTTTAGGTTCTGCAAGAAGATATACTGCTCAGAAAACAAAATGTAGATCAGGCATTACTAAATGGTTTAGAACTACTTAAACAGACAACAGGTGAGATATCTTTTAAGGTAAATAATCATGGAGTCAGTATTTTGCATTGCTTTTAAAATATTTTTGGATGGGAGAGAAACAAAAACTTTATAATTTTGGGACCACTCCAAGACTTCATTCTGGAGAATGCTTTGAAGACCAATCAAGTGGGGTGGGAATAGGATTTCACTTTTTTCTCATGATCTCACTTGGGTTCTTAGTGAAGTTGCCTGCATTACTCATAACACAAAGCACTGTGGCACATGAGATGGTCAGAGAAGCTCACGGGGGAGTTTCATTAGTTTTCCACTTGTGGAAGGCAGTTGTTCTAGATGAGCATATAGGTTGTAGATAGTTCTCTTTTTTTTTTTTTTTTAATTTTATTTTAAGATAGACGGCATTCAGTGACATATACCGTGGCTATATCCAGGCTTTACGTCTTCAGGCTCAAACTTACCAAAAAAAAAAACAGACAAAACTCACTTGTTTTAGTATTCTCTTTGGCCACAGGAAAGTTTTATTGAACTATATCCAGTTCAGCATATATGTGTGATGGGGGCAAGTACCGTTCATTATGAGTTGGAGGAATTTAATGTAGTACTTAGAGCTGTGAACTAGGAGTGCGAAGCCTGGGACACAGTTTCTTTGTGTGTCTGAAAATGAGGTGGAGGAATAGTGCAGATGAAAGTACTAATTTTAACATTAACATTAATACATGTGTATGCATGCATACACATATGCCAGGCGCTGTTCTCAACACTTTGTAAATATAAACTCATTGAATTTTTATCACAACCTTATGAAGTAGTTTCTGTTCTTACCCTCATGTAATGATGAGTATCCAGGGGCACAGAGAGGTTAAGTAACTTGTGTACAATAACAGGCCATAAAGTCAGTATTTTTAGACCACGAAGTCAATATTTGAACCCAGTTTTTAACTTCTGTACTTGAGAGCCAAAATCACCATGTAAGATAGATACAAAAGGGATAACTTTCCACATAAGTGAAGGCACTGTACATCTTTCTGGCTTTTATATTTGCATTTTCAGACATGTTTAGATTGGCCAGTAACCCTGGGAAAGATTAAAACCTAGAAAAGGGCTCCCCTTGAATCAGGACTTCTTTAAAATATGTCTCCTTTAAAATATGTCCCCTTCCCCCACAGAGAATCTCATCAGTGTACAATAATACCTGAAGAAACCCTTCCCCCACCCCACTTTTTCCCCCTTTCCTGAGATTTAACATGCCTTTGAAATTTTAGGTGATGAAGTTTTAATAATTCAAGATAAGTTGGACGCCATTAAAGCAAGGTACAAAGACATTACTAGGCTGAGCACGGATGTCACCAAGACGCTGGAACAGGCGCTCCAGCTTGCAAGGCGGCTGCACTGCACACACGACGAGCTCTGCACCTGGCTGGACAAAGTGGAGGTGGAGCTGCTTTCATATGAAACTCAGGTTCTGAAGGGAGAAGCCGCAAGCCAAGCACAAATGCGACAAAAGGTATGCCATGATTTACAGATTTTGGATCAGCTTGTTATCTTTTAGGGAGTCTTATTCACAAAGAATGAGATGATAGTTTTCTCGTGTCATTGCTAATATGCTGAAGGATGCCCTGGTGGGCGGGGACCTGTCAGAAATTGGCAGTAGATCAGCTGATTAAACTTTTAGAATCATGGAGATGAAAACACAGTATTATGATTTGTTTTCAGTCTTATAATTGGGAGTACAGTCTATTACACAGGAGACAGAATGGTGAAAAAGTAAAATAAAGGAAAAGGATCATTGTTTTGAGAGATACACGTAATTTGGTTAGAATAACAATACTCTTATAAGACAGATGAGTAACATGAGGTGACCTTTTTAATTATATTGCAAATGTGGTATTCTATTTGCTAATCATTATTCTTTTCAGAAGTATCAGCCTGTTTTTATCACCCCGGAAATATGATTGAATGTGGGTGAAAGTTGGTGAAGTCAGGCTTGCTGAGCCAGTAATGATTCAAATGGGAATTTAAAGCCAATGTGTCCTCATTTTGAGGGTCACTTGATTCTGGCTTGGACTTTCCTCTTCCCCCCGCTCCCGACTTTTCCTGTACCTGGTTACGTAGAGGTTACCAGAAAACACATAGTGACACATGTTTACTTGCTTGGCTTTGTACCCCGACTTTTAAACATTTATATTAAATTGCAAAGATAAAATCTTGCCGTGTTGACAAATGAATTGTTGTTAGGAACTTTTCAGGAAACACTTTCTTTTCTGCACTATAGTTTTAAATAACAAAGGTTGATAGAACTTAGCTGAAACTAAGGGGGCCAGTGCATCACATTGTTGACCTGTAAAGGACTTTAGCCCCAAATACAGTTAAAGAAAAAGCCTATTCAAACACATAAGCGTTACCC
Organism: Macroglossus sobrinus; assembly: GCA_004027375.1. Lineage (NCBI taxonomy): Eukaryota > Metazoa > Chordata > Mammalia > Chiroptera > Pteropodidae > Macroglossus > Macroglossus sobrinus. The sequence continues at coordinate 2,391,133 of PVKZ01000043.1, read as the reverse complement.
ACAGATTTATGTGTTTTCTTAATTCTGTTTTCAGGAGCTAAAAAAGGAAGCTAAGAACAGCAAAGCTTTATTGGATTCCCTTAATGAAGTGAGCAGTGCTTTACTGGAACTGGTACCTTGGAGGGCCAGGGAAGGGCTTGAAAAAATGGTGGCGGAAGACAACGAGCGCTACCGATTAGTGAGTGACACTATCACCCAGAAGGTGGAGGAGATCGATGCCGCCATCCTGAGATCTCAGCAGGTAGGGGCCAGTGGTTTGTTGTCCAGGCAGTAAATTTTCTCCAGTCGTTTCCAGGGCTTTTACCTGGACAGAGATTTCTGTTAGTAGTGTTTCCATTCGTTCATTGTGCTTCAAAAATGAAAGGAAAGGCCTGAAAAGAACACGGGTGGGTGACTTTGACATCCGAGTGCCAGGGCAAGCCGTACACGTATGCTGTTAACAGCCCTCTGCCTCTCTGTTTCCCAGACTTAGCCTTATCAGGTCAGCTACTGAGAAGGTCAGCTCTGCTTTCCAAACAAAATGCTTTTTGTCTACGTACATGCATATTGCTAATGTTAGTTTTATGTGTTGGCTACGTCTAATCTGTACTAGAGAAACTATTTTGAATTATCGTGTAAGTCAGTATTAATTGTTCATGTACACGCAGCTTTGGCAAAGAGAGGCTGGATTCATTCTAAAAAGGAAACAATCGTGTTGGTAGAGTTCTTTCCTGAAGATGATTGAAAAGAGACAAATGATAGTTTCTGACCTGAGACTCATACAGAATTATAGTTGCAAAAAGTTTTGTAGACACCTAACCCTTTGCCACAGCTCCCTCAGAAAAGTGTGGGATCCTGGAAAAAGTTTATAATACATGTTTTGATTAACTTTTGTTGAAATCTCTGAATATTTACATAAAGTCATCGGACTCTAATTGCAAACTTTCTGTGATGGGGTTAGTGAGGTGTTGCAGTGTACTTTAGAGCAGAACTTGAGAAGGTATATGACTAAGCCTTTGCTAATACAAGCCAAAAGCAAGAAACACAAATCAAGCAGATTGCTTGGGAGCATCCAAAATTAATTTTCTAAGGTTGCCATAAAAATGTAATTTATGTGGTTCTAAAGCATGGTGCTTCACTCCTCATTTCAGTGCCGTGCTCTCGAATCACAAAAAGCTGATGAAGCACAATGATAGCAAAAGTCCTGCCTAAGAAATTTTGCGAGGGAGGGCATTCATGCCTGAGGAATGTATTTTCAATGCTGTTTTCAAACTTTGGAGCAATTTGTATGCCTCATTATTATAAGAAAATAAATGTGTTTATTTGTGAAGTCTATCCAAACATTTGAAAATACCAAATTTTTTTCACCAAAATTTATTCCAGCATTTTAGAATTGGCACTGGAGACTTCTCTAAACAGCAAGACAAATATTCTGTACTCCTGGGATAAAGATTTTCTTGAGAAGTTAACCATGGTTGGTTAGTTCAATGAAGCAAGACAGTAATAAAGGCAAGGTGACAGGCTGAGCTTATATTGGTTAGGAAGCTCTGATATGTGCCAAGGTCTTTAACTATGTACCCCAGTTCTATTCAAGGCTTTACAAATGTTTTCCGAAGTTAAAAATATATCTTAATCAGGTCAGTGTGTGTCTTCTAGAACTCAAAACATATATCCGTTAGGAAAATAACAGTTTTTTTCCGCATTCTAACTACCAGTAGGTCATACGGCTAATGTTTGTGCCATTAATAGCTTTTGCTTGTTCCTGGGTATTTATTCTGTATTTATATGTGCATTCCTTTGAAATGCCTGCAAGTCTGTTCAATGAAGTAGCTCTTGTAAAAAAGAAAACCAACAAAATGCACTTGAGTCATCCCCACCCCCCCCAAAAAAAAAAGAAAAGAAAAGAAAAAAATACCTTTGGTAAGGCTAAACAGACACACGATTTAGAGCTGGGAGGAACATGTGCAGTTTGTGAAGTGACTTGCCCGTGTTCTCACAGCTAGGATGTGCTGAAGTTGCAACCAGAATTTAATCCAGATCTCATTCTACTACACTAGAGTACCTCCTTATAAATTACGTAGAGAGGAAAAATCCTGAGGATGATTCATTTTTTCTAATTTTTTATGAATCTGAAGGAAGACGCCATTATTGCAGCAAAATGGAAGTACGTATTAGGATATTTCCAGTTTATAAGGACTATGAGGCATGAGACTACCACACTGAAAGGATCGTAGAGTCATGTTCTAGGCAAGTTTAAGAACAAATTGGTACCTGTCTGTTTTACTTGATGGAGACTTAGTTTTGCATTCAGAAGTCATTTCTACACTCATAATTTTCAGGTTTATAAAGGAACTAATATGTCACTGAAATTGTTTTATAACCTTGCCCACTGATAGATGTTTGGAATTAGGACCAGAGCACAGTTTGACACTAAAATATTTGTTCTCTGTTTACCCAAAGATATTACATCATAAAATATAATAAGAATGATGCAGAAAAAAACTCTTTAGACCTCATGTTAGCTCCATATTTTTACTCTGTTTTTTTGTTGTATAAACAAATCATCTACCAGTCTGTCTCTTCTTCGTCAGAAATATGGATGTGGTCTAACGACAGTCTATCTTTTTTTAGACATCCCTTTAGATCCACGTACTTTGTTTTATTAACACTACTCCATCCCAGACCCCTGCCCCAACAGTGACAGGGTGAGGATGTGTGCCTTGAATATGAGTTGGTAATTTTTACATTTGTAGATTTAGTGCTTTGTCCCTGAATAACCTGGCTAAATCAGACTAGGTTTTGAATAACTGAATGTTCTGTTTTCCAAGCAAATTACTTTTAAGATGTGTCATCTTTTGCCCACACTAAGGTTGTTTATAAAGTTATAACCTGCTTTTTGGAATTTAACAAATGCACAGGGACTTTGTGAACTGTCAGGCTACTGTCATAGAGTGCATTGGCAATTGCCAAATGTCAACATAAAAGATGTTCAGGAAAACAAGGAAAAGAATTAAAATTTGAAGAGAGAAAGGAAGGGAGCATACAACTATATTCTGATGAGCATGTGTTTTGTAACTGGCCTGCATAAGTTTAGTTTTTTCTAAAGTTCTAGTTTGATATGGTTAGATTTTTTTCATGTTAAGCCTATATCACCAGAACAGTTTTGAAAAGACATGTCATTAAATTTGAGTGGTTAGTTATTTGGGAAATAAATGAATAGTGTCAGTTATGGGCAAATGAGTGATGACTGTATGGATTTGGTGTTATGAGCCCCCATACCTTACACTGCAGATTTGCAGGCATTGATATTCTGAAAAGGGATATTCTTTTTAAAGAAGAACGGGGCTCATTCATTACTTTCAGGAAGAACACCAGTGGAACAAGGCAGCTTAGTAAATGGCCATGGTGAGCTTTATTAAAACAGCAACAACAAAACAGCTGCCTCCTCACAATGAATGCCATTGAGTTAAAAATTGTACATATTTTTGCATGTTATCGATACAAAGTAACACATCTTTGTTGCTTTTTTTCCTTGAATTGCAAGTTGAACTAAACAAGTCAGGTAGAAATGGGGAAAGGCGCTTTTGTGTAAAAGATGTACAGACCACTGTGATTGTTTAAACCTCAGGTCAGTTCATTGTCCTTTACCTTTTATAAACGTGCAATTGTCAGAAGTCACTAAAATGTGTCCATTTCCCTGGGTCTGAAAATTCCAGGCACTCTGGCAGTTCTTGTTGCCTGGTTTATTTCAATGGGCCATCGTAACCCCAGTATAAAGGCACATGGGTTGATGTTAATTGGGTCATTAGGAGTCAGCCATGGAGAAAAAATAACACTTGTTTATTTCTTTTCAAGACCTACAAGGAAACCTCCCCCACGGAAGTGAGATTTGTTTAGACCCTCCAGGTGTTGGGGATGGGAAAATAAGGGCTGTGTTTGAATAACGCAAAGCAAAATGGAAGGAAGTGCTAATCAAAAGAAAGTGATAAGATCCTTACCAGGGGAAGGGAGTGAAAGGATGTCCTTGGTTCAGGTGCCTGATCTTACTCTGTGTTTCACAAACCCCTCTTTCCATTTGAGAGAAACTTTCTAGATAAGCATGAAAGCCATTTGTCAGAGATCAGAGAAATGTTTAAATAGTTGAAACCTACCACTTATTAATTGTTGTGATATCTGATCCATTTTTGATGAAATCACATAAATCTTTTGAATTTTTGAAGCCCAAACTGTGTACAAGCACAAGGGTTAAAACATGGCAATTAAGACTCCAATATCTGAGGTTGTAATCAGACCACCTTGGTTCAAATCTCAAATCCAACATTTACTAGCTGGGTAATCTCTGGTAAGTTAGTTAACTACTCTCTGCCTTGGTTTTCTCAGTTGTAAATGGAGTTAATGATAATGCCCACATTATACAGTTGTCGGGTTCAAAGGAGATAGAGCATGTGAAGCACTTAGTGTATCGAGTAGAATGCTGACCCTTATTGTTTTGGAGAGAGTTTTCCAGGAATATATAGACATAACCAATTAAAATGTTATCCCTTAGCTTGTAGGAAATTTCTGAAATGCTAGTTCAAGTATATGATAGGAGTTACAGTAGCTAAGGCTGATGGTTAGATTCCACTGATGATACCATTAAAATTTTTCCCAGAAAGCAGCTATAGATACTTAGATTATCTACAATTTATTTGAAGTCCATTTTTGCTACTTATATGAGCAGTAAACAAATTTATTAAAATTTGTCTAGTATCCTTGTTCTCCATATTGCTCACATGTGAAATAAGCAGTTTTTATGGTCCATTAGAAATATACACATTAAGTAGTCATTTGAAAGAATCATAGACCTAAATAAGATGCCTTGTTTTACTGTAAATTGCTTAATGTAGACCCTGTGGCTATTCCATTTGTTGCTAAACAATAAATATTTGCCAGTTTAATAGACACTTTTTTTTTTTTTTTTTTTTACAAAAGACAAAAGGGAAATTTCTGCTTGAAGTCTTGTTTTCTTTCAGCAGAGCAAATATTTGCCTTGGTTAAAGAACCAATGTTTGAGTTTCAGCTTTATATTTTGACAGCTTAGATGGTATAATCATATTGTTTTTCATTGGATACTTTAAAATAATGAGAGAGAGAGATATAGTATTAAACTAATATTAACACTAACAGCCTGACTTTATTAGGACTGTCATATAAATACTAAAAATAGCCTGAGCATAAACAAGAGAGGTAGTGTGGGGTAGTGTGTCCTTTTATTTTTTTAGGGACCAGTAGAAGAAAAAAATTGTTGCTGTTAAACTGTATTCAGATATTTTTTAGCATTTGTACTCAGAAAAGCCTGGACTTTTTTTCTCAGTTTCATACTCCTTAAGGGTACTTCACATAATGAAGTCATACCTTGAAGTTTCATTATATGTGGCTTGAAAGCTAATAATCCATGTATAGAAGCACTTCCACTTTTTTTTTATAATGATTTCTTTTTCCACATCTGAAGCTGCTGAATTAGTTGATGAGATTTTTTTCTTTATCACATTGAACTAATGAGTAGTTGCTTTTGAAACTAAGTAACATCATACAAATTATTGAACCAGATTAAGATAATTTTTTAAATGGTTTATCAAGATTCTTTCTGTAGTCCACATTGTTCTGATTTGTCTGATTTGAGGCAGAAAGAGTAATCAATCAGTGAGTGCTCATTCAGTCGCTGTGTGCTAACCATGTGTCTTTTTAGTAAGTTTTTTAGAAAAGGTGGCTTTGCTAAAAAATAATATATAATGCTATGGGAAATGTAGGAAAAATAAATATACATTAGATAAATGAACACACAGTCATTTTAGAAGTTGTGTACTTATATGATGACTAGTTCTCTGAATTTCTGTCTGAAACAACTCTTTAGCGTGTTAGTGATCCTCTTAAACATGTAACACTCAAAGAAGAGCCCAGAGTGACAAATGTGTCTAATCAGCAAATACGATAGTGTGACTACAACCCAGACACTATGGTAGCCTTAAAGCAGCTTGACTTTTGCACTGTTTTTTGGTGTATATTGGTTTGAATTCAAATTTTGTTTGGGTGACACTTCTAGAGATTGTTAGGTAAAGGCCTGTTATTAAGTCATATCTTCCCTTATCCTTATGCAATTGAGGTTTTAAATGTAAATGTAAAGTTATTATTTTTATTCTTCTTATATTTCTGGTTTGGGCCCATTATTCTAGATGATTATCTATATTTTTTTCTATCTATCTCAACAATTGATGAAAAGAAATTGACCTGCAGATAGCTTTCTATTTGTTTACTCATTCATTATTTAGTAAGAGGTGAAAGCAAGTGCATGATATATAAAAATGTTTTAATAACTTAATAATACGTATTTTCACTCCTAAACTTATTTTTCATTTGTGAGATTGAAACCATAACAATATTCTTAATCAGTACTGTTAATGTTTGTGCCGGATGCTATCCTTCCAATTAAGGAAAGTCTGCCAATAAACTTTACAATGGTGTATGGCAAAACTCCGCTTGTGGGAATATAAATTAGTATGTTTTATCAGAAAGACAATTTGACAGTGTATACTTAAAAGACAAAATACAAACAGGAACTTACAGATGGGTAACCCACGCAGAGTTTTTGGTATTATTTTTTAACTTGGTTTAGGATAATTGTAGATTCGCAGGCAATTGTAAGAAATAGTTTAGAGAGATCTTATTGGACCCTTTATCCAGTTTCCCCCAATGATAGCATCTTACAAAATTATAGAACACTGTCTCAAGCAGGATATTGACATTGATGCAATCAAGATACAGAACATTTCCATCTCAAGTTGCCCTTTTATAGCTGTACCAATTCTCTTCCATCTCTACCCCCACCTCTTAACTGCTGGCAACCACAAATCTGGTCTCTGTGTCTATAGTTTTATAATTTTAAAAATGTTTGAGTACTTTTTCAGCCAGAACCTCTTTCTTCTCTCCTTCTGGGGATTCCAGTGACGTGAATGTTAGATCTTTTATTATAATTTCACAGGTCTTTGAGACTCAGTTGATTTTTTTTTCAGTCTGTTTTCTATTCAGATTAGGTATTTCTCTGTCTTCCACTTCACTGATTCTTCACTCTGTCCACTTTATTAATGTTATCCCTTGAGCTTTTTATTTGTTGTTATATTTTTAAGTTCTAAATTTTTCATTTGGTTCATCATATGTGCGGTTTCTTGTGCGAGACTTCCTGTTTTGTTGCTGAGGCCTTCTAATTTTTCATTCATTTCAACTGTGTTTGAAATTATCCATTGAAGCATTTTGATCATGGCTGCTTTAAAAATCTTTGTCAGATACTTCTAACATGTCTCTCATCTAGATATTGGCATCTATCGATGATCTTCTTTCGTTCAGTTTGAGATTTTCTTGGTTCTTGATGTTATGTTCTGAGTCTTGGGCCTTAATTAAACGTTCTGTTTTAACTGGATTTCTCTGACAGCACGCTGGCAGAACAAGTGGGGAGTGTGTTACCAGGTAAAAGTAGAGGTCCAGATTCCCCACTCAACCTCTCATGACACCTAAGTAGGTAGGAGGACACTCCTCATTTCTGCTGGGTGGGGATGGGAGTTCCAGTTCTCTGAGGGATGTCTACTGATAACCACGGTGAAGATGGCCATGGTACCACTGGGCAGTGGTGAAAATCCTGACTCCGCTGTACTTTCTCTGATAGTATTCCAGAGGAGAGGACGGGGAGGCAACTCTTTATTTCTTGGTGAGGGTGGAAGTTCAGGTTCCCCACAGGGTCTCCACCGATATTGTGGCCAGGGGCCTTCTTACTGGCCATTGGGAATGAAAGTTCCAGCTCTCGACTTGGCCTTCCCTGATATCACCCAAGCAGGAATGTCAGTACTTTGTTATAGGCTCATGAAGGTGGAAATGTAGGCCTCCCGTTCGGGCTTTCTTGGTATGAATGTGGGTGGGACCACAGCATTTTTTCCTGGTCGTGTTTGGTTGGAATAGAGTGCTTATTGTCTTGCTAGGCTGCCCCTTTCCTGGTCCTTTGGCTAGAGAGAGCAGGCTTTTCTTCGGGTTTTGTCTGTGCCTGTTGGTGTTTCTGGGTTTTCAGTTTCTCTGTTATCTAGTCTAGGGTTGTGCGGCAAGAAGGAAACCCAGAAAACTCACCACTGTGCTGTTCCTTGGGTTCCAAGGTCCATAGCAATTCTACTCTCTTCTCTCTCCTTTCAGAGTCATCTTACAGATACTTCACATATGATACCCTGAATTTTTAGGTGTACTTATGAGGAACAGGGAAAAGTACTTGAGTCTGTGCATGTTGTATAATGTTTTAAAAGTGTGAATTATTTTTCAATCTGGCTTCTTATCTCTGCCCTTCTCACCCATCACGTGGTTACCGCCCCCCTCCCCGCACCCAACCACCTTAATCCCATCTGGATTTCCAGGTTTTCTTGAAAAATTAGGAGTTCTGGTAGTACAGGACTTGAATATTCACAATGTCCATTCCCTTTTAAATCTTACAACCAAGGCCTTTGCTACTTACCATTTATCATTGGCGCTGTGGTGTCACTTGCCCACTTTACTCATTTATGATAACCGCTTGGTCCTGGAAGGCATTGAGGTTTATCTGATGCAAGGTATTGAAAATGTTCATATTCTTTGACTTGGTAGTCAACGTCTAGGAATCTACCCTAAGGAACTAATTAGAGATACCAATGGAGATTTATATACAAGGCTATTCATTACAGGGTTGTTTATATAATAGCAAAAAAACGCAGAGAGCCTAAATGAAAATATCCAGGTATGCTAGAATACAATGGTGTTATTTAAAAATCACACTTAAAAGAATATCACATGGGAAATGTTCTTAATAAAAGAAAAAGCAGGATATGAAACTGTTTATACAGTATTATGCCAGACCTTGGAAGAAATTTCAGTAAAATACCAACAATATTAATTCCAGTTTTTAATTTTCTTTTGTATATTTTTCTGTTCTTTATGAATTTCTACCATGAGTTACTGTTATGATCAAGAAAATTAAATATCTTAAAATATTTAAGAAAACTCTTGAAAATGTTTTCTGATATTAATATTTTCTGAGATGTAAAAAATTATACTTGAGTCATTTTGGGATATACTCTGCATACGAAGAGACATATTTTAGACATACACTTATACACACTTCATTCTTTTTGCTAATAATTGTGTAGTTTGACAGCAGAATGCTACCTGCATATCATATGGGTTAAAGCGACAGAGGAAATGATTGAAAGATGGTAACTAGCTATTGATTTTTAGAGTTTATAGCTGTTCAGTTTGGATAGTACTCCTAAGGAGAAAATTCTTAAGACTACCAAAAAGAAGGCAACAGTGTCAGTGTTGCCATCAACAGCAATCATTGATGCTGTGTTACGAATCCAACACGTTTTAAGAGCTTGTGTTTAATTACTCTTCGGAAAGTTCTCCTTTCTTTATAACTTTAGTCATTTTAATGAATTATTTCAGGATGCCGAGAAGAGATAAGCTCAGATTTTCCACTTGCGTAATAAGGATATTTAGAAGAAATATAGATAGGTATTTTTCTGGCACCAGTTTCAGGAACTTGCTGACCTAATTATTTATCTTTTGTTTAGTTTGACCAAGCGTCTGATGCTGAGTTATCCTGGATTACTGAAACAGAAAAGAAATTGATGTCCCTGGGTGACATCAGGCTTGAGCAAGACCAGACCTCTGCTCAGCTGCAGGTTCAAAAGGTGAATAAATACATTTCCAATTGGCATCTAAATTATTATCTGAAAATGTGCTTACACAATTTAGTTTGCAAGATCCCACTGGTGTGACTTGGTATTTTCAAATACTTTACCTAATTTTCATTTTATTCATACATTCTCTGTTTTATAATCTTTATTTCTATAAATCACAGACATTCACCATGGAGATTTTGAGACACAAAGATATTATTGATGAACTAGTTAAATCTGGACATAAAATCATGAGCACATGCAGTGAAGAGGAAAAGCAGTCAATGAAGGTATGATCTTGTCTGTGTGACTGGTAGTGATAGTCTTGAATAAACGGCACATATTGAGCTTTCAGCCCTAGAAAATACTTCTCCTTTATCCACAGCTGCCATTTAAACAGCTAGATCATTAGTTTCAGATGAGGCATTTTTAGCTTACAGAGTAACAGTGAAAGAAATATTCCTTAAGGGAATCACCCTGGGGATAATCTTTTTTGATATACAGAAAAGCTATTAAGGTTTGAGTCCTTGAATAATTGGCACACATTAAGGATTCAATTAATGTTAGCTGTATTATTGCCATTATCATCAGTCTAAATTGTTATTATATATGTCAGCTGTCGGTCACATGCCTCAGAAACATTTGGGCCTCGTTAGCTGAAACAGAAACCAAAACATGTAGTTCTCTCTAATCTGATATCCATTTGGTATAAAATTACAGCAAGATGTGTAGGGAAAAAAATAGCTGAATGATTAAGGAAGCATCCAGTTCATGTAGTTTTAATGATTCTTTAGATTGGTGGAAAACCAGCCTCAGTAAAAATGTTTAGTTCAATTCATATTCAGACATCTGAATAGCCTAAAGAAATTAACCCCTCTAAGTAGGAAAATATTCCATGGCAAAAGCAAGATTATACCAATGCTTATGCCTAAGATTATATTTTAAACAGTATGCATTGCTTTTAAGGTATAACATAGACAAAGTAATTTAATGTACACTATGTAATGATACTTTGTCTTATATTTATACTCTACAATGGCAATTAAATTATTGATAATTTAATGTTTCCTTTATTTTTGTAAAGATTCTAACATGAAAACTATAGATCGTGAAATAATTTCTGTGTAATTCTATGGTTTTAGATTACTATCTTCTGCTATTAGTTTATGATGCAAATTTACACCATAATCTAGATCATTGTGACCAATCCCTAAAGTCAGTGGATAGCATAATGTTCTACTTTGATTCTAATATACGTAATTAATTTTGCCAACTGGCAGTTCCCCTTACAATTTCATTGGTGAAAGGTAGTCCTTATTTTTTTGAGAAACAGGGTAATTGTTACTAGACTCATGAGACTTGTTTTCTAACCTAGAAGACATTGTAAGAATAACTGGAAATTTCTGCTTATTGTGTTTGGAGAGTTTAGTGTCTTACTCATAAAATCTTGAGGACTTGCTTATTTATTTATTTATTGGTGGTTGTCACTTAATATTTTTTGAGATGTTTTCTGTCATTAAATTCCATGGTTTTTGATGATTTCATAGAATTCCATTGTATGAATATATCTTACTAAATCAGCTTGAGCTCCAGCGGTTGTACTCTTAAGATGTTCCACATTTTTCCTATTTTTACATATGTATATATACATTTTTCTATTGTGGTAAGAGCACTTAACATTAGCATACAGAAGAATATTATTCTGCCCTAAAAAAGCAGGAAATCCTGCCATATGCAACAACATGGATAAACCTGGAAGGCCTTTCTTTAATTTAAAATGAACTGTTTCATACATAGAAACAGTTAAAACCTAAATAGCTTTTATTGATTTATCCATTTAACATACATTTATTGTCTACTCTGTACCAGGAGTATAGTGCCAGACAAAGCAATCTTCAGTACATGTTCCACTTGGCCTGCTTGATCAGTTAAACACAATTTATCATCTTAATTTCCAGAAAAAACTGGACAAGGTATTGAAAAACTATGACACCATCTGCCAGATAAACTCCGAGAGGTATCTACAGCTAGAACGAGCTCAGTCCCTGGTTAACCAGTTCTGGGAAACCTATGAAGAACTTTGGCCATGGCTGACAGAAACACAAAGAATCATCTCTCAGCTTCCTGCCCCAGCCCTTGAGTATGAAACTCTAAGACAGCAGCAAGAAGAACATCGGGTAAGCTTGGTGTTAAAACGAATGTACTGTTCACCACTAAAAGAGAATCATGATTTTTATGGTGTTTTTAAAAATGTAGTTAGACACCTTACATGACTAGGATGTTTTAGCAGTATTGTGTTCTTCCTGTCTGTGTAGTTTACTTATCTCATAGTAACTTACCTGTTACCCAGGTTTACAGTGAGAAGACTTATGTGGGTAGACCACACCATGTATGCCATTATATCACAGCTTTTATAGACTAATATGCAATATAAACTGTCTGGATACAAAATCAAAATTTCCGTTTATTATGTTAGAGAAATCAGCTTTTGAAGTACTTTTAATTTATGAATGTGAATTGCTTTCAATTTACACATATTGGCTGAGGTTTATACTATGTATATAGTGGTAGGAGCAATTTAGAATGTAGGCAAAAAGTAGAAATATGTGGAAGTGACATCACACAAACAAGGCCATATATTGGAGAAAATGTACAATGTAACAAATATGTCAAGATAACAATTCATGAAAGCTAACTATGAAAAGGAAAAATGCTATATAGTATGAAGACAAATTGTTTCCCTTTTTTTCACCTTATGTACGTGGAACTCTTGCAATTCTCTGTTCTTATAAGTATGTATGAGTAAACTAGAGAGTATATTCATGGACAAACCTATCGTGTGTTTAAAGTGTGTGTGTGTGTGTGTGTGTGTGTGTGTGTGTTATAAAATGGCATTATGAAACTCCCATTCCAGCAGTCATTTAAATATTAGCATAACTTAAAATTTTGTAAGGGTTTGAGTGAGAAAGGATTCAAAACTGTCAGAAAAAGTCTGGAGTGCTTGCTGTTTATGGGCTTGTGAACCTAGCTGCTCTCCCAGATCTGTACAAGATATACTCTGAGACTAATCATTATGTGTATAAAGTTTAACTCAGAGTATATTACATCATTGTTTGAAGTATGTGACATAACCTATTAATCTTGTTTTCTTACTTTTTTAATGTATTGACATTGAAGAATATCTCTAACTGAAGTATTTAGTTAGAGAGCTTCAGAGAACACTTTATTTAATACAAAATGGAAATTTTATGGAGTTCTGTCTAAATTATTCAGCAGGAGAAAGGCTTATAAACTATGTAGAATTGAATTGAATTTTAGTATAAAGGTTTATTTGTGGCAGAAATCCTGATGCCTACCCACTGAATAATTTTTATATAAAATGTTTCATAGATTTTTTTCTCTTCTGAGGTGAGATTTGAGTAGCTATGTTTCTAGCATAATATCAAATATTATTATTGAACTGAAAATGTCAGAATTGAGCTAATTTTTTTGCATAATTTTCCAGCTTTCAAACAAATTTATGATTTTATATATGAAGGCAGCCAAGTCTTCAAATTGTTCAAACTAAATTGTTCAGAATATTTGGCATCTCTTAGAATTGCCATTCTTCTGAGCTTTACAATATCCTCTTCATCTATTTTTGGAATATCTTCTAGCTCATTCTAGCCAGAAGTAAAAAAAAAAAAAAAAAAAAAGGTTCCAAAAGCCATGTTAGGAAGTGGTAGATATCTTGAGGTTACACTAGGTATCTCCAGCTGGATTCTTATGACAGTATGTTGCCAAGAATCATTTTGTTACATATGAGGCAACAGACATCTTCTATGGGCCCCTTTCTCCATGCACTTACAAGTAAGCATCTAGTAAGTTGTTCTCTTGTTGTCACGAAATGGTCTTATAAAGGCTCGGCCTCTACTTCTCAGGCAAAGTTGTCTCATAGTGGTGCTACACAGATGAGGTCTACTTAGACTCTAGGCAAGTCAGGAAGTCCTAAACCTCTCTCATTTTACTTGGAATTCTCTGGATAAAGTGTGAGCTTATTTTACAAACATACCTTATAGAATAACACATTCCTTGTCCATGAGATTGTGTATTAGCTGAAATTACCATCACCACCTCCATTCTGTAAAGTGGCACGAAGGTATGATATAATAATATGAAACAAAAATAAAATCTCAGCCTGGACTACCCAGAAGCTAGATTGCAGACATTACCCTCCCACATTCTATGTGCAGCACATTAGATTAGACCCCTCTTCTTTTGAAAAAATTGACTTTGTGCTTATTCACCTCTTTTCCAAAAGAGTTACGAGACCACCTTCAGAAAAATTTGAAAGATAGCATACTACAATGGGGATTATTAATGATGTAATAACCTGTTTCCTCAATAATTTTCAAAATAATTCGTATGACTTATTTCAGTGGACACTTTCATTAAAAATTCAGGTAGATGGCCATCATGATGATTCCTCTTGATGAATGATAGAAATTAAAATACTTGCAAGAAAAGTTTGGTGGCTTTTCTCTGGAATGTCTTTACTGAATATAATTTTTCACAGAGAAGCTTTTATTAGAGGCTAGATAGCAGACAGTTTGTAGAATACCTTCTAGTGAGGTTGATGAACTGTTGATAAGGGAGCAAAATGAATAATGTATAAATGAGAGACTTCTCAGTGCTGCATGGAGGCCAGCCTCAGAGAAACCTGCAGGCAAAGACAGATCTTCCCCTGATAGTGGTTTTGGATTTGGCTCTTGAAAAACTGCTCAGGTGAAGGGCCTGGGTTACATGAAGTGCAGATATCCCAGATATATGTGGCTCTCTAGAAGGAATGGGGCTCCATTTGGATTTCACACCCACTCATTAGTATAAATGTCATTGTATACAAAATATTCATGTCACATGTTTTTCCTTAAATATACTTAATAATGTTCAGTATATAGTTAGGTATTGGATAGATTGAGTACCCTTGCAGTCATACACATTTAAAAATAAATACAAATAGATTCATTTATCATGTATATATGATAAATACATATGTACATAGAATTATACATACATATATAATGTAATATACATGTACGTATTTTATAATGGTTTACATATGATTACAATGCCTTGTGGGCTTACATCTCCCTTTATATTTAGTTCTTTTTTTCCCCCTTTAAGCATTATATCTGCCTTCTACTGAGGTTTCTTCCACTTGCTTCCTTTTTCTCTTTTTTTCTTCTTTCTGTCCTTCTTTCCTTTCTTCCTTCTTCTTTCCTTCCTTTTTTCCTTCTTTCTTTTAAATAATTTTTGTACATATCATGATTGTGCATAAGGGGACATCAAGGGTCATGGCTTGGTCTCTGTAGGTTGGGGACATAGAGTAAATTCAGAATCCTTTTATGCTGTATGACTCTTGGCTAATGCTGTAGTCAAAATGTCTTATGGTATGAAATGCATAATGAACTGGGATCCATTATTTCACTCAACCAGCATATTTATGTGTACTCTTAAAGGGATTTTGACATGACTAGACTGTTGTTTAATTTTTGTGTCAGGGGCATTTTTTTCTGACAGTGAGTTATGTGAGCCATCATGTGTTAAATGCCTTGTGATGGGAGGGTGTTGTTTAGAGTTTCCTGCCAGCTGGATGCATCGAGGATGTAGACAGCTGTAATATGAAGGTGTGACCCTGAGATACTGAGAAGCTGTTTGGTTTGTTATAGCAACTGCGAGAGTTGATAGCTGAACACAAGCCTCATATCGATAAGATGAACAAAACAGGGCCGCAGTTACTGGAGTTGAGCCCGGAGGAGGGCTTTTCCATCCAAGAGAAGTATGTAGCAGCTGACACCCTTTACAGCCAAATTAAAGAAGATGTCAAAAAGCGAGCGGTGGCCCTGGATGAAGCCATTTCTCAGTCTACTCAGGTACTCATTTACACCAGAAATATGACTGGGTTCTTCCAAACAGCAAACAGTGGAGCACATAAAGACATTTCATGGGATATCCTGATTAAATTTCAACTAAAGTGATTTCACTATATTATCTCTGAGTACGGATGTCTTGGCATCTCACAGGTGATACTTGCTTGAGTCCAGTCCTTATATTTCTTACCTGCTTATAAATACAGTAAAAAATGTTTCAGTGATTTTCAGTCCATCCAGAGTAGTATGCGATATTTGCCAAAATAAAAGGAAGCATATTATCATTATTAATAAAATACCTCCAGGAAGGCAATAAGAAAGAATGAATGATAGGCTGAATAAGAAGAAACATGTAAAGTCAGAAAATGATTTTTTTTTCTGTTTTGAAGATATCTTTTTTTTTAGGAATTTGAATTTGTAATTACCTACAGATTTCCCATTTTCAAGGGTTGATTTTTATTATTCAATATACTGACATGAGAGTGGTTCATTTCCTGTAATCCTGAGTGATGATTCTTTTATTGGTGAGGCTAGTGTAGAATCTGTGCGTGAACGAGTTTTTATAACTTTGCTTCATTGACTATGATTACTTTGCAAACAAAAGTTAAAATTCTTTCTTGAATTTGATTATGTTTTTGACCATAAATTAAATACAAACTTCTATTACATTGTCGAGGAAGGTTTTGTTTTGTTTAAATTTTTACATTTTTCAGTCCAGGAAACTCATAACTTAAGAAATCCCTTTAATCTAACCAAAACTTCCAATGAATTTTATATTTATTAATATAACTTTTTTAGAATTGCAAAGTAATCAGTAAAAGTGAATAACACAGTCTGACAGGCAAATACCCGGATTATTAACTGAATTTTTAAAATTAATTTGAATTAAGATAAAATATAAAACAGTAGATAAGATGCTGCTGACAGGTGGCCCAGCTATATGTTAACGGATTCCATTTCTTAATGAATACTCTCAATTATTTGCAAGAAACAGTCTAGTCTACATTAAGTTGTATGGTACAGAGGTGTGCATATAAATTGTGATTTTGAGACACCTTGCTACACCAGCTGGATATAGATAGCTCTTTGGATAGGTCTGTTAACAAAGGGACTAAGATTTCATTCTTGATGATGACATTAATTTTTTTTTTTTAATTTAAATTTCACATTCGGTGTCACATATTTTCCATATAAATGATTCATTTGTTTACCACCAGTTTCATGACAAGATTGACCAGATCCTGGAGAGCCTAGATCGCGTTGTGGAGCGCTTGAGGCAGCCGCCCTCCATCTCTGCTGAGGTGGAGAAGATTAAGGAGCAGATCAGTGAAAACAAGAACGTGTCAGTAGACATGGAGAAGCTACAGCCATTGTATGAAACTCTTAAACAGAGGGGAGAGGAAATGATTGCTCGATCTGGGGGCACCGATAAAGACATATCTGCCAAAGGTAATCATTTCAGGATAAGGAAACAATTGATCTTTACTTTTAAAACAATTCTGAATGTTCATGCTGTTTACCGACAATCCAGTTGCATATCAAGATGCCAGATTTTAGAAAAGGTATTTCAAATATGACGTGTTTGGGGTGGAAAGGCTGTGTACATAAATCCCTTGTGAATGTCTTCCTGTGTTTGTGAAATCAGTCGGTTAAATACAAAGTGTGCCATTATAAAAAACCATGCATTCTCTGGACCTTTTAAGCCAATTGGTCAAAGCATAATGCTACTAAGATCAAACGTAGGGAGTTTTTTTCCCTCTCATTAATGACTGCACTGCCTTACGTAGTGGCTACTCTATCCCATGGTCACAGAAATGGCAACCATCTTAAAGATAAGAGCTGGAGGTCGAAAGGAAGAGCATGTGCGTAAGTCAGTGGAAATTCATGTTGAGGGTACTCTGGAAACAAGCCCAAAATATGTATCTTATGTTGTTATATTCCTGAGACTGAACGGATGCCTTTGTTCTTGATTCAGAGAACATAAAGGATACACTTAGATGGTTATTTCTCTTTCCTTGAATTGAAGACCAGCCTTGGTGAACTTGGAATACAGTGGACTTAGGTCTACTCTGAGCTCACCTGCCTTGGAGCATCCACTTATGTCAGGAAGAACCTTGGTTCAGGAGGTACAGGACACCCTCTGATCTTACATTTGTCTGGAACAGGTGTTGAGCCCAGTGATGCCCACTAGACAGGGTTCATCCAGAATCTGTTCCAATTTAGGATACTTATTAAATTGAATCACTGTTCCTGCGTGAACCCAAACATTGTGTTTCATGGCTCAAATGAGGCTAACATACTTCCTTTTTGATGCTGTTTTTGCTCCTTAGCTGTTCAGGATAAGCTCGACCAAATGGTTTTCATTTGGGAGAACATACACACACTGGTGGAAGAAAGGGAAGCTAAACTACTAGATGTAATGGAATTAGCAGAAAAGTTCTGGTGTGATCACATGTCATTGGTAGTTACCACTAAAGATACTCAAGACTTCATCCGGGATCTGGAAGATCCTGGAATTGATCCCTCAGTAGTGAAACAGCAGCAAGAAGCAGCAGAGGTAAGCAGAATATTTCATTTAAAGTTAAGAAATAAGTTGTAGTACAATGTAAACTGGATTCCTTTGGTAAATATTCAGAATTACTCTATTCAGATTTATATTTAGTTCTGAAAGTGGAATGCATAGTGATACAATAGGAGATAGAATACATCCACAGATTTCACACAGAGTATATTTTAAAAGATTCTCTCAATTCCCACTGCTTCTGCCTCGTTTGGGGGCCTTATTTCTCTCTCTCTCCCTATCTCTCTCTCTCACTCCCCACTGTCCCTTCCCCTCTCCCCCTCCCTCCCTCCCTACCTCTCATTCTCCCCCCATTTTGGGAGGAGGTTTCTAAAGTAGTCCGAAGTGGTGTCCTTGTCTGCAGAGCCTCTTTTCTTGCCAGGCCTCTAACTTTGCTCCCAGTCTTCTCTAGATCTGTTCTTATCTTGTTGCTGCTTTTTTAAAACCCCAGAGGCATCACTGCCTACTCCCTGAAGTCTGAACTACCTAGTATAGGGTATCAGTCATTTACATCCTAGCCTAGCCTGTGCCTGTATTTCCAAAGCTATTTTTTTCCCCTACTCCTTCTTTATCAAGCTCCTTCTCTTCTGATACACAAAGCGGCTTTTGCCCAAACTGCTGGCTCTTTCTAGCATCTGTTATCTTTGCAAATTTTATTTCTTCATTCTAGAAGGCACCTCTTGTCACTCTTCTGGCAAGTCCCACTTAAACTTTAAGGTTCAGTTGAATTGTAACCATTCATGTAAAATATTTTCTCGTGTACTCAGTGTTAGTCTGTGTTCCTGTAATACTTTCCTCATGCAAATGTCACGTACTAATGACTTATCATTGATTATACCTTGTCTTTCCTAATAGCCCCTTGAGTGGAATAGTTATATATCTGTTTTTTCTTTGTAGTCTCAATGCCTAGTTTAGGGCTTATTTCATTCTTGGTAAAGGCTTCTTGAATTAAGAAATATATTGAACCAAGAAGATGAAAATAAAGATAGAATACTGCATTTCTGTCACAGGTTTTTTTGTTTGTTTGTTTTTTGTTTTGGCAGCTTACATGTCCTAGGGTAAAAATACAAATCCAGAGCTAGATTATCCTAAATCTACTAAATAAATATATTATTTTGTGTGAGGTCTTTGAGTTTATGTTTTACAAAAGTCTATTTTAAATGAGTATTGCCAAACTAGTTGGTTTGAAAAGCAAAATGTCTTTCTATGCTTTTCAGTATGGTTGATATTTTTTTAAAACATTGTTCTGATATTTTTTATGTAGAATTATTTTCTAAATATCGTCTGTGTAATAAACATTTAATATTTGTTACTCAATGGATGCTGTTTTTTCTTTACAATATTCTTCTGTATTCTTTTTGAAAAAATTTACTTCAGAAACTTAGAAAACAGAAAGAAAATAAAAATTGACCATAATCTCAACCCCTAGAAATAACTGTCATTAATATCTGTGTGCATCTTTTTAGTTTCAGTGTGGTTTTGCTTAAAACTCTAAGGCTGTTATTTCTTATTCTAGTCCATAAGGGAAGAAATCGATGGACTGCAGGAAGAGCTGGATATTGTTATTAACCTGGGTTCTGAACTCATCTCTGCGTGTGGGGAACCCGATAAACCCATTGTCAAGAAGAGTATAGATGAGGTACGGCTAGCATATTGTCTACTCTTATCAGAATTTTTTTTGAAGACTTTATTAACTAAGCATCTTTGATAGAAGTAGTTGAAAACATATGACAGTAAAAGAGTTCTTCTAATATTTATATTGTAGTTAAATTCAGCATGGGATTCTCTAAATAAAGCTTGGAAAGACAGAGTGGACAGACTTGAGGAGGCGATGCAGGCTGCTGTTCAGTATCAGGATGGACTGCAGGTAAGAGGATTGTAGTGTGTCTGCTGGAAGAAAGAATCATGCTAATTGATGTCTACAAATTTATACGTTGGCATCACCCTATTGGCCACAGTTCTGTGTAATTTCCTTGTCTACTTCAATTCATGTTTTGCCTTTTAGAAAGTATTTCTAACACTTGAAAAATGGATAGATTTATGTACACATCTAAACACATTCAGTGACATTCACTTTGAAAAGAAGTATTTTAATTTTTTTAAGTTGAAAGTAAATGTTCCCACATAGTATTTTTCACAAATGGCTCAGCACCAGACAGTGAAATGGAACTGAATCTGAGTTCTGTTCTAAAGATGAGTGGAAGAAGGTAAAAGAAGTAAACATTCTCTAAAAATATCACCAAGTTTAACTGAATTCAGAAGTAAGGAAATTCAACTCAAAGCCACTGTTCCCCCATGAACTAAAATAGATTTCTATTTTATTAGGTCATAATCTGTGGTGTAAAAAGTGTTTTTCTCTTTTTTTGTATATATAATTTTTTTAATAGTTATTTTCACATCCCTTCAAGGTTTTCATTCAGTTCACTAACCATTATTTTTTAAGTTTCAATTTAAAAGTTATCTCATCGGCTGAGGTCAATTCAGAGATATTTCATTCCCTACCTTCCTTAACCTTATTCCATTTCCTGACTTTAAGGCTGGCAAGAATTTAACCTTTCATCCCTCCTACCATACGGAAAAAAAGCCTTTCTAAGTATTTCCATAACACCAAGGGAATATTATTTTTAAAGCTCAAATGGGAACATCTTTTCCTTTTTATTATGCCACCCCATTTCTATATTTTTAAAAATAAATATCATAAGCCGGGCTCTATGCCAGCTAACAAGTGTTTCAAATGTTGGAAATAGATGAAAAATTAACTCCAAATAAGACCTTGTTATAATTTTACCCCATCCGACTCTCCCTTTTTTTTAACCAAAGTGATAACTTAGTGATCGGGTATCGGTAGCCAGTAACTTAATCAAGCTCCAGCCCTAGGTCCAGGAGGCCAAGTCATGATTTTCATATTTTGATAAGTCGTTGATTTGTGCCCTCCTTCATGACCAGAGATAGCACTGTCGCCACCTGCAGTCATTTGACCACAAGAGCCATTAACCATAGGAGGCCACAGGCTAGACACCGTGACTTATCAGTGCTGAGAAAACAAGGCCCATCACAGCTAGAAGCATCACCTGTGGGCATGAAGGGCAACTTGCCTTATTAAATAGCTGTGGCTAGCTGTAGTTAGAGGTTAAAAGCTCCAGATGTCCTAGAGGTTTCAAGGTTAATTGCAATATAAAATAAATGTTATTTTCTAGGTTTACTTAAGTTCTTAGGGTTTACAAATGATAACTTTAAAATTTCATATATTTTCCTAGGATTTTTTTCCCCCTGCAATATGGTCTGACACCTTCATAAAGTGCAAAGTAATTTTGTGTATTTAGTAGCTGAAAAAAATGTCAGTTGAGCCTTTTTAGAATGTTCATATTACCTAAAAAGGCCAAGAGAAACAGATTTTGAAGTCTGTCTTGCAATTCAGAATAATGGTCTTAATCATCATATCTGCAGGATTTTAGTGCTAATATAAATAATATATAAGGGTTTAGTCGGGCCATATATTTTCCTCAAGTGCCAAACAGTAAACTACTTGATTATTTGAATAAGCAGTTGGTTCAAATCTTTTCCTTTCAACATATTTACACAGTCTGGTTTTAGACAGACACGAGAGAGCATAGAGAATTTTATTTCATGTAACTGAATTTATAAAACATGTTTAAAATGGGCTTTTTTAAAAAAAGTTAAGATTCTAAGATCCTATTCAAGATAGAATTTCCTTTGCAAACTTGGATGCAGAATTGGAGGTTACATCTATTGAGTATTTCAGACAACTGTTTCAATATATTGTTGCTTTTACTTATTTAGATGGGCCAGGTTATTTGTAAAATATGCTCATAGTATGATATCTTCACAGATTTATGATTATACTGTAATACCAAGATGTAGCAATTTCAAATGTATTGTTATAATAACACGTGGACTAATGTGTTTTACAGGCAATATTTGACTGGGTAGATATTGCAGGTGGTAAATTAGCTTCAATGTCTCCAATTGGAACAGATCTTGAAACTGTAAAGCAGCAGATTGAAGAGCTAAAGGTATGGGTAGGGGCTAACTAAAAGATTTTGCATATTTAAGTTTTTTATTCATGGGGTTCTGTACACAAATTTATTTTATGTAATTGAAGTATTACATTTTGATCATGAAACTGGTTTAATATAATGCCTGTACCCAGTAAGCACTGTATAGGATCTCTTTAAATAAAGGATATAAAATATTAGCAGTTTTCTTTTTATTAAATCAATACCCGTTTATTATAGAAAATTCAGAAAATACAAAGAATCAGAAAGGTGGCTTTTTAAAAACCACCCAAAATGTTATGTATCCAGAGGCAACCACTCTTAAGATATGATTTATAGCCTTTCAAATATTCTCATGCTGGGGGATGATGAGGTATAGATTATACTTTAAGAATTTTTATAACTTTATTATTCAGTAGTATATTATTGTCATCAATACACATATAGTAACAATTTTATTTTCTTCACTGTATTGAGAGTAATTCATCATTTTTCACAGGCTACAGAAGCATCCATAGGTTAATTGTGTTTCTCAAAATGTTTGTTTTGTAAATGTTTGTTGTTTTCCATCTGCTTTTCTTTGTAATTTTTCCTTTTGTGGTTCTTGAGCTCCAGATGTAAAAATGGTGGGACTGTTTACTCTTTTAATTCTTCTACGGAATATTTATCAAAGCAGGGTTAGCTATTTCCTTTCTAAGTATCCATCCACAGATGTTTCACCATTTTCAATGGACTCCACTAGAGTGTTATATAAAATTATTATTTAGCTTTAGAATGGTAGCATTTTTCAACTCCAAGTGTGATATAAACTAGTTCATTTAGAAAAAGATGTGGGTTTTTTTTTTTTTTGGAGAATTTTACTGTTACCATTATTAGATTGAGATTTAAAAAAACTTTATCTGATCATGTAGTAACACAAAATATACTTTATATACACCTTCAGGTGTGGAGAAGAATTTATTTTGGATATTTGCATATATCTCAGTGGTTTTCATATAGCAGGCAGGTTAGGTGTGCTCGCTCTGAAATCAGGTTGTCTGAGATTACTTCCCAGTTCATCCACTTACTAACTAAATGACCTTGGGAAAGTTATCTAACTGCTCTCACTTCTGTGTTCTTAAATTGAGGATAAATGTATTTTCTTTATAAATCTGTTGAGAATAGATAGAACATAGCAAGTGTTCACTATGCCTTAGTTATTATTTTTTAATTATTATTTTCATATGTTTGAAAGTATTAAGGTACTGCTTAGTCATTAATTACTTACTATTCAATGATTTGCTATTATACATTAACTTAAATATTTTATGAAAGAACAGTTTCCTATTACAAGCACCCATTTGTTAACCTGTGTTGGTTGGCAAAGCCAAGATGATTAAATATGTGTCAGTAAGCACCAGGAGAGTGAAGGATGTTGTTCTGTGGCAGCAGTGGGTGAGGCATAGGAATAACTAAATATTAATGAACACAGCAGAGCTATGGAAAACATCAGCTGTTCAGTGGATGCAAGATGTGGTATGTTTTTTGAGGAAGAAATATTAAGTTGAGTTTCTTAGAGGTAATTATTTCTGGGTTTCATATATGTCAATATATATTTTATTTTATATAATTTCAAAACTTATTTATTAAATATAAGTAATTAGATATTCGAGTAAGTTCTTGAAATTTGTTAATTTCTTGGAGAGAACAAAAGTGAGATGTCAGAATTAAAAAGAGAAATACCTTTCCATCAGAAAACATTGAATAAATAGAAAAGATTTCCTTTATCCTTTTTTTTATCTATAATCTTTTATTGGTAACCATGTGTTACATTTTTATCCCTCTTCATTTCTCCCCCCCATTGTAAGAAGTCTGAATTAGAATAGAGATCTAACCTATAGAATTTTTTTTTGTTTAAAGTTACTGATTTATAACAAATTTTCCTTGTGTATCTCTTTAAAAAATAGCAATTTAAGTCAGAGGCCTATCAACAACAGATAGAAATGGAAAGACTGAACCATCAAGCAGAGCTTTTGCTGAAGAAAGTAACAGAAGAAAGTGACAAACACACTGTGCAAGACCCATTAATGGAACTGAAATTGATATGGGATAGCCTGGATGAAAGAATTATCAACAGACAGGTAAATACCAAGACTGTTGTTAATATAAAATAATTATTACAAAGTAAAATTATATATTTAATTATATGTATGTAAACTTTTGAAGCCCCTTAATTCTCTTATTTTATTAGAATTATTTCTGCTTCTCACATGCCTTTTTTTTTTTTAACCATAAAGTGTTTCAAACCTAAAATGTAGAAGTTTCTAATGATTGGGCTTCATTGTGTATGCTTACCAGATATAAGCAGCATGAAACAATTGTTTTATAAACGTGTATTACTCATAATATCAGATTCATAAATGGATTTTTTCCCGTTCCATTTTTTATGTAGCATAAGCTGGAAGGTGCTCTGTTAGCACTGGGGCAGTTCCAGCATGCTCTGGATGAGCTGTTGGCATGGCTGACACACACTGAGGGCTTGCTGAGTGAACAGAAACCTATTGGAGGAGACCCTAAGGCCATTGAAATTGAACTTGCCAAGCATCACGTACGTAGCTGTTGCTGCACATTGTTTCTTCTCTATGCATTTCTAGTGTCGTCAAATTTTTTTTATGTTTCTTCTTTGTGCATTTTTCAAGTTTATAATTTGAATGAAAGTTCATATTTGACATTCATAACTAAAGGTTGAACGATTTAAAACATACTTCTTAAAAGATTATAATCAAAATATTTTTCTCATTGTTCAAGGCAGTTAATATCAAAAACAGCAAGGATGGAAATTTCTGGCTGAATTTTATTAGGGCTGCATGGCAAACACTGCAGATTTAAATTTCTGATTATACCTGTCACTGGACGAGAGTAGCATGATTTTAAATGTTGTTGGGCATGCCCTAATAAGGCATAAATTCAAAGTGTTCTATTGCAGGTTCATGTGCATGTTTTCCCCCTGGTCATTCTTATCCTCGTGGGTCTTTCACTTGCTGCTTATTTGGCATGACTAACATATTTCTGTCTGTCTGTACATCTCTCATTATGTTGAGCTTTGTCTTCTCTTTGTCTCTTACGTTTCAGTGGCTTTTATGTTTTCATCCTTTTCTTTATGAATTTGTTTTTTTTAATATTATGTTCAAAGGGTTTAAAGGAGTTTTTATGTGTCCTGCACTTGATCTAAAGCTTATTAATTGAAAAATTTTGTCTTGAGATATATGCAACACATATATCTGCTTCTCACATGCCATTTTTAATAGAATTTCAACATTCATATTAGTAGTAGTAGCTTGTTTCAGGTTAGGTCCTAGATCCTAACCTGATATAAGTTTTCTCTGATTATCAGATAGAAATGTGAATTATTTTACATATTGAATATAAGCATTTTAAAGTAAAAGGTAGGTTTTTAATACTTCAAGATTATGATATACAGGTTTTGACTATTCTTGCTTTAGTCCTTCTTCTTTCATACTTTTTCCCATAGTAATTGTTTTCTAATTTAAATTTTTCTTCTCTTTTACCTCACTCTGTCTATATATATAGTTACTCCCAAAACATATTTGATTAAGCAATTAGAACTTATTATGCATCATTAATATTTTTGTTATTTAATACCTATGTTATACCTTTGCTAGAAGCAATAATGACTAGTCAGATTGATTCTGCATATAAAGAAATATGTTTATTCTTATAGTGTGAGTTTATAGCATTGACATTTTATAAACGTAGCAATTGTTCTTAAGTCATATACATCAGTGACAGGAACTTTGTAGAATATAGATGAGGTGGGAATATGAGGCACCTTAATCCAATTGTTTTGGTAGGGGATGAGTTAGGGACCTTTTACTTCTGTTTATCTATCTTTCTCCTTTCATTTCTCAAAGGTCAAAGTTAAAGGACTTAGAGTTGCCAGCAGGATTGCTGGAGGAAGGGAGGAGATATTTCCATCCCTTCCCTGCATTTTTCTATGGCCCCTGGGCTGTGGCTTGTATAACAGGACTTGGGCCATTTAGAAGAATGAATTGTATAGAATTATTTTTTATATTTTGACCGGGAGAAAAATTTAAATCTTACCTTTTAAAAGTGATTTCTACTGTTAATGTATCAAAGGGCACTCAGAGAAACTGAATGCAGATGGCTAGTGCCACACCCTGACTGAGAATCATCTTTGGGCTGGACCTCCCTTCAGACATGAGATGTCTTACCTAGGACAGGAGATGATGTTTCTTTTCTTTCCTGTTGATAACCCTGAGTGGGCAAATGGAGGGAAGGATCGTCATTAACTTTCACTAACATTAGAGGAAAATTTCTTCTGGTTTCTAAAAACATATCCACTATCTTCTTGAAAGGAATCTATTACTAAGCTATAGTTGTTCTTTAAAGTATAATTCTTTTCAGTATAAGAAATGGACCTTTTTAGCCTTGCGGTTGCTTT
Organism: Macroglossus sobrinus; assembly: GCA_004027375.1. NCBI lineage: Eukaryota > Metazoa > Chordata > Mammalia > Chiroptera > Pteropodidae > Macroglossus > Macroglossus sobrinus. The sequence continues at coordinate 2,364,485 of PVKZ01000043.1, read as the reverse complement.
TTGCGCTTACCACTCTTGCCCCACCTTAGTGCATGTAAGTATTATTAATCTGTTCTTATATTTCTACTGTATAATAGATTAGAAAGGCATTATTTACTAGGATCTGTAGTTAGCATTTCATATGCGGATTTTCTAGTAAAAACTCTGGAATGCTGGGCTTTGAGTATCCCTGATATATAGTGAAATAAACCTTTTTCCCGTTAGTGTTAGGGCCTCCCAAGAGTCCTGTCAACTTAGCAGTTAATTCTAGCACCATTCCAATAAGAGAAGATAAAAGAATGTTCTATGATATATTTATCTTTAGAATGCTAATTGTAAACTATGGTACTGTGTATTTTATGTTTGTAAATGAATACATAGAAATAAATATTTTTTAAATTGCTTACTTAAGACATAAAAATTAAGTTCAATTAAAATGAACTTGAATCAAATGAATACTTTTAGAGCCTTTTAAGTATAATTTCTAGATATATAATGTCATTAATTGCAAAGCTATTGTAATGAGAAGAACCTACAGTGGTCTCACATAATCATTTTAGAGGATTTTGGTAGACAAGAAAGCTGTGAAGTTAAAGGAAAAGCTGTCCATCATTTAAAAACTTCATTAGTGTTAAAATTCTGTGTATGTGATATTTTTGTTTCCTAATGATTCATAACCAGGAAATAAAACAGTTGCATTAAAAGTGATGTTAACTTGTTACAAACTAGCAACCATAGTGTTATCTTTATATTTTCAGGTACTCCAAAATGATGTATTAGCCCATCAGTCCACAGTGGAAGCTGTTAATAAAGCAGGAAATGATTTAATTGAATCAAGTGCAGGGGAAGAAGCAAGCAGCCTTCAGAACAAGCTAGAGATTTTAAATCAACGCTGGAAAAATGTTTTGGAAAAAACAGAACAAAGGAAGCAGCAGCTGGATGGTGCTTTACGCCAGGTGAATAAGAGAATAAGTTCTGAAACTTTCTGTAGCCTTCAGGACCAAAATAACATGGAATTCTTTCATTGGTTAAACATACCCTTGTTTAATTTTTATACCTCAAGGAGAAGAGTAAAAATAAGTGGGATAAAGAAGAGTGCTGATGAGAAGGCAGCTCCCTAGTTCTTAGTGTAATAGTCTTATCTGCTAGTGCTTTACTGAAGAAGAAAGGCAAGGCCAATCAAGTGCCCAGTGAGGCTTAGCAGGATGGATCGTTTCAACCTTGTTTTCTGCTTGAAAGTGATGATGTTTGTGGCCCACGCTGAAAACTCTCTATCATTCTAGGCCAAAGGGTTCCATGGCGAAATTGAGGATGTGCAGCAGTGGCTGACTGACACAGAGCGCCATCTGTTAGCATCTAAACCTTTGGGAGGTTTACCAGAAACAGCCAGGGAGCAGCTTAATGCCCACATGGTAAGTATATTATTTCCTACAGCTCTAGCCTCAGATTAAGAAACAGACCATTTTGTGTAGGCCGTGGTGATAAATAAATTGTGGGAGAAAGTTTTAAGGATATATAGTATTACAGCAGAAATCTCTATGTATAAGTACTAAAAACACTATTGATTACATTTTTCAAGTCAGAACCTATTCTTTATTTCAAAGGTTATAGTATGTCAGTATACGAAAAGAAGTTTTAGAAATCTAGACATTTTTAGAAACATACCTTCCCCCATAAAATCATAAATTTGTGCAGATAGTAATAAAAACATTGTATAAATTATAAACTGTTGTACCTTGAGTGAAAAGAAAAATTCCTTAAATAATCAGAATTCACTTAAAAATTATTGCCATAAGCCTGATATTCCCAACTTGTTTCATGGAAATCTGGAAAATATGTTTTTGCTCTATAAAAGTTGCTTGTTTGTTTCTTTTAATGGTGATGGGGCTGAATCCTCATTTTCACATCTATACAAGATATGGACAAAAGGAGGCTTCTGCTTAATTGTCCAGTCTGCAGCATTGTGCCTGTGGGCTATTCCCACTCAGATTCTGTGGCACTGCCAACTCTTAAGGATAAGGAGGAAAAAATAATGAAACTTGAGACTCTGGCTTTCTTTCATGGAAGTATGGACTGACAAATTAGTTTTAGACTGCCTTTAATTTATTTACATTTCCTATTCATTTCCCATTATAATTCAGCTCTGAAAGTTTTTAAAGAAACAGTCTGTTTCAAATTTCAAAAACTAATCCTCTGATTTTCACACTTGTGAATTTGCATCGAAAATAATTTTTTAAAATATTTAAATGCAGACAGTATCTTATGAAATAAAAGTAGAACTACTGAGGGATGTGACAGAGGAAATGGACCATGGCACACTGAAGTCAGTATTCTTTAATAGATGTCTAATGTTGTAGGAGCTTGTTAAAACTCCACTTATTAGGAAATAAGTACCTGCAAAGGTCTACATAAAGTATAAGTTTACTGAATTCTTGAACAGACATATCTGAGACTAATCTCTAATAACAAATATTTTTAAATGTTAATGTAGAAAGATATAAGTAAAAATATTGAGAAGCAGAGAGCTTATTTTTAGAATATTTAATCTTTAGAAGAATATCAGCTTATTTTTCTGGAGGGTATTTAAAATGAATTTGTTATAACCTTATATAATTTGGCAGATTATAGAAATTTCATGATTTAAAGAATATAAAGAGTTATTGATATTTGTAATATACTTTTAGTATTGTTCTTTTGCTTTGGTTGTGTTAGAAATGGAGAAAAATGAAGAATCACGGTTTCGTGAGACTTAGCTATATTTAAAAGTTTTGTTTTAGGATTAAAAGTTTTCAGTAGGTGATATTGTAAATATGTTTAGAAAGGTTTTTTTTTAAGGTTTAACAGATTATAAACTTCTGAGGCAATAAAGTATTCTGGAATTAGTAGTGATGATTGCACGTTCTATTGAATATACTAATTAAATACTGAATTTACACTCTAAAATGGGTGACATTTATGAATTACATTTTAATTTTAAAAATTATAAAGTTGAAAATTTTAGACATAGGATATATAAATTTTAAGTGAGAGCTATGATTTTAACCACATTATAATTGAATCAATGGGCTAGAACTGGTCTTAATTTTTTTCTATGAATGTAATCAATGTTGTATCATTGATTTTAAATTCTGAATTTGTTTCAGCAGTATTTTTTAATTTTCTCTATAGAAGATACATACTGCATTTTAGTTGGAAGCTTTAAAAATGTTATAAATGAGAATAATTTTCTCGTAGTACCACGAGTTTGGCTTTTGTGATTCCAAAGTCTGAATAATCAACTTAAATGTCTCACTGTACTGGGTTTTAACTTTCTATTCACTGGATGTCTTCTGAGCCCAGAAGTAAATTTTACAGAAAAAATGTTACAGTCATTGTAATATTACAGTCCAAGGACAGACTAAGAGAACTCATTTTATAGAGGAGGAAATTGAGGCTCAGGTAGGTTAACTTACTTGCCAAAGGTCACAGAGCTACTTGGTCACTGTATAGTGAAGCCTTTCTTGATATTATTGAAAATATTGCTTCAAAAACCTTATCATGCCAGGAGGAATTGTTGATGACATCACCATTTCTGAGATCTCTTGGTAGACAGGGTATGGCTATAGGTTTAGGTGTTATTTCAATATAGTGAAAAGTTTGAATGTGTTAGAGTTATTCTGTATTCTGGATAGAGATGAATATATGATAAGGGGCTTGGGATTGATAACTTGGGATAAGAACTCTTAGATTTTATTATCTTAAAAATGAGATAACTTGGGGGGATATCTCAATTTAGGAAATCTGTGCTGCCTTTGATGTTAAAGAAAAAACCTATAAGAGTCTGATGCAGAAAGGCCAACAGATGCTTGCAAGATGCCCCGAATCTGCAGAGACAAATATTGACCAAGACATAAATAACTTGAAAGAAAAATGGGAATCAGTGGAAACCAAACTCAATGAAAGGAAAGTATGTGCCCTGATTAATATAATTCAGTGTTTTAGTTGTTTTGTTTTGTTTTGTGGGTTTTCACCTTATCTCTGAGTAGCATGATCAATGGAATTTTTAATGATCCATGTTTAAATTCTTTTTGTATACATTAGGAGGTTTCATGAGGTCAGTTGAAAATAGTATTCTGTCTTAACTCAGAAGAACTGAGTTAAAGGAATCTTTTGAAACATAAAAGTATATCATGGATCAGTGTTACTAGGTATATTTTTAAATTTGTGAACCACTCGAATTCTGGATGGTTAAATAATTCTATTCTAATCACACTCCATAAGCAAAAGGCTGTATATAGGGAGAGGGAGAGAGGGAAATCAAGAGAATAAGATAATTGTGTATATAAGATAAGCACTTACATAACAAAAATCTATGAGAAGTATCTCACTGACAGAGTAGAACTATATTTCATAGTATTTGGATCTCAGAAATTTAATTGTATGAATGTCAAGTAGTTTTTTTTTTTTTTTTTTTTTGCAGATTGTTTAGTAATTGTGTTCTGTGGTTAATTGCCCCTAAACCAAATTTTAGTGTACATTAATTTTTTTTTTTAGCTGTAGTGAGATGCTTCTTACTATATTTCAAGGGGTTTGGTGTGCCAGTATTTTAGTGGAGACTCATTACATTTATAAATTATTTAGGTAGTATAGATTATGTCTAAATAAAGAATAGGTGGGAAGGAAATCTGCCAGAGAGTGGTTAAACTGGAGCCGTGGCAGGGGTGGGGGTAGCGGGGAGAGGTTTATATCATCAAATACTAAATAATCTGTCCTCGCAGACTAAACTGGAAGAGGCCCTTAACTTGGCAATGGAGTTCCACAATTCTCTCCAAGACTTCATCAACTGGCTTACCCAGGCTGAACAGACTCTAAATGTAGCTTCTCGGCCAAGTCTTATCTTGGACACAGTCTTGTTTCAAATCGATGAACACAAGGTATGCAATAATTCAAATAGATGACATTCTAATTTCAGACCTTTTTAGACAGCAGGCTATTTTAGTAACAAAAGCATGAATTTGGTAGTTTGAAAACTTTCTTTTGTCCTTTGAAATAGCTTCAGCCTATGACACCAGAAGCATTTTCAAGATAGATCAGTTTTTAATTCGTTTCTATTTATACCTCCTTTTTTTGGGGGAAAGGTCTTTGCCAATGAAGTAAATTCTCACCGTGAGCAGATAATAGAGCTGGATAAAACTGGAACCCACCTGAAATATTTTAGTCAGAAACAAGATGTTGTCCTCATTAAGAATCTACTTATCAGTGTACAGAGTCGATGGGAAAAAGTAGTTCAACGGTTAGTGGAAAGAGGAAGATCTTTGGATGATGCAAGGAAGAGGGCGAAGCAGGTAAACCTTTATAAAAATACTCTCAATTTGGCAATAAATCTGTTCTAGCTGTTGAAATGTGTGTTATTAATGTACTTTTCTTGCAGGCTATATTCAGTGTAACAATTATGGCATAAAGCTAAGGTATTTATTTCCTAAAAGGGCTGTGGCCCAAGTTTGGATCATGGCATGGCTTTGAAGTTGACCTATCAGCAACTTCAGGGCCTGGGGACTAATCTTAAAAAGACTGATTATAGCTTGACTTCAGAGATGGACCATTTAAAAATTATCATTAATGCACAAAAGGGGCTCAGAACTTTTGTTATTGCATTTGTTTGTTTATTCTTTGTCCTTTCAACCTCCACTCTCATACTCAGAGTAAGACATCATACTTAATTATATTGCTACCTTTTGTTTCAGTTCCAAAGCCAAACTTTCTTCACTAACTATGGGAGCTGAGCCAGACCTTTATCCCTCTAGACAGCTTTCTGAGAGGGCGTATTCTGTGTCTGAGTTGGTTGGTACTCCTCACGTCTCTTGAGTCTGTGTACTTGTTGGCAAGCCTTCATTTCTTTTCTAATATTTTGATACAGCTCCATCCCATTTTTAAATTGTCTGAAGCTTTTGGGGCTGCATTTTTTTTAATCTAGAGACTCTCACAAGGGACTTTCCTTACTTCTGTCACCTGTTATTAATATTCTGTTATAGACTTAACACAGAGAAGAAGTAAAATTATGCATCTCTGTTCTTCAGGGAAGAGAGAGATGCACCCACCTTGCTTGGCATATGTCTTTGTTTTTTACTAGTAAGTAGAAAGTGTAATATTGAGGCTAAATTTTATAATGACTCATTTTGCCCCATTCAGTTGCATTTGTTCATCATTAGTCCTGCATTACAATGCTTTGGGGAGCTAGGCTCAGTTGGGTGATGCAAAAAATGTCATGGGCATCAAGTGTTTTAGTGTTTAAAGCTATCAGTGTAAGTTTTTAAAGACGTTAGAAATGACACATTGCACCGTTACAGGTGTCCATGTGTCCCTTTTTGAGCGGGAGGGATGATATGTTCCATACTAAAAGTGGATCTCTAGAATGGAACCGGTCTCTAATGGTTTTTTAAGACAGTATTAATGCGGAGCCTGGCATTTTTCTCTTCATATATGTAGCAGTGTCACCTGAAGTATAGGCATTTTTTGAGTTATGAACATCTAATGTCTAAGAGTCTCTTGGATGCCAGGACCCAGTTGTCCACCCTCTTCCTCTCTTCTCCATTGAATCAATTTTATTTTCTCAATTTGTTTAACCGTATAAGGGTTCTCTACTGTGTTTAGTGCAGAAGTAGAGTATATAGCGTTTCTTCTATATTTATAACTTAAAAATAGTTTTGAAAGTGGGACCAGCCTTAGGACCTATGTGTCTGTGTCATTAAACTTACCATCCAACTGTTATAGCCTATGTTATTTGTTGTAAGACTACCTAACATAATGATTAGCTGTATCTTTCACTTATTTCTTATTATTTTAATAACTCAATTTTTTTTTCTCAAATGTTGATCGTAGTTCTCTGACTTTGACAATATATGTGCCTATTCTGGCCTCCATGTTTTCATGTTTAATTTGATTACTGCTGTGGGAGGGATGTGTAGGGAGAGCAAGTTTGTGATGAGATGCTCTCTAGTGGGTCCCGGCAGCTTTGTGATTCCGTGCTCTTATTGTAAGAAGTGTCTTTTTGTTATTTCATTATTAATGTGCTTTGGTATAAAGCACACTTTATGTTGATTAAGTTTTTGTTATGTATTTGTTATGAGAAATAATTTATAACCAATTTCACAATTTGGAATCTAAAAATAGTACCCACTAGTTCTCAGTGATAAACAGAAAACAGACTGTGGCTGAAATCAAATATAAATAGCACCAGACTATTTCAAGGTCATAGATGCCAGGGAAAGTTATATTTTGTTAGAACTTATGTTTTGTAGGTGCTCCTGCATATTAAACCAATATGTGACGCACAGGCATTAATTGGAGAAGTTTGATAGCAACAATAAAGCTGTTAAACTACCTTTATATTAAATAGAAATGAAGTTACCTCGCTTTGTTCTTGTTTCTTTCTAAAACCGATTTACAAATTTTATTCTCCTCTTTCTCCCTTTTTGTTCCTTTTCCTTAGCATAGTAAATTAAATACCTTAGAAGTTAACCCAGATCTGTCAAGTGACAGCAGGGAGCAAATAAAATTCTCTGAGTCTATGTTAATGATTAAGCAAAAAGGGGCACTATGTTCTCCCTGGTGCTCCCTAACATTTCTGTTTTTGTTAAAGTGTATGTGTTTGAATGAATTGTAACAAAGTGAGCACGGAACAGGACCACAGAAGCAAAGTGTTAGTGAACAAGACAGTTTATAATCTGATGAAACTATTACTTTTTTCTTTTGCTGAGGGCATATTGATTTAATAATTTTCAACATTTTCATTAATATTAATTTCTGTTTTAATAACCTATTAGATTTCAAATATAGCGAATATATCAAAAATTTTACTGGACAAAATGTGAATTTCTTTACAGTTCCATGAAGCTTGGAGTAAACTTATGGAGTGGCTTGAAGAGTCAGAAAAGTCTTTGGATTCTGAACTGGAAATTGCCAATGACCCAGACAAAATAAAAACACAACTTGCGCAGCATAAGGTGGGTAGGTCTACAGTTAAGAAAAGCATATTATGTAACCATATATTGCAAGATCAAATTCTTACTTGATTGTGTATTTATTCATCACTAGAGAGAAAAAAAGGTCATTCAATGTGACCTGTGTTAAATTTAAAACCAATTGCCCTTCACATTGATCAAGTGGTAGTAGTATCTTTACTCCCCAGAAACCATTCCACTATGAGCCTTTGTTAATTGATAAAAGAAAATATACAGATTTAAAACATTAAAAGGATTTGTAGGCATTCAAACATTGACATTTTAATTTTTCACAACTGTCTTGTCTTTTCTTTCATAGACCATATAGCAAAAAGTAATATAGATTTTGTCCTATAGATTCTTTTAAACAGTAGAGTGGGGAAAATTGGTTTCTCCTACCTAAATTGGCATTTAATTGTATATGTGTGAGTATATGAAATTCCATCCTTACCCTCAAAGATACATAGTCCATGGCTTCTTTGTGTAGACTAGAAGTTGTAGAAACATTGTGTTTTATATATTTTACCTTTTCTATTTGGGTTTTACAGTCATTTTGTTTGTAGAGTGATCATCAGCCCTCAGGGTGAGGATGTGGATAAAAGGAGAGTGGTTCCTGAAAACAGTTTTACAGTTTTAGGTCTCGACATATAAATTATTGCTTGAAACATGATAATTTTTAAAAGGCTAGAGAAAGTTGGGGCCATGTAATTTCCTCATCAGAAAATTCTAGCCATCCTCTTCACACAGGTTGATTGTTTCAGTTGGTGATTCTAACTAACCCCAGGGGGTCATGCTCCTAGGGTGATGGAAGGAAACATTGCACCATTGCCCTATCTTTTCTATCTATGTATCTTTTCTATTCATTATTTGGGTACTTTCTTCTTTAAAAAAATTTTAACCTATCCTATATTCAGCTATGACATTTGTTATATGTCTGTTGTGTGAAGAAAATTTGTCAATATCATTATTCTAAAACTAATATTCTGTTTAGAATAATATGGAGAAATAATATTTACAGAAAACAAAGTACAGAAATACAGTGATTACAATGGTGTTTATTGTTAAAAAATTCCCAGATGTAGTTGCATCCTATTACAAGACAAATAAATACCTTAGTCATGTTAAGACACTTAAAGTGCCTCACTTTTAAATGCAATCAAAACTTATTAGGTAATTGAATAGGTTATTTTGGAAAATTATACATTTGCATAGCATTTTATTATCTGGAGTGATGCTTATGGGCTGCCAGGATTAAGAATTACTGTATTAGTGTTCCCCTGATATTTTATGAGTTTGTAAGCTGCCTATTAAGTTGATCTTTCTTCTCATCTCTGAGATAATATATTCAATTGTAGTTGTCTCACTCTTTCTATTACATACTTGTAAACACACACAAAATAAAACCTGATAATAACAAGCCTACAAAAACAATATCCCTGCTTGAGAAAAGTTTATAATTGAGTTGTGTGGAAAGAATGGAATTCGCTCCTCCCACACATACACACATACATATACAAACTTGAAGATTAACAATATCCAAAATGTGTGACAATAAATCTGTTTGACAAAAAAAAAAAAAAATGTAGTAAATTTATACACTGAGTCATTCTGTGTCCTTGTCAGACCTATAGTTACTCATAGAGTGTTAAGTACATTTTCCTTTTTAACCCACGGGATTTTCAATAGTTTATTAGCAATTCTATTTTATTGTAACTGACATACTGTTTGTGATTTATAGCTACAAAAGTTCTGGGATTTGTTTGTTTTTAAATTATTTTCTTGATAATAGTAGATACTCTTAGAGAACTCTGGCTTCTGAGAAAAATAATTCTTTCAGTTAGAAAATGTAGAGATTGTTTTTTACCCTGGTGTGTTCCTGACTTGATTATTTGCTGATGTCTTTCAGTGGTTAGACTTCGTTTGTTAGAGATGCCTCTTTCAGTGTCTCTGTCCTGTTTGTTCATTGGTCCTAAGCAGAAATGCACTTCATTTTCTTGTGAAATATATAGGAGTTTCAGAAATCACTCGGAGCCAAGCATTCTGTCTACGATACCACCAACAGAACTGGACGTTCTCTAAAAGAAAAAACCTCCCTGGCTGATGACAACCTGAAACTGGATGACATGTTGAGTGAACTCAGAGACAAATGGGATACTATCTGTGGAAAATCTGTGGAAAGGTAATGTTCTTTAAGGCAGTTTGGTCACTTTGTAGACCCCTTTCAAACACACAATAGTGGTGCTTGTTGGAGAATTTTAGGAGCCTTAAATACCCCCTTTGCCTGGAGAACTGCTGGTCCTTACTACCCCACTTACCACAGTACTTGCGCTGAGAAGACTTTGCTGTTGGTTATCATTTATCTGTAAGTACTCAAGTCACTCAAAAGTGATAACATTCTCCAGGCTTCACACCTGACCACAGCAGTTGCCTTCTGACTGTCTTATCAGGTCTGCTATTGTCCCACTTAATCTAATTTCTACATAACTACTCATGTAGTCTTTTAAAAATGTAATTGGAATCTTGTCATCTCCCCCCCCCCCCCCCCCCCCCCCCCCCCC